>CP139505.1:74394031-74563163 GCA_021014915.2 Artemisia tridentata subsp. tridentata
AATCAACATTTTATTGAATGTGTTTGCATTAATTAAAGAGTTAATATCAAAAATCGTCTCTATACTCGATTGGGTTTAATGAATTTCGTCCTTGCATGAAAATTTTAACGGATCTCGTCCCTATACTTGCG
Organism: Artemisia tridentata subsp. tridentata; assembly: GCA_021014915.2. Taxonomy (NCBI): domain Eukaryota; kingdom Viridiplantae; phylum Streptophyta; class Magnoliopsida; order Asterales; family Asteraceae; genus Artemisia; species Artemisia tridentata. The sequence continues at coordinate 74,394,163 of CP139505.1, forward strand.
ACCCATCTCGGGTTTAGTCCCTTGACCAAAATTTTCCCTACTTTGACCTTAACCTGGGTTAAGTTAGCAAATATTAAGGGGTAATTTGGTCCTTTTATGTTTACTCCATTGTGTCTTCTACTTATAATCACTTCCAGTGATCTGCTATCAAACATCCAACACAAACATCCAACACAAACAACCCAATCTCATCGCATTGTGTCTTCACTTGAAACAACCGCGCATCAAACATCCAACACTTGAAACAACCCAATCTCATCGCATCAAACATCCAACACAAACATGAATCGCCTCATTCGGTGCAATAGGTGTGGAGCAAGATCTACCATTGTTACCTCTTGGACAACAATAAACCCTGGAAGAAGATTCTATTGTTGTGGGAAAAAAGTAAGTAATATTAATTTGGTTAAAAAACCCCTAATTTGATGTTTAACTTAATTTTTTTTTCATTTCTTTTTGTAATAGCCAATCAATTGTGGGATAATCGATTGGTATGATCCCCCAATGTGTGAACGAGCTGTACAAATTATTCCAGGTTTGTTGCGTTCAATGAATGAGTTAGAAAGGGTAGCAGAAGAAAAGAAAGATGAAGCTAAGAAGATGAAGAAGATGGTTATTCTCAGTTGGATCTTTTTTCTTGTTGTTTTTGCTTTGAAGTAGTTAATGTATTGTACATTTTGTTTGAAGGTAGTTTTAGGAAGTTAGCTTATGTTTAGAATGGAAAAAGCAGTTTGAAGTTGTATTTTTGGATTTTGATCAATGGAAAAAACATCAGTTTCAACTTCAAGAAATTGACTTTAAGAAGTCAAATTACCATGTACCAAATATGGTAATAGCTGAAGCTTAAATAGCAATAAGAAATTGACTTTTACAAGTCAAATGACAATGTACCAAATATGCTAATAACTGAAGCTTAAATACCAATAAGAATTTGACTTTTACAAGTCAAATGACAATGTACCAAATATGCTAATAACTGAAGCTTAAATACCAACAAGAATTTGACTTTTACAAGTCAAATGACAATGTACCATAATGAAATTACAAACTACCAGAAAGACACATAAGTTGTTCTTACAAACATACACAACAGTGTAATTCAATGATATAAAAGTCTGCAAACATGAAATTAAATTGTTCCAAATCATTCAGGACTCATCATTCTTTTTGCTCTTCCCTTTGTCATCTTGGTTGGAGAGGCATGAAGCATTACATGAATTGGTGGACTCTGTGTGACTTGAGTGGCTGGTGGACCTTGTGATGAAAGGGGAATCTCTGAAGCTTGTGCAGAACTTGTGTCCCTTGCAGCATCTGGTTCTTGTGCATACTGTGTGGCCCTTGCAGCATCTGGAGTATGTGTAGCTTGTGCAGAACTTGCAGAAGTCACATTTGGGCAAGCCTTCTTGTTATGACCATATACATTACAGATGCTACAAGTAATACTCCTACCAGCTCTACACAACTTGTTTCCCTTTACAAGTCCTTCACACAATTCACCTGCACTCTTTTTTCTCTTTTTTTGTGGCCTACCAATCTGTGGCTTAGGATCTGGTGGGATTATTGTGTTCAGGTTATTGGATTTTTGCCAAAAATCATGACCATTTATGGGATTTATTTTAAACCTGTACATCTCTTTCCAAGTATCAAGCCAATATGTTTCATGACAGTAAGACTCAGGTATACCAGTTTCTTCCCTATTGCTTGCCATGTTCCAAATGGCAGCCACTGCATGCTTGCAGGGTATACCTGTTAACTCCCATCTCCTACAACTACATTGCCTAATCCTCATATTGACTACACACTGAAGGCCATCAGGATCATTGGCTTGGTATAAGTCTCCACCATTCCATTCAATCTATATATCATACATAACCTAGTTACAAACTCCAAACAGGTATACATAAATGTTAAAAAAAAGGCATGAAAGAGCATGTCAATGTACCTTTATCTGAGCTGCATCTTTGACAGTTGTTTGGAAAATTCTACTAGCAGTAGGTGTAAGTGGACTATCAGATTTGGCAATAACTTTTTGGACATTCACAATTCTTTTCATGAGATAAACTCTAATGAATTCCAAGCATGTGATGATAGGTTTGTCCCTACCATCAACAAGCTGTCTGTTTAGAACTTCACACATGTTACTCAACAACACATCACAGTGTGCCCTTCCTGCAAGTTTATTAAAAGTACTAGTTAAATTTTGTCAAAAGAAGTTAAATATTTGTGAATACAGTTTTAAAGTAAGTATACCTGAAAAGTGAGACCTACTCCAGTGCTGGGGTGGGATCTTTTTCAACCATTCATAAGCTTCTTTTTTAAAAGCTTTCAGTTTGTCCATTTGCTTATCAAAATACTGCACAGTAGTAGCAGTTGCACATCTCCATAACATCTGTTTGTACATTTGACCTCTCCATTGCAGCTTCATATTGTCATATATGTGTTTAAGACAAAACCTATGCTCTGCACAAGGAAAGGTCTCTGCTATTGCTGGTATGACACCCTAAGATTGATGACATATAAAACAAGTTCATTATCTGAAAATGGTAAAACCTATGAAATATAAAACAAGATTAAGAAAAAACATACCTTTTGCCTGTCTGATATAAAGGTAAAATTTGAGTTTCTGAAAAGCTCCAAGTCATCACCAACACAGTCAAGAAACCACTTCCATGAATCCTTGTTTTCAGACTCCACTATAGCATATGCAAGGGGGTATATTCCATTGTTTGGATCTACCCCCACTGCTGTCAAAATCCAACCAGGATACATACCAGACAAGAAACATCCATCCAATCCCAACAAGTCTCTTTTCCCAGCCTTAAATCCATCTTTCAAAGGACGTAAAACATACATACACCCTCTTAAACTTTCTCTCTGAACTGTTGACATCATGTGGTTTTTCAACTTCAATATGAACAGTGGTGTTTGGATTGCTATTTTTTAATTCCAAACAGTAGTCTCTCAACTCTGCATACTGTTTTCTATGATTACCATCAATCATTTCCATTGCCATTTTCTTAGCCCTGTGAACCTTTTGGGTTGAAACACCTACTTCAAATTCTTTCTCCAACTGGTCTTTAAGGGCCCCTAGAGGAATTTTAGGGTTTGGCTTAATACTACCCTCTACAGTTTTTGACAAGAAAGTGGTTGTGCATCTTTTGACTTTTCTAGATTGTAAACACTTATGACCATCATTAAAGGTTTTGACTGCCCATGTTTCTTGATTAAGTATTTTGGAGCATTGAAGGTACCAAGGGCAAGTTTCTTCCTTATCTGAACCTTTTCCTTTTGAACCACTCAATTGACCCTTTCCTTTTGAACCTTTTGCCCCTTCAGAACCTTTCCCTTTTGAACCACTTTCATCCTCACAACTGAATTGAGGAACCTTCCCCTTGCATTCAGCCCTCAACCTCACTTTGTCATTCTTTTTCAAATACAATTGCCTTCTTTGTTCTACTGAAACTCTAGTAAGCATTTCCTTGATTTGTCTATTACTTTCAAATTCCTGCCCAAGAAAAAAATTCTCCTTCCACACATTACCACCCAACTTTGCTTCTGCCTTCTTCTTTTTAGTATGCTTCTTTAAAGCTTTTCTAAATTCACCTTCATTCTCACACTCACTCCCAGTATCCATATCTTCATAGTCAACTTCCTCATCCTCAAAAACTTCATCATCTTCTTCCACATTCTCTTTAGAACCAATCCATTCAACATTATCATCAACGCATTTTTTAAACTCAGCCATATCCACTTCCATATCATCTATCATGTTATCTACTTCAATAAAGTAATCACTGTCTTCACTATCTTCACCAGAACCATCTTCACTACCATTACCATCTTCCCTTTCTGACTCAGCACTCATGTTTTCATCCCTATTTGAATGTCCTACATCCTCATTTTCATCTACACCCTGTTTCTTCCTACCCACCAAGTCTAAGCACCTAGTCAACCATTCATCATCACTAACTTCTACATTTTCAACCAAAGAGTCATCTACAATCAGTGGCTCTACATCTAGAGGCTCCTCATTAACACAGTTTTTGGTCCACACGAATTATGGATCCAAGTAGCCTTGTTACTTGTTAGACGACTTGTATAAACCAAATCGATCTAAGTAAGAAACTCTAACACTTTGCTTATTGTTAATGCGGAATCTTAACAACAAACAATGAAGAACACAATAATTATAACTAACTTCGTATATTGATTCTTTTAATCTAAGTGATTACAATCTTCGTCGTTATCAAAAACTAATGACTAGGGTTCCTTTTATACACTAAGGAAACCCTAGATACAAAACTTGTAGAAGGATATACGTATCTTCTCTAAAGATAATTACGTATCCTTTCCTAACTTATATCTAACAAACTTTCCTAACTTTCATGACCAGACTTAATAACTAAAGTCAAACAGACTTAACTTTACTCTACCAGACTTAATAATGAACAACCAGACTTAACTATTACAAGACTTAACTAATAAAACTAACAGACTTAATTACGTAGTCCACCAGACTTAATTCTGTTCTTCCATTAAGTCTTCTCTTGTCTTGTGATAATTCCCAACAATCCTCCCCTAACTTGATCTTCATGCTTCATGAACTTCAAGTTTCTTCTGAATAAGCTTCTGAGGATTTAATCTTGAACTCTTGGAATTATCTCTAACACTTCAAAACTTCAAATCTGATCTTTATGCAGCAACTGGACTTGAATAATCTTTTCACCATCTGATATGCAATCCATCTGATCTTCACAGCAACCATGACTACTTGTACATCAATACTTTTAAGTTTCATACTATTCTCATCACTTCCAGGTGTGTAAACTCATGTGAGAGGTGAATCATTGAAAATTAATGGATTTGATGTCTCTTTACCAATAGCCATCACTACTGGAGTAGCCAATGTTTTGGTGTGTAAGACCATGGTACATTAATAACCATATGATTTTTAGTAAACCATCAACTATCAACGGATTTGTTTTGTCTTTACCAAAAGTCGTTTGCTTTTGGACTAGCCAATTCTTTTGATGGAATGCACCTCATCTTGGTGAATTGATGACCATGTATGGTTTTCCACAGCCTTTACCACAAGCCATACCTTGTGGGCTAGCCAACTCTTCACTATCTCAGATATGGTGAGTTGAATATCATACAATTTTTGGTAAATTTCCAACCATTAACGGATTTGAAATATCTTTACCTGAGCCGTTTGCTCTGGATTAGTCAGTCCTTATGTGGATTAGACATGGTGGACTGATAACCATTTGTTGTGTTAGTGCTATACACCTTCACCAAGTGAGAAGTTCCTTTAATCTCACTTAACAACTTGAAAATTCTTTCAAACACTCTTAAACACCCCAATATGATTCTTTTAAAGATTTTTCCTTAATCAAATCAAACAACTGCTCATAAACTTCATCCTTCTCATCTGCATGTAATTTCTTTTCCAACATTGCCTTGCAGACCCTTGGTGATAAAGGATATTCCACCTCTGCAAGCATGTAAATATGAACTATCTGTAGAGATAAGCAATGTACTCTACATCTATGAAAATATCTCCAAGTCACAACTTCTTGCTGATCTGACAATTTCCAAATCTCATCTGTTGTTGAAGGTGGCTCAAACATCACTTTTAAGTCTCCCCAAAACACCCTCTCAAACTCCTCTTCAGGTGTATTGTCTCCATGTTTGATGTTTACCAACTTATAAAGTTCTTGAAGATCTTCCCTACTCACATCATTCAGAATTGCTGGAAAATTAAGGTATACAACATCAGTGTTGTCTTCCCTTATGATTTGATAAGCAACTCTTTGTCCAGTCCTAATTATATGATATTTAACAATTTTAGCTGGTTCCTTAGAAATCTTAGGAATTGTTCCCATAGTACAACCCTCAGATGAAGGTTCTTCTTCTTCTGATTCACCTTCTTCTTGTACTTTCTTCTTGAATTTACTCTTTCTTGCTATACTTTTCCTCCTTGTAAACTTTATGACTGGCTTTTTGACTTCTTTCTTTTCTTCCCCAACATCAGACACTTTCTTAGCTTTAGATTCCTTTTCAATTTCACTTGATGCTTTTTCACTTTCAGATGCTTTTTCACTTACTATCTCAGCCTCCACAGCAGGCTCAGACTCTGCTACTTTCTGTCTCTTGAAACTTCTTCTCAAAGAATCTTCATAATCCACTGGCCTATAGCCATGATCTCTCTCATATGCACTCACATATTCAGCTTCAATTTCCTCAAATGATCTTCCTCTCATCTTTTCCCATGTTGAGTGCAGCATGTTCTTTAGATACATCTTCATCCCATGCATTTGATCTGCTTTAGACATCTTCTTGGGAACTTTGGTTTTCTTCTGAGTTTGTCTTATCACTGACATAAAATCCCCCAAAGTTTCTTCATTCCTTCTAGCATTTATGAACTCTGCTAGTTGTTTAGCTCTCTCCTCAGCAATCAAACCTGGAATAGCTTTAAGTTCTTCAAACTTGGCCCTCAACTCATCATCTTTTTCAATCATTTCCTTCAGTGGATCATGATTGCGTGGTTTTGTAACCTTACAACAGGTTTTACCTCTCGAGGGATCTCAAGAGGCTTACAACCCCACCAGGCAGTGTACCTGACCGATGTAGTATAGTGTAGTGGTAAGTACGGGGGATTGATCGTTCTCCACAGGGAATAGTGTTCGTTAGGTGTGAAAGGCTACTCTAATTAGGTCTAAGGGTTGAGGAAGATTCTTTTTTTTTTTATGTTTTTATAGTTTTATGAAAGCAAGTAAAATCTCGGGTTTGAAGGAGTGGGCGGAATTAGTTGCTAGTCAACTAACCCAAATTACTACGAATGCAATAAAATAAAATAACTGAAAATAAAATGTTGGTGAGAAACTTATGTGTAGAGAAATGTGTTTACTTAGATTTCCTTACTCCCTAACTATCTTTTACCGGTTAATTAGTGTGTATTAGTCGCGTGGATGACGGGTGTATTCCTTAATACCATTCGTGGGGTGGCGTACTTACTTCCCCAACTCTACAAGCTCCTACTTCACTCCTATGTCGAGCCGGCTAGGAAGCTCCTAACATGGGATCACTAGAATTCGCTTGTGCATTAAATACAACCATAAAAACCTTTAGTACGCGTTTGGTTCATGTTTCTTAAGACGTTCAAGCAAGTTACCGAATAGGAAGTTAGCCAGTTTTCTTAAGCCTAACATAGATAAACAATCATCCAATACAACTAACAACACACTAACAACCAATAATCAACAGCTAGGTTTCATTAGATCTAAGCAAACACAAGATAAATTTAGCCTAACATGTTAAACAAAAGACAAGAATAAGATAGAATCAAACAACACATAGACATATTGAATGATTAATTGATAACTTATCTTTCAATGAAACATGGAAGATCTCAAGGCAAAAAGCCCTGAAAAAGTAGCTGAATTCGTCTTAGGGTTTTATCCCAAAATTCCACACACTAAGCTCTCCCTAATGACAAAAAATTAGAAAACTATATATAGATTTTTGGATCTGACGGCGTCACCTTATGGATTGTGACGCCGTCACCTCGCCGCTTTTAGGGTTTCCGGATGACCTTCTTGACGCCGTCCCTCTTTAGCTCTTCAAAAATCCATTCTGGCCTATCAAGGCTTGACGCCGTCGAACCATGAACGTGACGCCGTCCCCTTATGATTTAAGCCGTGACGCCCTTGATCAAGTTAAAGCGTGACGCCGTCAGAATTTACATGCTATTTTCACTGGCCCGTCATGAGTAAATTTCACGTCCAACTTTTCTTGCCAAAGCATGACGCCGTCTGGGGTTAAATGTGACGCCGTCAAAGGTGACCTTTAGCCGATTTTTGAGACTTTGCCGTTTTCTTCACTTTAATGCTCCAAAAACGTCCAAAATGCCTCCTTTTCCAGATTTCTCCTCAAAAGTACCTAAAATGACAAAAGGAACGATTTAAGGCAATATTTGATCAAATAAATACGATTTAAGGCTTAAATGACCCCTTAAAAGCGGTACACTTTTCGCTTCATCAAATACCCTTACACTTGAGATTTGCTTGTCCTCAAGCAAATGTGCTTTTATTCTAATTAAAATACAAGTTAGGGGTCATTTAATGCTAACATAAAAGTAATTACAACAAATAATCGTTCCAATTTAATCATAATAAGCACGGAGATTACAAACTAGCACCTCACAAGTAGTGTTTAGATACTCACATCTCTCAAGTGTCATCAAAATAAATCTCATAAATGAAAACGGATAATATCTCTCACTACCTGTCATAGCAAATAGATTACCATAGGCTTGGGAAAGGATCGAAAACCTCCTCCACTAGGCGTAAGCACCAAAGATAAACTATCAAAGAGGGCTTTTAAATGGGTTATAACGTTAGGTGTAGGGAAAAGGAAAACACGGTTTTGTTGGATAAAGGATATTTTACTGGTGGCGAGTTAAAAATCTTGATCAATTACATGTACTATACAATGTTGCTAAGCCAAGACTAGACTCGATCTTAAGCTAGAAACAAAATAACAAAAACATAAAATAAACATAAAATGAAACGGGATGGTAGTCCGTATGTTTTTTCTATTTTTATTTTTCTCTTTTTTTTTTTTTTTTTTTTTTTTTTTTTTTTTTTTTTTACATACACTTTTACCCTACCATCCAAAATAATACATCATAGGGGCGTTGCATTCCCCTTACACTTGAATTTTTACATAACTTTACAAATACTAATCTAATGACTCGAATTAAGATAATTGAAAAACTTGGAGTACTTTTAAAACATTTAGCACATATGGGGGTAATAAATGATGTTCTTCCCCATTACTCCATTACACTAGTACTTTACCCATGAGTCCCAATCGTCCCAAAACAATATGTACAAGGATATGACTCGACTTAGCAACCATGTAATCAACTAGATAATTAACTTGGGTTTAAACAAATGTTGTAACAATAATGCACTAAAGATGAGTGCATACAAGGTAGGCTAAGGCGATTTGGGTGTACATTTAAGTGGGTGTAAACAAATTCTTCCTTTAAGTAAAATGCTTAAAGGTCGAAACGAAAAGATAGGCTCTGAGGGGTGTACTAGGGGTATCGTGTACTAAAAATGAGTACAACGCAAAGGGTGTGGGGGAATTACTTGACCAATGTAGCCAAAGTAATTATAACAAAAACACAGGTGTAAAACAATGGGTTAATCCTAATGCCTCTTATCATGTAGTAAATCTAACTACACGAATGTAGTCTCACTTGTGGCCTTGGAATGGTCCTAACGCAAGTTCTAGAATCTAAATGCTACCGGTACACACATCATAGCATAAATGCTTTTCCTACCAATTCTAGGGGCGAACCTCACATATTTGGGGTGGAAAATTTTTTAGTGGTACGGTTTTTGTGCTAGTCATATAACTCCTATCCGTGAGACGCTCATTAAGATCAAAGTTTCACTCCTATATGTTGTAAAAAATTTTAAATTTGGCACTAAAATTGCCCTAACAGGTATTTGTCTCAGTTTTATTACACATCTACTATTAAACAAACAAAAATCAAGCGCAATTGTATTCTCTAAAATCGTACTTTTACCCTCCCCTTACACTTAAGATGAACATTGTCCCCAATGTTCAAATAACAAATGTAAAAGAAAAAAAAAAAGTAAAAGAATGAAATCAAATACTCCCCTGATTCGCTCGGTGGATAATGAAATTACACGGTTAAATCTTCCTCCACAGAGAATGTTGAAGCTCCATGACTAATGCATCGCCATAAGCTTGATTCCATAAACATCTCCTTGTCCAAAATAACCTGTTAAACCTGAGAAAACAAACACGAAAACCTGCATAACATCGGCGGGAAAAATCTATATATAAGGATATAATGCTTGTGGACTGATAATTTTGCAGATTCCTGGAGATTATAAGTTGGAGATTTAATAAAAACTTTTTATGAAAACAAAACTTTCAAAAATTTCTGGAAATTAAATCTGACGCCGTCAGGTTATAACCCCTGACGCCGTCAGAAATGATCTGACAAAAATTTTCATTTTAAGTTTCCGGAAAATTTCTGGAAAAACCTTTACCTTACTTCCTGGAAATCCTGCAAAACTTCATTATGACTCGATACAAGCATTTGACTCAAACAAATACGAATATGTATGCTAATTTATTATCATTATGATTCATGTTAATTTGTGTTCTAATAAACCGATTTAGATTTCCCTTACACTTATCTTTTGCAAAATACCTTTATATGTAGTTAAGACGAAGTTGAAAACAACATAAAGCATTTTCACAATTTACTTTTGAACATGAATCAATAGTAATAAAAATTAAACACACATACGGCAATAAATAAAAACAAACAAACAAACAAATAAACACACAAAGCAAATAAAACAAATAAAGCTTGGGTTGCCTCCCAAGAAGCGCTTTTCTTTATTAACGAGTCTTGTAGCTAGACTCAAAGTCACGCTACCCTATATAAGTGAGCTCGTCATCGAGGACGTCTTTAGGGTTAAGCTTGGATTGAAGTTTCCTATTAGTCCGCTTAGTACGATATATCTTTTCAAACTTCTCTCCATCCGGGTCATACAATGTCATCTTAATATGCCATGACCCATCTCCATCTTTGGGTGGTTTATCCCAATTCCACTTATGATCATCTTCCTCACAAATCCACTTATTCATTCCTAGGTTAATTGGCAAAACTCCTAGGAAATCAATCATCCTTCTAAAAACTAGAGGGTCTTCAAATGGATCCAATTCGGTGTCCCTAGCCAAGAGTTGTTCTACCGTATGTGTTCGGTTAACAAAGTCCTCTTCTAGGTAAAATGGGCGTTGGGGTCCTATGAAGCCTTTATCTATCCAAGGTCCATATCTAGATGGTCTCCTATTTAATTCTAACCAATGGGGTGTCGGTTCCTCACTAGTATCATAGGCGTGTTTCTTAACATCATAGACTGACCAAGTATCTCCTTCTCCTACCGCTATCTTGGATTCCTTACAATCAATCATAGCACTAGCGGTCGCCAAAAATCCTCTACCTATCAACAAGGGGCATGTAGGGTCGCTAACCATATCAAGGACGTGGAAATCGGCTAAAATGGTTAGTTTTCCAATGTGCACTAACACGTCCTTAACTACTCCAACCGGGTAAGCAACACTTCCATCCGCTAAGCCTATTATCACCTCGGTTTCTTCAAGTTTTCCAAGTTTTAGAGAGGTGTAGAGAGGTAACGGAAGTAGGTTAAGGCTTGATCCAAGATCGGCTAATGTGTCATAAGCCTCCGAATTACCGATCTTGCAAGGTAGAACAAATAAGCCCGGATCATCTAACTTCTTAGGTAGCTTGTTTTGAACAAAGGCGGTCCCTTTTTCGCCTAACTTGAGCTTCTTCTCATCCAACTCATCAACAACCGGACTTTCAAGGTGGAGCTCCTTGAATTCTTCGTCAAGGTTTTGAGTGGAAGGTGTTTCAACTATGTTGTTGACCAATTTGGATGTCATAACTTCTTGGTCATTTGGAACGACTTGGGTTTGTTTGAAACACGTGCTCATGGAATTGACCGAATAATATTGTGGACAAGAACTAGGGGACGAAACCGATGAAATAGCGTTGACGTTTAGTTTCGGGTTCTTGACCGTGTTGCTAGGGAGTGCTCCCATTTCTCGGTCATTGAGGGCTTTCAACAAGGTGTCAATCTTATCGGTCATCTCGCTTTGTTTTTGTTTGAAATCGGCTTCAAACTTGGCTAAACGAGCTTCTTGAGATGCCATAAATTGAGACATCAATCCTTCAAAGTTATCGGTACTACCATTGCCGGAAGGATTGTTGTTGAAAGTACGGTTCGAGTTGGAACCGCTTGATTGGAAACGATTAGGTGGGTTGGAAGAATTGGTTTGTTGTGTGTTTTGGTTTTGTTTCCACCTAAGGTTCGGGTGATTTCGCCATGAGGGGTTGTATGAATCACCATAAGGGTTTGTCTCGGGTTTGAAAGTGTACCACTTGTCTCCCGCTCCGTCGGTACGCGAGGATGCGTAGTCCACAAAAGCTTGTTCGGGGAGTTCCATGCAATCACGAGTGTCGTGGGGACCACTACATAATTCACATGAAGAAGTGATTTTGTTCACTTGGCTTGAAGGTTTAGGAGCCTCGTAGGATTTCATGAGAAACTTGACTTGGTCTTCAAGTTCTATGATCCTACGGTCGGAAGTGCTTGAATTGTTCAAAGGCAAAGATATTGCCTTGACCGTTTTATTCAAATCACGGGGATCACTCCAACTTTCATTGTCATAAAGAGCAAGATCCTCTAGGAGAGCCCATGATTGTTCCGCACTTAGATCACGTAGCTTGCCACCGGCCGATTGGTCAATGGTTTGCCTTGTGGAGAGATTGATATGGTCATAGAAGATTTGGACTTGGAGCCAAAGTTCTATGCCATGGTGGGGGACTTTTTGGAGTAAGTCCTTGAATCGAGTCCATGCCTCGTAGAGAGTTTCGCCTTGACGTTGTTGGAACATCGAGATATCATTCCTTAACTTGGTAGTTCTTCCCGGTGGGAAAAACTGAGCAAGGAAACGAGTGGTGAGATCATCCCAAGAGGTGATGGATCCTGCGGGTTGACGTTCTAGCCACTGACTAGCTTGGTCCCGCAAAGAGAATTGAAAGAGACGCAATCGGGTCGTCTCTCGAGTGGCAACATCAAGGTCTATAGAATCAACGATTTTAAGAAAGTCCTTGAGATGTTGATTAGGATCTTCAGAACGAAGTCCATGGAATGCGCATCCGCTTTGCACCAACCGGATGGTGTCGGATCGCAAGGGTGTGATATTGGCTCCTTGAGTGAGCTCAATGGTGTTTCGATAGCCATGGTGGCTAGGACGGGAATACTCTCCTAAAGTACGGGCTCTAGGAGGTGGTTGTGGTTGTTGTGGTGGTGGGTTGTGTGGGTTAAGGATATTACCATCTTCCATGATGTCGGACGGTAATGGTTACGAACAAAGACACGAAGAAAATAGATAGACTAAAGAATACCTAGAAAAATAAAATAAAAATCTCACTAGAAAGGAATCTAGTGAGTAGACCTAATAGAAATAAAAATTCAACCTAAACAATAACTATTCCCCGGCAGCGGCGCCAAAAACTTGATTGCATGGTTTTGTAACCTTACAACAGGTTTTACCTCTCGAGGGATCTCAAGAGGCTTACAACCCCACCAGGCAGTGTACCTGACCGATGTAGTATAGTGTAGTGGTAAGTACGGGGGATTGATCGTTCTCCACAGGGAATAGTGTTCGTTAGGTGTGAAAGGCTACTCTAATTAGGTCTAAGGGTTGAGGAAGATTCTTTTTTTTTTATGTTTTCATAGTTTTATGAAAGCAAGTAAAATCTCGGGTTTGAAGGAGTGGGCGGAATTAGTTGCTAGTCAACTAACCCAAATTACTACGAATGCAATAAAATAAAATAACTGAAAATAAAATGTTGGTGAGAAACTTATGTGTAGAGAAATGTGTTTACTTAGATTTCCTTACTCCCTAACTATCTTTTACCGGTTAATTAGTGTGTATTAGTCGCGTGGATGACGGGTGTATTCCTTAATACCATTCGTGGGGTGGCGTACTTACTTCCCCAACTCTACAAGCTCCTACTTCACTCCTATGTTGAGCCGGCTAGGAAGCTCCTAACATGGGATCACTAGAATTCGCTTGTGCATTAAATACAACCATAAAAACCTTTAGTACGCGTTTGGTTCATGTTTCTTAAGACGTTCAAGCAAGTTACCGAATAGGAAGTTAGCCAGTTTTCTTAAGCCTAACATAGATAAACAATCATCCAATACAACTAACAACACACTAACAACCAATAATCAACAGCTAGGTTTCATTAGATCTAAGCAAACACAAGATAAATTTAGCCTAACATGTTAAACAAAAGACAAGAATAAGATAGAATCAAACAACACATAGACATATTGAATGATTAATTGATAACTTATCTTTCAATGAAACATGGAAGATCTCAAGGCAAAAAGCCCTGAAAAAGTAGCTGAATTCGTCTTAGGGTTTTATCCCAAAATTCCACACACTAAGCTCTCCCTAATGACAAAAATTAGAAAACTATATATAGATTTTTGGATCTGACGGCGTCACCTTATGGATTGTGACGCCGTCACCTCGCCGCTTTTAGGGTTCCCGGATGACCTTCTTGACGCCGTCCCTCTTTAGCTCTTCAAAAATCCATTCTGGCCTATCAAGGCTTGACGCCGTCGAACCATGAACGTGACGCCGTCCCCTTATGATTTAAGCCGTGACGCCCTTGATCAAGTTAAAGCGTGACGCCGTCAGAATTTACATGCTATTTTCACTGGCCCGTCATGAGTAAATTTCACGTCCAACTTTTCTTGCCAAAGCATGACGCCGTCTGGGGTTAAATGTGACGCCGTCAAAGGTGACCTTTAGCCGATTTTTGAGACTTTGCCGTTTTCTTCACTTTAATGCTCCAAAAACGTCCAAAATGCCTCCTTTTCCAGATTTCTCCTCAAAAGTACCTAAAATGACAAAAGGAACGATTTAAGGCAATATTTGATCAAATAAATACGATTTAAGGCTTAAATGACCCCTTAAAAGCGGTACACTTTTCGCTTCATCAGATCATCATTAAACTCTTCTGATATCTTTCTTGCAAGCATTTCATCTTGTCTTTTCTGCTCTTCCTCCTTTTCAATCTCAGCCTTTTCTATTGCTTGTATTCTTGCAATCTCAGCTAAAGAAGCTTGCTCTTCTCTTTCTTGTCTTTTTGATTTCTTGGACTTAGGAGTTTCCATCATAATTTGTTTTCCTTCCCTTTGAGTTTTAGGCTGCTCCTCATTACCAGACTTATCTCCATGAGCAGAACTAACAACCTCACCAGACTTTTCTTGACCACCAGACTTAATTTCCTTACCAGCATTAACTTCACCAGACTTAATCTCTTCAGCAGACTTATCCAATTCTTCATCAGATTCTTCATCAATTATCAACTTTCTTTTTGGATATCTGCTTTTCTTCCTTTGTTGTTGAATTTTACTCAGAGATTGAGCTAGTGTTTCTGCTGCTTCCTTTGTTTCAGGACTTATATCTACTTCATCAGCTGGTTTATCCTTTGCTGGTGTCTTAAGAACTTGTTCTTCCTCTAAATTCCTCCCCTGTTTGGAAGAATTTTCATCCTCACCTTCTTGATCATCAAAAGCAACTCCTTTCTCCTTCATAACTTTCTCCAACTTTTTAACCCTCTTGACCAAAGTTAGAATAGCCTGACTCTTAGCATTGTTAACCTTCTCCAATAAGTCTATTCTCTTAACCAAAGCAGGCACCAAGGTGATAAGATCCTCCACAGTCATAGGGTTGGATTCCTCCTCCTGAATAGGACTTGGAATATGGGTTTGCTGTGGTGGTGAAGATGGTGTAGGTGTAGGTACCCTTGGTTGGGATGGTGATGAACTTGGTTGTGGTGTTGGTGATCTTGGTTGTTCCTGAGCTTGCTCCACATTGGTTGGTTGTTCAACATGAGATGTACCTGCAATGTTAGTTGAACCAGGAAGCATAGCAGGCAAAAGTGGCCAATGTGCCCCCATTGAATCCCCTTTTCATGTTTGCAAAGATTTTAGGAGTAAAAGCCACAATCACATAAATCTGCATTTTATCTTCAGGTTCAAAATTTAAAATCATTTGCAAAAATCTTGGGTACATCAAAAACTTATGTTTTGCATTTTTGACATTTGCAACCATGCCATCAAAAATCAATTTTGAAAAATTAAAAGGCCGTCCAAGTGCAAGACAGACCAATGCAGAAGCAATGTTGCTTCCAAACTGATCCCATCCACCACTCTTGGGACTTAGGCAATGGAGCAAATGATGGAGTAAAAACCTCCACTGTGGTGTAAAATAGCTTTTCCAAAAAGTAAAGGTACCATCAATGGGATATCCTATAGTTCTCATACCCTCAAAAAGGTCATCATTAGACAATATGTATTCCCCTGAAGCATCACCCAATTGGAGACTACTCCTAATGGAGGCTTCAGTAATGGTGAAGTCATGGGTGTCAATTGTTTCCCTTAGCTGTGGTGTACCATCAGCTAGGGTTTCATAGGTCACAGACCCCAAAATTGCTTAACAAGAGATGCATAAATAGTAGGATTTGCAGTTAAAGCGTACCGAAGGTTAGAGCCTTTCAAGAAATCTACTATCTGCTCAAAGCCGTCACTTTGGTTTGGTTTCTTCAAGAAACCAACTTGATTGTGCTTGTCAACAAACTTTAGTGAAGCCATTGATGAGAGAATGACTAAGTGCTGGTTGAGAATTTAAATTAGGGTTTTTACTGGTAGTAGAAAAACAGAGTAAATCTTGGCCGTGAATAAAGATTGTAGAAATTAGAAGTAAATAATGGATAAAGATGAAAAATGAATTAAATCTTATCCATATATACCTCATTCCCCCAAAAATATCAACGGTCGTATTTAAATAAGATAAAAAATCTTTATTTGACTGACCAGACCTAACGGTAATAAATTAATTACATTTGTCATACTACCAGACTTAAAATTTGTCAACCAGACTTAATCACTGACTCACCAGACTTAACTAAAGAATCAGACTTACATACTGAGCAAGCAAGAACAAGGCTTCATATCACCAATCCATATTGTTCTGCAAAAGTTAGTCCCAACACCAAGAGAAAAACAAGAAAAGCACACAAATTCAAGATTTTTTTTTTTTTTTTTTTTTTTTTTTTTTTTTAACTAGTATTAAATCTACTACAAGGATTAACTCCTAAGATTACCAGAATTAAAAATAACTACAAGAATTAACTTCTAATATTACCAGAATTAAAGAAAATCCTAAATACTGGTTATTATACAAACTTTACATTTTGACCTCCCCTTAAGTTTAACCTCCCCTTAAACTGAGCTAGGGGTTCTCCATCTTTCCTCCTGTCTGTATCCTTGTCCTACCAATATTGACTTGTTCCTAATCAATACTCCTCTTTCATCTAATTTGTTGCTGAAAATCCACTTTGTTCCAGTCACATCTGCCCCATTTGAAGATTGTGCTGTATTATTAGCAAAAGGACTCCTCACAGGTGAATGAGGTTTGTAAAAATTGTTTCTTTGATTATATGAGTTCACCTGTGGTCTATTTATTGGTTGCCTGGGTCCAGAATGATTAAACCACCCAAAATTAACACTTGGCCTCACATAATTAACATTTTGACCAACAGAACTAACATTTGGTCTACCAGAATTAAAATTTGGTCTACCAGAATTAAAATTTGGCCTACCAGAATTAAAATTTGGTCTACCAGTACTAACAGATGACCAACCAGAATTAACATTAGGCATACCAGAATTAAATTGTGCTGGTCTAGTCACAAACTTATTAGCATGATTAATCCTGTTAGCATTATTCCAAACTGGTTTATCATTCATATGGCCAGCATTAACACTTTTATCCTTTCTAAGTTCAGCCTCTCTTTTCATCCTAACCTCATGAAAATCACAGTCCCTAATCAAATGACTTAAACTACCACACACAAAGCATCTTTTAGGACCAAAATTGTGGTTTCTCTTGTACTCTCTTCTCATTCTATCAGGTTTTGGTGACTCTTGATTTTTGACAGACTTCCTAGGAGATTTTATGTGAGTATCACAACTAGGTTTATCTGTATGAGGTTTGGGTGTAGTCACAACTGGTTCACTATTTTTGACTGATCTTGACTCAGAAACATCTTTAGGTGCACTCTCTGATTCTGAATCAGACTGCTCAGAGATATCTCTAGTAGATCCTTCACTGTCATTGGTTTGACAAGTGGAGTATTCACTAGATTTGTCATCTGAGTTGCCTGTCTCAGGATAGATAGGACCCTTTTTACCATATACAAACAAAGAGTCATCTAGGTCTTTCTTTTGTAGAGGAGTGTAATCTCCACTTAATGGAGGTGGCACCCCTTTAAAATTATCAGTTTTAATGAACCTATTGTACACTGGCCTACCAATAGAATCCTCTTTTCTACATTTGAACACAGATCTGTCCATCTCTTCCTCATAGCTAAGAACTTCACTATCTGACTGTATCCCATAACCTAAGCCAATTTTACTTGTAGAGCTCATACTAGATGCTATTATCTTATCCTGACACTTAGCAGAATGGGTCCATTTATCTACTTTCTTTTCCAATTCATCTATTTCCTTAACAGCTTTCAAGCCTGCTATTCTATATCTTTTAAGTTTTTCATCTTTTTCATATATCTCATTAGCTTGAAAGGTGAGTTTTTCATTTAAGGAAGCTTGTTTGTTTTGATAGTTCACTATTTGTGCTTCTAAAGTTTTAACAGCTTTAGTATAAGCAAGAATTTTTGCTTTCTGATCACCTATTTGTGTTAATTGTTCATCACACAAAGCTTTAAGATGATTATATGAATCAATGCATAATTTTGAGCACAAAGATACCTCATTACTGGAACCAATAGCCATAAGTGCGTGGTTTGGCTCTTCATCCTCAGATGTGTGTTCATCCCAATTCACAGCTCCAACTTCCAATGTCATCAAGCTCGTCTGATTCTTCCCCATCTTATCATCATCTTGAGAGTCAGAACCCTTCTTCTTTTTCCAATCAGTAGTCACCTTTCCTTGCAATCTCTGGCAAAGTGACCATGCTTGTGACAATTGTAGCACTCAACAGTCCTCCTATTGTATCCCACTGGTGACTTCCCATCAAGCTTAATGTTCCTCCCAGTTTGCTTGTAAAACTTCTTAACCCTGAAAGCAATCATGGCAATTTTCCATTTGATATCCATTTCTTCAACTTCAACATCATTGATCTGTTCCAGATCCTCACTGATGAAGTCTTGATCTTCTGGTTCCTTAGAAAGAAGTGAGTAAATTACTTCATCAGCAAAGCCTGCTGGAGCATCTCTTTCTTTTCTCATGATGCTAGAAGAAGTTCCATAACCACCAGAATTAATGTTGCCAGACTTAACCTTGTTAGTGCTGCTCTTGCCTTGAGAAACAAAAGCAACATTTGTAGAACTTGAAGATGCTTTTCCTTGGATTTCCTGTTCAAACACCTTGAGGTTATTGTACAGGTCATCAGTAGTCATGGTGTCAATTTCACCATTCATCCTCATGGTTAATGTCACACTTGACCATTCTTTTGGTAGTGCTCTAAGAAACTTTTGGTTTGCATCTTCTTATGACACAACTGCACCATGAACCTCCAATTGTGATAGAAGATGTTGAAACCTATCATAACCTTTTTCCAATCCCTCTGAACTGGATACACTGAAAGCTTCAAATTGCTGTTTAAGAACAACCTTTTGCATCTTCTTGGAGTTAGCATTCCCTCCAAATCTTTTCTTGATAGCCTCCCAAATTTCTTTGGCATCATTCATGCCATGAAACCTTCTCAAATGCTCTTTGGGAATTGCCATTAGCAGCATAGTCTTGGCCTTCTTCTCCTTTTCAACAGCCCGAATCTCTTCAGCAGATACTGGTGGTAATATCCTAATCACTCCATCAGTTCCTTGTGAAATCCTTTTCTTCGAATTTCCATTCTGTATGACCTTCCAGACTTCGCTGTCAATATACTCAAGATAATGTTCCATCTCCATAGCCCAGATGTCATATTCTTCTCTTTTTAGGATTTGAAGTTTTATGTTGGATATGGTTGTTGTTGCAGAGATGGGTTGTTGTTGTCTAGATGTGCTTGCTTCAGGTTTTTCTTCATCATGGATTGATTTTTCATCATCACTGTTGTGAACTGAGAAACCATCATTCTTATTAGGATTTTCAACGTCAGACATTTTGCAGGGTTTAGGTGAGTGAATTTAGGGTTTGGTTGTTGTGTTTCTTCAAACTCAGAGTCTCTTTACAGGCTCTGATACCACTTGTTGGTCCACACGAATTATGGATCCAAGTAGCCTTGTTACTTGTTAGACGACTTGTATAAACCAAATCGATCTAAGTAAGAAACTCTAACACTTTGCTTATTGTTAATGCGGAATCTTAACAACAAACAATGAAGAACACAATAACTATAACTAACTTCGTATATTGATTCTTTTAATCTAAGTGATTACAATCTTCGTCATTATCAAAAACTAATGACTAGGGTTCCTTTTATACACTAAGGAAACCCTAGATACAAAACTTGTAGAAGGATATACGTATCTTCTCTAAAGATAATTACGTATCCTTTCCTAACTTATATCTAACAAACTTTCCTAACTTTCATGACCAGACTTAACAACTAAAGTCAAACAGACTTAACTTTACTCTACCAGACTTAATAATGAACAACCAGACTTAACTATTACAAGACTTAACTAATAAAACTAACAGACTTAATTACGTAGTCCACCAGACTTAATTCTGTTCTTCCATTAAGTCTTCTCTTGTCTTGTGATAATTCCCAACAACAGTGATGAACATACAACTCAATTACTTTATACTTAGAAACAAACTTCATCATTTCCAACACATCCTAATCAGTAACTAACTTGTTTAGGCCATTGTCTAAATCAGTGTTAGGTTGTTTATAATAATACTCAAATGATGAGTTTTCATAACCTATCTCTTTCATCATTGTATTAATTTCAAAAATAGAAAAGACATCACACTCAATTGAGTCTATCCAATTTACCTTTCCACCTTTGTATCTTATCTTGGGAGGACTGGTAAATGCACCACCATGGTTTATCTTCAAGCAAAAAACCCTTAGAAGATAACCTGCATACGAGAAAAAATTAAGCTGTTATCTAAACAAGATAATTGACCATAAAAACTTCAGTTAATTATCAACAACACAAAATACTCACGATATTCATGATATGGGTCTGCTTTTGATCCAGGCATACGAACCCTCCATTCAGAAACAATTGGTTAGGCTGCGTGTGATTAGATGTCGGGGATGATAAAGTTTGGTGATGAACAAGTTTGGGGATGAAAAGGGTTATGATTCACCCTAATTAGTCAAAGTGATAAAAAGCCTGGTCAATTATCCCGCCAAACATAAAAGGACCAAATTACCCCTTAATATTTGCTAACTTAACCCAGGTTAAGGTCAAAGTAGGGAAAATTCTGGTCAAGGGACTAAACCCGAGATGGGTCGCAAGTATAGGGACGAGATCCGTTAAAATTTTCATGTAGGGATGAAATTCGTTAAACCCGATCGAGTATAGGGACGATTTTTGATATTAACTCTTAATTAAAAGTTGCTCCAGAAACATTAAGAGCTGGCACTAAATATTTTCAACTACTTTAAATTATAATATATATATATATATATATATATATATATATATATATATATATATATATATATATAAAATAAATATAAAAACAGTTAAAAAACATATATCAATATTAATATTGTACTCATTATAATTGTATTAGACAAGTTTAAGTATATAGTTTATATATAAACTAGTTTTTAAATTTTTAGTCAAACATCAAAGTGGTAACAAATATTGAGTTTAAATAAATAGAATATTGTTTAGTGTCATAAATATTGTTGCAGTATATTTGATGTTTTACAATTCATCGTATTAAATTAGTGTTATGTTTAGTGCTAAGATTTTTTACCTTTTTACACCAATTTAGTGCAAAAGATGCTCTCACTAAAGTTTTAACGAAAACTCAAGACAATTACTAAAAGTTCTTTCCTCAAACAAACTTTCAATGCTAAATGTGGTCCCATTCCTAATGAAATGTAATAGAACGAAGTTTTAGCTTTTAGCATTTATATTTTAAACTTGTATGTTGTATCATGTAGTTACAATAGTAATAACTTTAATCAAGCGTTTTTATAAAAACAACATAGCTATAACTAACAGCTACCACTAGTTTTATCAATAACAATCACAATATGTAAAATTTTATGTACTTTGGTCCCTTTATTAAGCTAGATGGTTAAGCTAAATGTATAAATAAATTAGTGTTTTTCTTTATTACGAAAATTGTTTAATAAAATACCGTAATCTTGATTATTTTAATTGTAAACTTGTTGATCTATTGTTGTGTAAGCTTTGTTGATTTTTGTTTCTGCGCAATATTATGGAACCTAATGTTCAAGACTGGGTGCATAAATTTTTTTTGAACTATAATATAATAGATTTAAAGTGAATGAAAATGAAGAATTCATTAAAGCGATAAATAAATGAACATATTACCCTCTAATTAGAGATCCTACAATCTTTCATATCAAAAAAAGTTACATACACCCTCATTTTTAACATTAATAAGTTCTTCTTTCTCTATAACACAAGTTAAAGAGCTGTTAAATAATCATCGTCCATCTGATTACGCAAATCAGTTTTAATGAGCTTCATTTTAGAAAAACATCTTTCAACCGTAGCAATAGCAACAGATAGTCAGAAAAGACTAAAGCCAACTTTGACAATCGATAAACCAAAGGATGAAATGTATGCTTTTTCTTATACACAATCTTCTTAGCAAGTTTGGAAATGCTATCCAAGTTAGCAAAATCATTATCATTACGCATAATCTGATAATTGACTCCAAGTTTTATAGGAAGACTTAATCTTTCCTTATAAGTAAAATCAGGTGGATACATCTCACTAAGTTTCGCTAACTTTGATACGCTAAATTCTGAAAATGACTCATGTGGACTCAACGCCACCATACAGTCTAGTAAATCGGTGCTTCCCTCACTAAAACGATCTCCAAACTCTTGAATTTACATATCCATAACAGTGTTAACACTACAAAAAAACTAGTTGAATTCTCCACATTTTAAAGGTCAAATGGCCACGGTTAAGAATGTGTAAAATTATAGAGTCCACATTTTCTCATGTGTGGTAATAATGGGTGTGAAAATTTTTTCTACACATATAAGTGTGGAGATATTATCTTTTCTATGGTTAAAAGTGTGGAAATATTTTTTGAATGTCCACACCTAAAAGTGTGGCAAAATTGCAAAAAATGTTTATCATAAAAAGTGTGGAAACATTTGTGACACATATAAGTGTAGATTTATTGTAATTGTACACACAAATATATGTGGATTATTTTTTTAAATATTTGTGACACCTATAAATGTAGCAATTATCCATATAAAAAGAAGTCCACACTTGACTATACCGTGGCAAAATAAATGTGGAGAATATAACTATTTTTTGTAGTGTAAATATATCAACCTCAAAATGATGTTGAGTTGTATTTATATCCCTTCGGCCTCTTGAATGAAAGTGAGCCATATTCACCATCTCAATATCATGTTTACCACAAAATGAAGTTACATTCTTCAAAAGTGAACCAAAACGTGTTGCCCTATACTCTTGCAATACTCTTATGGTTCCTGTTGTTCCCTTTACACTGATAGGATTAACTACAAGGTTAATCTAACTGTGTTCCATGGTTAAGCAATGTATTAATATTCTTTGACAGATATAAGAAAACGTAAAAGTAAATAGACAAGATTTTTCAACGTTTAATTCTTTTTAGAAATCAATCAAAGAATTATACCCAAGTGTTTGCGGAATAACACTTGGGATTGAAATGACAAGTATGGTATGACTCCTCACTAAACTTAAGCTAAGCTTAAGTAGCAACTGTACTGAACCTATTGAGCTATCTCAGGGACTAGGTTGCTATTTGGAGGAGTAAAAGTTGTTTGTGAATGTCTAAGCATTTAGTGCACAAACTTGTCAAACTTTTACTCCACCTTATGATTCCTATTTATACACACGTATTTTACAACCGTTGTGATAAAGACAAAAGGTGACCTAAGCTAGTTAGGACAAAATACTTACGTATTTTGTCTCTGTTACAAGAAGCTATTTTGGGTATAAGACAATACTGTTTTCTGAGGAACAATGATGACACTGTCCTGACATTTGCCTTTCAGGGAAAGTTTGACTTCAGCCTGAAAAGGACTTCTCCTTATCCCTTCAAATATTTCCCGCCTTGTCCCGCCTATTCTTCAGTCTTCAGTCTTTATTCTTCAGTCATCATAGTTGTTGAGGAGTCTTGGGGTTCAGTGAGTTATTGTCATCACTCACTGAACCCATCACCTTCTTCTTTGGCTTAGGTGCCACTCACTGAGTTCCCGCCTCACTGAATGGAGAGGCTTTCTTCTTAGACTCGTCCTAAGCTTCCTGAAGGTGACTCACTGAGTAACTGTTCACTCAGTGACTTGAATATTTTTTAAGGTTTTCTAACACTTAGGTTATTTTCTATTCAAATCCTTGTTTAAGGGAACTTGGGTACTAAATGGACCCAACAGTCTCCCCCTATTTGGATATAAATATAGCCTAAGTGTTTTGATCAGTGTAAGTGAGCAAATGGACTTCTTCTTACACTGAAGATACTATAAAGCATGTAAAGGACACTTATAAACATAAAACATCAATTTATTCATCAGTTACATAGGGTCCTATCATCTAGTACAAAATGCTCAGGGTTAAGTACCCAGACTTCCTTAATCCCCATGAGCTCAAGCTTTGCCCTTTTGGATAACAACACATGTTTGTCAGGCCTTTCACTCATCATCTTCTCCATCAGCTTTATAAACTCATCATTTTCAGGACTCTCACATGGAGTGCCATCAGTTTGTATGCCAGCAGGGTTGTGGTCTCCACTAGGTGAATGTCACTGACTCTCTGAAAGGCTTGCTGACCAAATTCATCTATGAAGAAGATTCCAAACTCAGGATGCTTGATGACCTTGTTGTTAGCAAACTTAGCACCTTCAGGGAGAAGCCTCTGGCAGTGAAGTCCAGCAATAAAACGTTCAGGTTCCTGCTCTATTGCCTTCCTTTTCTTCCCAATGCTCTTAGTTGGCTCAGGAATTATGAGACCCTGAGATGCAAGTTCCTGTTGGTGATCAATTCCAAGACTCTTGGCAACCCTTTCCAATTCTTCATATTACTTTGTCAGGGCTTCCAATAGGTCAGGGATGCACTTGTTCTTCTTCTTGTTCAGGATGAGCCCCATCATATCCCATTCTTTGATGCCGAATACTGAGAACTTGAAGGGGGCATTCTTCTCATACACCCTATCACCTCTTTGGATAGTGATAGCAAGAGGGTTGGGGTTGGCGTGAATGATCATATCAGTGATGGGACCTTCACCCTTGGTCTTGGTCATCGTCCTAACATACCTTTCATAGTTTCTCCTCTTCTTCTCACTGTTCAGCTTAACTTTCAGGTTGTGTTCATTGATGAGATCAGCCTGAAGTTGTATGAATTGTTTCCCCCTAATACTTTGATCAGTCTCCTTGATCACTTCCTTTGACACTTCTGCAATGACGGGCCTACTGAGTAACTCAGTTTTAATC
Source organism: Artemisia tridentata subsp. tridentata (assembly GCA_021014915.2). Taxonomy (NCBI): domain Eukaryota; kingdom Viridiplantae; phylum Streptophyta; class Magnoliopsida; order Asterales; family Asteraceae; genus Artemisia; species Artemisia tridentata. Next base: position 74,419,506 of record CP139505.1, read on the forward strand.
TTATCTTCCTTTTCCATTACAGCTGCCACTTCATCATGAGTCCCTCTGAATACCTTCCCATTATGTAAGACAATATCAATGAGCACTGGTGCTTCAGGATCTTGTCGAACTTCTTTTTTAGCAGGGAAAAGTCTGGGAGGTGAGCCTCCTGATTCCTTGATCCCCTTCCCTTTGTCAGTGGGCTGAGGTGCTGAGGAGGAGGTCTCAGGAACACTTATGGTAGTTGTTGTGGCTTCAGTGGTGATTGGAGTTGGAGTGCTTTCAGTGAGAGGAGAAACTGATGAAATCACCATAACAGTTGTGATTCCTGATGTGGCTGTTGGTTCAGCCATGAAGCTTTGGATTGGTACAACATCAGTAATCACTTGTTCATTATGAGCTTGGTCTTCAAGAGTCTGACCATCTTTTCTTGGCTGGCTGTGTGGATCCAACTGCCTGAATAATTGTTGAACATGTGTAGGCTTTGTTGGAGCAGCTTTCTCCCCCTCAACAGGTGCTGAAGCTTTAGTGGAAGCAGCTGTTGAAGGAGCAGACTGAAAAGAATCAGACTTCAGTGGCTTAAACATATCAGTGACTAGTGTTTTGATTTCACCGGTTTCACTCTTCAGGTTGGAGAGATCATTGTTCATTGTTGCCTGTGCTAAAGAGAGAGTTGAAATCCGACTTGTGTAACATGAGACCAGTTCATTGTGCTTCTTGGTGAGTTTTTCATATGATGAGGAGATTGAGGTGATCTTGAGTTCTTGGTCACTGAGAGTCTTGGCAACAGCTTTCTGATGAGTCTTGAGAGCTGGGAAGTCTACCTCCTTGAATAATTTGGGGAGTTCACTCAGTGCTACTGAGGTAGACTTTGTGGGGGTCCATGAAATCAGTAAGCTTTGTGATTAGGACTGGATCATCCTTAAACTCAGCCTGAATGTTGGTGAGAGACTGAAGGATGGAGGCAAAATGAGTTCCCTGATCAGTACCAAGCTTCTCAGTTGAGGTCTTCAAGTACTAACATGTTTTTCAGTGGAGGCTGTGACTTGTTTGATGTGACCCTGAGACTCTTCAACAGTAGCTTTGAAGTCAGCATAAGATGCAGCTGCTTCAGTGTGTTGTTGCCATTGTTCATTGATGATTTCATTAAAGAAGGCAGTGTTGGATTTTCTGAGGAATTTGACCAACCGCCTTTCAGTGAGAGGAACAACATCATCATATTTCTGCAAGTATTCAGGAACAGAAGTAGCTGATTCAGAGGAGCCTGATGATTTATCTTGATGAGATGATGATGATGATGAGGGGGAGTTGTGTTGTTGGTGTTGTTGGGGTTCTTGCTCTTCAGGAGGAGGAGATGAAGGTTGTTGCTCAGTGTGTTGAGGAGAGTTATAAGTGAGAAGATGTTCATCAGTATCTATATCTTCCCCAGCAGCCAGAACTTCATCTTCCTCAAATTCTACCACCTCCTCTTCTGATTCTTCATTAATAAAAATCTGTAAATCAGCAAGAGTTGGAACCTGGTCAGTATCCGGCTCCCCCTCAGAAGAGGGCTTGCCTTTGTTGTGGTCAGGTCCTGACCCCTCTATTCTAGCAGACTGGGATTTATCTGCCTGGTCCTTAGGGTCAGTACCTGAGGAATGTGCTTCACCATGGGGACGTGATGGTTCCATATCAGCGGGTGGTTGCATGCTCCCTGAGTCTTTTTCCCCTGCTGTTCCTTCAGGGACTGGTGGGTTTGTGCCAGTACCATCATTAGGAAATGATTTGTTGTGGTCCCCCTTTCCAACAGGATGGAGCTGTCCTGTCGAAGATATAGGGACCTTGTCTCCCTGAGACCCTAGTTGTGATTTACCAAGGCCGTGAGCAGGATGTGATTGGGTATGGGTCCCCTTATCGGTAGAGTAGTGCTGCTCTGCTCAGGATTCAGGACCTTTTTCTCCCTCGGGCAAAGGTTGTGTTGTACTAATGCCCTCATTGGGATGTGATTGTTGAGCAGTTCCTGACTCCACTAACTTGTTTATGTTAATAGAGTCTTGGGAAGAGGGTTTGCCCAAGGACACTGAGTGTGATTTATCAGTGCCCTCTGTTGGTGGTTGTTTTTGGGTCAAAGTTATGTTGGGCCCTTCAGTGGGTGTCTCTTTGGCCTGGTCTTTCTTACGCCTCCTTTTTTCAGGCTTAGAACCAGAGGTCTCAGTGGCGAGTGGTTTGGGTTGAACCACCTTCCTGTACCCTTGTTTCTTTTTCTTCTTCTCCTTCTTGGAAAGAGAAGGCATTGGTGAAACAGCGCCAGCACCCTGAATGACCGTCAACATATATGTGGTCAGGGTGATTTGTGTGACCTCAGTGGGATCCTTTGAGTAGTTTGTTCTATGCAGGACATCAGGGGGTGGGATCCATGTGTATTTTCTTGAACATACTCAGATCCCATCAAGTCATGAAGCACACTGTTGTTCACGTTACACAAGTAGAAATAACTACAAAGTTAATCTAATCGTGTTCCATGACTGATCAATGTATTGATTAATTTAAACAAATAAGTAAAAACGTAAAAGATACACAGTGTTAGCGGAAATAACACTTGGGATTGAAACGACAAGGTATGATATGTTATCCTCACTAAACTCAAGCTATGCTTGAGTGGCAACAATAAATGAACCACTGAGCTATCTCAGGGACTAGGTTACTCTTTGGGGGAGAAAAGTGGTTTTGTGAAAGTCTAAGCTTTTAATGCACAAAACTTATCCACTTTTCTCCCTTATGATCCTATTTATACACATGTATAAAAGAGCACCCGTGACTAAAAATACAAAAAGAATGACCTAGCTAGTCTGGACAAAATACAACAGTATTTTGTCACAGTTCCAAGAATCTATTTTGGGAATCGGTTAATATTGCTTTCTGAATGTCAGTGATAACACTGTTCTTGTTCTTAAGCCTTTCAGGGAAAGTTTGACTTTGGCCTGATAAGGACTTCTCCTTATCTTTTCAAACTCTTCCCGCCTAGTCCCGCCTTTCTTTCAGACTTCAGATTCTTCAGTCTAGGTCTTCAGTCTTCAGTCTTTAGTCTTCAATCATTATAGTTGTTGAGGAGACTGGGGTTCAGTGAGTTATTGCCATCACTCACTGAACCCATTATCTTCTTCTTTGGCTTAAGTAACACTCAGGGAGTTCCGCCTTCCTGAATGGTGAATCTTTCTTCTTAGACTCGTCCTAAGCATCCTGAAGATAACTCACTAAGTGACTGTTCACTCAGTGACCTGAGAGCGTTCATGGTTGTTTAACACTTGGGCTAATTTGTATTCAAATCCTTGTTGTCAGGCCGCTTTGGTACTGAATAGACCCAACAATCTCCCCCTATTTGGATATAAATTATGCCTAAGTGTTTGATCAGTGTAAGTGAGTAAATGGGCTTCTTCTTACACTTAATATATTAGAAAGATAATAAAGGACGCTGATATAACAAAACGTGGGCCATCATTTTATTCATATCTTTACAAAGTCCTATAATCTAAACATAATGCTCAGGGATCTGTACTCAGGCTTCCAAGATTCCCATGAGCTCCAACTTAGCCTTCTTAGACACCAACTTCTCCTTGTCGGGTCTTTCATTCATCATCTTGTCTATCAGCCTGATAAACTCTTCATTTTCAGGGCTCTTCACGTGAAGTGCCATTAGCTTGTATGCCAGAAGAGTTGTCGTTTCCACAAGGTGTATATCACTGACTCTTTGAAAGGCCTGTTGGCCAATCTCATCGACGAAGAAGATAACATACTCAGGAAGCTTGATGACTTGGTTGGGAACAAACTTGACCCCTTGAGGAGGAGTCCTGTTGCAATGAAGAGCTGCTATGAATTGTTCAGGTTTCTGTCCCACATCTTTCCTCTTCTTCCCAGTCTTCTGAGTAGGTTCAGGGATTGCAAGTCCCTGAGAAGCAAGTGCCTTCTCATGATCTATACCCAAGCTCTTGGCAACCCTTTCCAGTTCCTCGTATTTGTTGTTCAGGGTAGCTAGAAGGTCAGGAACGATCCTGATTTGCTTCTTCCTCAGGATGGGCCCCATTATGTCCCATTCCCTGAGCCAATAATCTGAGAATTTGAAGGGTGTGTTCTTCTCAGTCTTCCTAGGCCCTTTGTGAACCGTAATACTTATGGGCTTGGTGTTGTGAATGGTCATGTCAGTTATGGTGCCTTCACCCTTTGTCTTCGTCATGTACCAAAGATACTTCTCATATGTCTTCCTCTTCCTTTCATTGTTGAGCTTGACCTTAAGATTATGTTCTTTGATTAGGTCAGCCTGAAGTTTGAGGAATTGTTCCCCCTTGATAACCTGCTCAGTTTCCCTGATGACTTCCTTGGCCACTTCAGCAATCACTGGCCTATTGAGTCTTTCAGCCCTGGCTTTATCCTGTTCATCCAAGACTGCAGCCACTTCCTCACTAGTTCCCACGAATCTTCTCCCATCATCTAAGACGACTTCAAATGGTGCATCTGGGTCAGGACGCCTCTCTTTTGGTGCCTTTACCAACTTTGGGGGAGAGTCTTCAGTTTTCATTATTCCCTTCCCTTTGTCAGTGGGAGTGGGTGTACTGAATGAGGCTTCTGGGAACTCAGTTGTTGTTGTTGCTTCAGTTGGGATGGGAGTGGTAGTAACAACAACGAGAGCTTAGGAGGTTGAGGGTCCTGGCATGAAGCTTTGTAGAGGAACAGCTTCAGTAATGTTTGGATCCTCAGTTTCAGAAACTTGGTTATCAGGTTTCTCCCCCTCAACAGATGCTGGAGCTTTAGGGTAAACATCTGTTGACTGAGGAGCTTAGGGAACCAAAGAAGTCTAAAGAATAGTCAGTATGGTGGAGACCATGTTCTTTACATCAGTGGTCTCATTATTCAGGGCAGAGATTTCTTCTACCATGGTAACTTGAGCATTGGTGAGTTCAGTTACCTTGGTGGTGTAGTGGCTGACCAACTCTTTATGTTTGGTGGATAGTTTGGTGGATAGCTGATCAAAGGCTGATGAAATTTTAGTGAGGCACTCAATCAGATACGGACTGTTGAATGACATCTTGCTGTGACCTGAGTGGTTTAAGATCCACCTCTTGGAGTAGCTTGAGAAGCTCAACAATATTGGAGGAGGTGGTCTTCTGAGTATCCATGAGCTCAGACAGCTTAGTAAGAAGGGCATGATCATCTTTGAACTCTTCTTGAATGGAGCTAAGAGTTTTCAATACATTGTAGAACTGCGTGTCTTGTGCAGAACCCAGATGATTAAGAGATGTCCTCAGGTCACTGATTTGTTTATCAGTGAAGGCAGCGACCTGATGTAGTTTACCCTGAGAGTCTTCAACAACAGCCCTGAAGTCAGCATAGGAGGCTGCTGCTTCAGTATACTGATCCCATTGCTCTTCAGTAATCTCACGAAAAAGGGCAGTGTTGGCTTTTCTGAGGAACTTTACCAGCTGCCTTTCAGTGAGAGGAAGAATGTTGTCATACTTCTGCAAATATGGAGGAGTAGCAGGAGCAGAGTCTTTGGAGTTGCCTGATGATGATGATGATGATGTGGGGTTGTTGTGGGGTTCTTGTTCCTCAGGAGGAGGAGATGATGATGGTTGTTCAGTGTGCTGAGGAGAGTTGTAAGTTTTAGTCTCCATGTCATCCCCAGCACCAAAAATCTCTTCATCTCCAAAATCAACCATCTCCTCTTCTGACTCTTCATTTAGCAGCATCTCGAGATCTGCAAGAGTTGGAACCTGTTGGGAATCCAGCTCCCCCTCAAAAGAGGGATCGCCTTTGTTTTGGGCAGGTCCTGACCCCTCCAGGTGAACAGAGTGGGTTTTCTCTGCCTGGTCCATGGAGTCAGTTCCCAAGAGACTGGATTTGCCGCGGGGGGGGGGGGGGGTGTAGGTTCCATATCAGTGGGTGGTTGCATGCCCCCTGAGTCTTTGTCCCCTTGGGTGCCTTCAGGGACTGGTGGGTGTTCTCCAGTACCATCACTAGGCAGTGATTTGTTGAGGTCCCCCTTTCCATCAGGGTTGTACTGCCCTAACGAAGATATAAGGACTGATGCGTTGAGATCAATATATAAAATTTCCCAAGGATTACACAGGAAATTATGTAAACCCGAGTCGTTTTCCCAACGAAGGAATGAATGGAATTTTGTGATTTCGAGTCGTGATATGTGTCGTGAATAGTGAAATAAGAGAGATTTTGGATTTTTATGCTAAAAATTATAAACATAAACTAAAATCAACTAAATAAGCAAGGAAAGCAATAATCTAAAGCACATGTAAGCAAAAACGTAAAAGAAACTTAAAAACGAGCAAAACCCGGGCTAATCCCGAGCCTAAAAAGTGAAAACTAAGAAATTCTAACCCTATATATGTAAAACTATTTTTCCTAAGTCCTAAATGATAAAAGAAAATTTTAGAAAAAAGAATTATATTTTTTTGACTTTTATTTTATTTATTATGATTTAAAAACTATTTAGAAAAGAAATATATATAAAAATAACTAAATAACAGTAGAAAAATCTGAAACTTTGTAGAAAAGTGCTAAAAGATAAGTAAAATTAAGGAAAAATAAAACAAAGTTAACTGCTTATCTAAATAAGCAGTTATTAAGCTAAAAGTGGAGATAAGCTAAAACTGCAAAAGGTTGGTTAAATAAAAAACTTTGCAAACCATAACCAAGAAAGACCCAAGGGCAGTTGGTTGAGGCGCGTGTGTGTGAGGTTCTGAGCAAGAGGTCCCAGGTTCGAACCTGGTGCACCTCTTTTTGAAAACTATTATTTTTTTATTTTTCTTTTTAAAATCTTAATAAGCACAACTAAACAAGCTAATTTTATAACTACCACTATTTTTGAAAACTATTAATAAGCACAGAATAAGCTATGACAAATCAGAACAGTAGGCTTAAAAGGAAATGAACTCAAGTTACAAGCACATAAGCCAATAAGCTAACTGATGCTAGAAAGGAACTTGAAAAAGCTAAATTGGACTAAGTATAATCTAAATGAACCATGTAAATCAGAATAAGCTAAAAAGAAAAGCCAATAAGCACTTAGGTATAGGACAGTAACAAGAACTGATGTGCAGACTAGAAAAGGGTTACTGAGGGTGTTTTTAAGCTACTGAAAAGCTTACAAAAGCTAATTAAAAAAAATCAAAAAAATGAGGAACAAGTAGATAAGCTACCCAAGAGTTTTTATACCAAATTTCAGAGCAATTGAGTAAATAATGAACTTATGAAAATTCAAAAACACATGCTGATTTGGACAAAATTAGTGCAGAAAACAGCTTAAGGGCCTACTTGCAGCTATGTAAAAGCTATCCAAAAGCTAATATAAAAAATCAGAAAAATGTGGAACATGTGTGTTGGGAATTAAACTTAAGCAGTTAGTACGGTTGAAGAATACAAGAACAGTTAGTACTGCTGATGGAAGAACAGTTAGGACTGCTGATGAAGAAAAGTTAGGACTGCTTAAAAGATCAAGGTGAAACCGTGTGAAGATTAATATAGAAAGGATATGGTATATATCTTATTTGTATAGAATGATACGGTTAGATGTTTTACTTGTATAGGACTCTTTGTATTATAAAAAGAGATCCTCAGTTAGGGTTTAGAGATATATAATACCTAATACCTGATATCCCTTCATACGAATTATCAAGAGCTTCACGTTCATATTGTAATCGTTTGATATATATTGAAGTGATTGTTTGGTTGATATCATTTGTGTTCTTATTTGTTCTTATTCTTTTATTCAATCAATCACCAAACACAAAACATCTTCTAGATACTTGGTAGTAAATTCCGCGTGCTATCAAGTATATACTCAAAGTATCCTCAACACAAAGTGTGTGTTTAGATCCGGTCAAGTGGTATCAGAGACAGGTTTCTGATACTTTGAGTTTAGAAGAACCAGAAGTATTTACTCACTAGCAACCAAGAAGATGGACATGGAGACACCTCAAACCTCAATCCTTGCTAAACTCCCCATGCTGAAACAGAATGAATATGATTTATGGCGGCTCAGAATAGAGCAATATTTCATGGTGCAAGACTATGCATTATGGGATATCATTATCAATGGTGATTCCTTCAAACCAATTCCTGTTGAAGAAACACGTGCTGATGGTTCCAAGATCACAAAGCTTAACACTGAGCCAGTTACAAACGAGGAGAGAATCAAAAAGAAGAATGATCAGAAGGCTAGGAATTTGTTACTAATGGCAATTCCTAATGATCAAGTGCTGAATTTTAGCCATTACGAGTCGGCTAAAACTCTTTTTGAAGCAGTGGTGGAAAGATTTGGTGGCAATGAAGCTACCAAGAAGGCACAGAAAACCCTACTTAAGCAAAGTTATGAGAACTTCACTGCATCAAGCAATGAAACTTTGGACCATATCTTTAATAGGCTTCAAAAGATCATCAGTCAACTTACTTAGTTGAAGATTGTGATACCTCAGGAATACCTCAACATGAAGTTTCTAAATAGTTTACCTGCTGAATGGAACACTTATGTTGTGGTTTGGAGCAATAAACCAGAGCTGGAGAAAATGACAATGAATGAGCTTTACAACAATCTTAAGATTGTTGAGCAGAAGGTTAAGAAGAGTGGTAGCACCAGTTCCAGTTAAGGGAATATGGCTTTTGTATCTTCTTCAAACAGTTCGAATCATGAAGATGAAGAAGCAGTTGGTACTGCTATACCAACAGTTAGCACTGCTAGTGTAAAAACTAGTACTGCTGGATTGACTGAAGAGACCATATATGCATTTGTGTCAGAACTGTATGGTGGGTCAAAGATCTTTAATGAAGATCTTCTTCAAATTGCTGAAGATGATTTGGAAGCTATAGATTTAAAGTGGCAGTTGGCTTTGATAAGCATCAGGGCTAAGAAGTATTACCAAAGGACTAGGAATAAGATTACCTTCAATGGAAGAGATGTTGCTGGGTATGATAAGTCTAAGGTGGAATGCTTTAGTTGTCACAAGATGGGGCACTTTGCCAGGGAATGTAGAGGTCCAAGACAACAAAGCAACCAGAGTCAAGGGTTTAAGAATCAACAAGGGACAAGGAGAACAGTTAATGTTGAAGAGCCTTCTTCCAAGGCTATGATAGCTGTAGATGGAGCTGGATTTGATTGGAGCTTCATGGTGGAAGAAGAGGAACCAGCTAACTTGGGTTTGATGGCTTTCTCAGACTCTGAGGTACATATACTTGAAAAATGTTCAAATTCTTGTCGTGCTTTAAAAGATTATGAAAATGTTAAGAAACAGTATGATGATCTTAGAGTTGAATTTAATCAAGTAAATTCTAGTCTAACAAATCATAAAAGAGGATTAGCTGTTTTAGAAGAACAAATTGTGTTTTATAGACAGAATGAGTCAAACTTCTCTGATGAGATAGGTATTTTAAAGAGGGAATTGCAAATAAAAGACAATAAAATGAGTGGACTTGTATATGAACTAGAGAAGCTTAAAAAGGAAAAAGAAAACATCCAGTTAAGTGTAGATACTCTTGAACATACTTCAAATGGAGTTAAGAAGATAGTAGAGAGTCAAATACTTAACAAAGCTAAATCTGGTTTAGGTTATAAGTTAGTTGCACCCCCTCTTAGAGGAATGTTTGTTCCACCAAGAATTGATTTAGCTCATACAGGCTTAGAAGAGTTTAAGGATATGGATTTTCCTGGATATGGTGTTAAGATTAGTGAGAATCCTGTTAAATTTGTTAAGGCAGAAGATTCTTTTGTGAGTGCTAGTGATAAATCTCTTTCTGAGGAAAAGATGTCCTCTGATAGGAACTCAGATGTACCAACTATTGAGGATTGGACATCTGATGATGAGGATGAAAAGGTTAAGGATAAATCTAATGTTGTTAAGGTAGAAGTTAAACATGCTCCTAAAGTGGTTAAGACTGAAAACATAAAACCAGTTAGGAAAAGTGTTCGATATGCTGAGATGTATAGGACTAAGAACAGATCATCAAGTTCTGAGAGTAGTCATAGGAACTGGAATCACTCAAAATCTAAGAAATTGGATGATAAGTTTGCTATGATTAGAAAAGTATGTTTTGTTTGTGGAAGTTTTGATCATATGGCTGCTTATTGTGATTCTAACCCATGGAAAAAGAGGGTTTCTGGGAATGCAAGGGTGAACAGGAATAACAATGCTAGGATAACTCAAAATAGTCCAACTAGATTGACAAACCCTAATGCAAATCATAAGATGTCACCTAAAGCTGTTATGTTAAAGACTGGCATCAAAACAGTTTCAACTGCTAGTCAAAATAAGTGGTTTAATAACAAACAAACTGTTTCTAGTGCAAAACAATTTTCAAATCATGCACAAACAGTTAAAAGGCATTTTTATCAGAAAACAACAATGACTAATCAGAAGTGGGTGCCTAAGATTAAACAAGCAGTTCCAACTGCTAGGTCAGCAGTTCCAACTGCTAGACCAGCAAATCCTACTGCTAGGCACTTAAATGTTAAGGGAAAAAGGGGCAATGTTATCAAGGCCTCAGCACATTGGGTTAAACATTCTACCAAACCCAATGGTGCATCAAAGACCTTCAAAAAGTTTTCTCATCTTGATGCACAAGCCAGATCCAAACCAGTGATGGTTTGGATCCCCAAAAGAAACTAACACCTTTATTTTGTGTGCAGGAACATCCCTCAAATGGTAAAGAAGATAGAGGATATTCAGACAGTGGATGTTCAAGGCACATGACAGGCAACATGTCATATCTTTCAGACTTTATTGCTCTGGATGGAGGACCAGTTGTCTTTGGTGGTGGTGTTGGAGGAAGGATTACTGGTAAAGGGGTAATTAAAACTGGTAATCTTGATTTTGAAAATGTGTATTATGTACCAGAACTTAAGTACAATCTTTTCAGTGTATCACAAATTTGTGATAAACAGAACAAAGTTTTATTTACTGATACTGATTGTCTTATACTTTCTCCTGATTTCAAGCTACCTGATGAAAGTCAAGTATTGCTTAAAATCCCTAGAAAGGATAATACATACAGTGTTGAGATGAATAAACTAGTTCCTAAGGTTGGACTTACTTGTCTTGTTGCAAAAGCCACATTGGAAGAATCAATGTTGTGGCACAGGAGGCTTGGTCATGTTAATTTTAAAACCATTAACAATATTGCTAAAAATGGGTTGGTAAGAGGTTTACCAAACAAAACTTTTCTCAATGACCAAACTTGTGTTTCTTGCCTTAAAGGTAAGCAACACAGAGCCTCATGTAAGCCAAAGACCCAGAACTCTATTTCTCAAGCTTTATATATGTTGCATATGGACTTGTTTGGTCCTACTTCTGTGAATAGCTTGAACTTTAAGAGATACTGCCTTGTTGTCACTGATGATTATAGTAGGTTTTCTTGGGTATTCTTTATGAAAACTAAGGATGAGACAAGTGAAATCCTTAAGACCTTTATTGTTGAAGTAGAAAACCTAGTTGATAAGAAAGTTAAAATAATCAGATGTGACAATGGGACTGAATTTAAGAATAGGGTGATGGATGATTTTTGCAGAGAAAAAGGTATTAAAAGGGAGTTTAGTGTAGCTAGAACCCCACGGAAAAATGGTGTAGCTGAGAAAAAGAATAGGACTCTTATAGAGGCTGCTAGGACAATGTTATCTGACTCTAAGCTACCAGTTTCATTTTGGGCTGAAGCAGTTAGCACTGCTTGTTATGTGTTGAATAGGGTTTTAGTTGTGCAACCTCACAATAAGACTGCTTATGAGCTTCTTAGAGGTAGAACCCCTGCTTTAAGCTTCATGAGACCTTTTGGTTGTCATGTTACTATCCTTAATACCAAAGACCAACTAGGAAAGTTTGATGGGAAATCTGAGGAAGGTTTCTTTATTGGTTATTCTCTGCACAGTAAGGCTTTTAGGGTGTACAATACAAGCACCAAGCATGTAGAATAAAATCTGCACATAGAATTTTTGGAGAATAAACCAAATGTTGCAGGTGTAGGTCCAGATTGGATCTTTGATATTGACAGTCTTTCAGATTTCATGAATTATGTGCCTGTTACAGGTACAAATGCTAACCATGATGCAGGTTCAGAAGAGGAAGATGATGATTGCATTTTCATACCAGTCATGGAAGAAAGTCCTGTGAATGAGTCTTCTACAAAGAAAGATGATATTCATTCATCAAGTGGTGTAGACAAAGAGAAAGATGCTGCTGAAACCAGTGGTCAGAATGGTAAAGAAGCTGAAAATCCAACGAGCAATACAAATGGAGTTAGTACTGCTCAGCCATAAGTTCCAACTGCTGAGCAAAATAGTGATGCTGCTGGACCAAGTCAACCTCATCTTGATTCATCAGTTAATACTGCTTCTCAAGTTGATGAGTTTGATTTCTTTGGAGATGGTCTGCAAAACATGCCTACCAGCTATGTAGCTCCTTCTACTCCCCATACTATTGTACATAGGAATCATCCACTTACCAATATCATAGGAGATGTACAATCTGGAGTCAAGACCAGAAGGCAAATACAAGACCCAGATCATCATGGATTTCTCAGTGTGGTATATGAGGAGAAACATCATGAAGATGAGCATGAGTGTATGTTTGTATGTTTTCTATCTCAGATTGAACCCAAGAATGTGCTAAAGGCTTTAGAAGAATCAAGTTGGGTTGAAGCTATGCAAGAAGATCTACTTCAATTCAAAATTCAGAATGTTTGGGTTCTGGTTGATCTACCAAAGGGAATGAGAGTGATTGGTACAAAGTGGGTATTCAGGAACAAGAAGGATGAGAGGGGCATTGTGATAAAGAACAAAGCAAGATTGGTTGCTCAAGGCTATACTCAGGAAGAGGGTATAGATTATGAGGAAGTTTTTGCTCCAGTTGCCAGGATTGAAGCAATAAGATTATTTCTTGCTTATGCTTCATTTATGGGATTTATGGTCTATCAAATGGATGTGAAAAGTGCCTTTCTGTATGGTACTATTGATGAAGAGGTTTATGTTTCACAACCTCCAGGTTTTATAGACCCAGAGCATCCTGACAAGGTTTATAAGGTGGTGAAAGCTCTATATGGATTGCATTAGGCTCCAAGAGCTTGGTATGAAACTCTTGCTAAATATCTTCTGAAGAATGGGTTTCATAGAGGGAAAATTGATCAAACTCTCTTTATTAAAAAGAACAAGGGTGATATTCTACTGGTACAAGTCTATGTAGATGACATCATTTTTGGTTCTACAAAGAAACAGATGTGTAAGGAGTTTGAAAAGCTGATGAAAGACCAATTTCAGATGAGTTCTATGGGAGAGCTTACCTTCTTTCTAGGTCTTCAAGTACAGCAAAAGACAGATGGTATATTTATCTCTCAGGATAAATATGTTGGTGAAATATTGAGGAAATTCCAATTCACAGATGCCAAGGTTGCTAGTACACCAGTTGACAAGGAGACACATTTGTTATTAAAGGATCACAGTGGTGAAGATGTGGATGTGCACATGTATAGATCTATGATTGGGTCTCTGATGTACCTTACATCATCTAGGCCTGACATTATGTTTGCTGTTTGTGCCTGTGCAAGATTCCAAGTAAATCCTAAGGTGTCTCATCTCACAGCAGTAAAAAGAATCTTCAGATACCTTAAAGGTCAGCCTAACTTGGGGCTATGGTATCCTAAAGAGTCTGCATTTGATCTTGTTGCATTCTCTGATTCTGATTATGCTGGTGCTAGCATGGATAGAAAGTCTACAACAGGTGGTTGTCAGTTCTTAGGTCGAAGATTAATCTCTTGGCAGTGTAAGAAGCAGACTATGGTGGCCACATCTACTACTGAAGCAGAATATGTGGCAGCTGCAAGTTGTTGTGCTCAAGTTCTATGGATTCAAAACCAGATGCTTGATTATGGGTATAATTTCTTAAACACCATTATACATATAGACAATAGCAGTAGAATGTGTATCATTAAGAATCCAGTTCAACATTCAAAAACTAAACATATTGAAATTAGACATCATTTTATAAGAGACTGTGCTGAAAAGAAGTTAATACAAGTTGTTAAAATACACACTGATGACAACTTTGCTGATCTCTTAACAAAAGGTTTTGATGTAAGCAGATTTCAGTACTTGGTAACAGGTATTGGAATGCTTAATCCTTCAAAAGATTAATGTCTAAATGTTTTTTGGTTTTTGTACTGCTAGTTGTGCTATTTGTATAGTTAGAACTGTTGAGTAATTTTTAGCACTGCTTGTGAATTTGTTAGTCAATTGTGATAACTGTTAAAAGAGAATATTGTGTATTGTGTTTTCTTTGGTTTTGGACTAACATTTCAGGATAAGAAAAGCTTTTTGCTTTGGATTGTGCTTTGAAAAGTATGGTGGTTTGGATTGTCAAGTGTGAATGCTTGTCACACAACAAATGGTAATTGATTCACCATGTCTAATCAACATAAGAATTAACTAGTCCAGATCAAACGGTTTCTGGTAAAGACTACTCAAATCCGTTTATGGTTGACAGTTTACCAAAAACTGGTTGGTTATCAACTCACCAAATCTAAGTGTGAAGAGTTGGCTAGTCCATAGCAAACGACTATTGGTAAAGACATGTCAAATCCGTTCATAGCTGATAGTTTGCTAAAAACTATAAGTGGACAAAACTGTTTTCAAATCCACATTAAACTTAAAATTTGATTTTATCTCTGAAAACTTTTTGCTAACAGTTAGTACTGCTGGGGTTAACAGTTTGGACTGCTGGCTTCACCAGTTTATACTGATTGTTCAAACTATGTTTGAGCCATGGTATTTTAAAATTTATTTCAAAAAATTCGTACGGCTCAACAAAATTTTTGCAACAGTTGGTACGGTTAGTACAAAGTTAGGACGGCTCAACTAGCCATTGTAAAAAAATATGTCAGTAATTAATTTTCTAGCCGTTGGGGGTAAAACCGTTATTCTTAGGATACTTATAGGGATTTTTATAGACGATAATTATCTTTTTACCATAAATTTATTTATTCTCTTTCTAAAGATAATTTATCTCATACGCATATTTCGCAAAACCCTAAACAGTACCTATAAACCCCAAGCGACTACATAAAACCACAATTCCAAGTTACAAGATCATTGTAATGCTATAATCTTTCATTTTTCATCATTAAGAATGGCTGGATTGGAATTTGTTAAGCGTCACAACCAGGTTGCGTTTTTAGAGAAAACAGAGCAAGGAGATGGGCCGAAGTTTTATGAGATTGTGGATTTTCTCAACCACTCTCACATAAGGTATGCTCTAACCGTTTCTCCTACTCTTTATGTCTCGCACATCACACAGTTCTGGCAGAATTCATCTGTCTTGAAAAGTGATGACGGAGACTTAGAAATTCATTCTGAAGTAGATGGCGTTATGTTTGTTGTTACCGAGTCTATACTTAGGAGACATCTTAAATTAAATGACTCCGATGGTATCCACACTATGCTAAATACTGAAATTTGAGAAGAACTTTCTAAAATGGGGTATGATACATCTGAAAACAAATTAACTTTTCAAAAAGGATGTTTTTCACCTCAATGGAGATTTTTGATACATACTCTTTTATGTTGTTTAAGTCCTAAAAAGACTGCTTGGGAGCAGTTCAGTAGCAATATTGCTATTGCTCTCATTTGCTTGTCTACAAACAGAGTTTTTAACTTTTCAAAATATATTTTTGAGGGTATGGCATCAAATGTTGACAGTAAAACAAAGTTTCTAATGTATCCAAGATTTGTTCAAACTCTTTTGAATAAAAAGAAATATTTGCTTACAAAACCAACAGAAACTTTTGCTACGCCTAGCCTTCAATCAAAGGTTTTTCAAAATATGGCTATGGCTAGTAGGCTTTTTCAAGGGGAACCAGTTCCATTGTTTCCTCAAATGCTTCAAACTGAGTTGGGTGAAGGTTCAGCAGTTCCAACTGATCCCCATCACACATCCACTCAAGAACTTGAAACAACCCAACCACCACCCATCACTTATAGGAGAAGGTCTAAACCTAGTCTAACTAGGATTGTGACTAGATCCTTGCCCAAAGATTCACCTCTCCTAGCAGGTAACACAACTAGAAGTGATGAGGGTAGCTCTTCACAAACTGAATTGATGGAAATATGTACCAAGTTAGTTGACAGAGTAAAGACCTTGGAGGAGGAGCTTAAGAAGAGCAATGAGGAGCTGAAATCTCATAAATAAATGTTTTCCAAAGTCTACACCAAGCTAACTAAAAGGGTGAAGAAGCTTGAAGATCAGTTAAAGAAGAAAATGGCAAAAGTGATATTGGATGATGATTCTTCTGATGATGATGATTCAGATGGTTCAGAAGGGGATGATGAAAATTCTTCCAAACAGGGGAGGAAATTTGGTAAAGATAAGGATAGATCAGGTTCTCAGGGGAGGCATGATAAAGGTTCTGAACAAGATGAAGGTTTTGATATTGGTTCAGGTTCTGGTTATATTCAAGAAGAAACAGCTGAGACACATCAAGCAGTTCCAAATGTTGAAGCAGTTCAGACTGCTGAGACAGAGCATGAAACAGTTCAAACTGCTGAGACAGAGCATCAAGCAGTTCCAACTGGTGAAACTTCTGCTGAGACAGTTTATGAAAGTAGAAGAGCAGATAAAGGAAAGAAGCCAATGACATCTGAAGAAGTTGCTGCTGCTCAAGAACTTGAAAGGCTAAATAGATTGAAACCAAAAACTCAAGATCAGATAGATCATGATGCAGAAGTTGCAAGGCAAATGATAGAAGAAGATTTGGCTAATGAAGAAGCTAAACAAGCTCAGATAACTCAAGATGAGGAATTTGCAAGAAAAATAGCTGCTGATGATGTACGAAACATAGCTGAATTTATGGAAAGAACAAGATCAAAAGAAGTAAATCAAGAGGAGTTCAATGAACAGCTACAATATTTGTTAGATTCTGATGTGATTGTAAGAGCTCAAGCTTCAATGGTTCTTAAAGATAAACAGTTGAATGAAGAAGAAAAGACAGAGGAGCTTAAAGAATTCATACTCAAAAAGAATGGAGTTGCAACATGGGAAGATCTGATTCAGAGGATAAGAGAAAGGCAGAAGTCAGGATACAAGATAAAGTTGCCAACAAAGAAGGAACAAGTTGAGTCTATGAAGCATTATTTGAAGAACTCAGCAAATTACACTATGAATGACTTCAAGGGAAAATCTTATGCCATAATTGAAAGGGAATTCTATGAAACTTATGCTATTCTGAACACTCCAAGAAGAGGTTTCAAAACAGGTAAGAAGAGGGGATGGAAGATAATCAGACTTGGAAATATTTCTGAAAGGTACAAGTTGTTTGAAGATTTACTCAAAGGTTTTGACAGAGAAGATCTTAATCAACTATGGAGCTTAGTGAAAGAGAGATTCAGAGATAAAGATCCTATTGAAGATAAAGATAAAGAATTATGGGTTCAATTGAAGAGAATTTATGAACCAGATGGTGGAGAGTCAATATGGAGATTTCAAGCACAAGTCATGGACATCACTTGGAAGTTATTTGGAACGTGTGGAGTACACAGAGTGTCTACCAAGGATGGAATAGAGATCTATATGCTGGTTGAAAAAGATTATCCACTCAGACCAGGTGTTTTGACAATGATGGCATATGTTAAACTAGAAGCTAATGAAGAATCTGAGATGGCTGATATGCTGGTGACAAAGATATTCAACCTTGCACAAGAAGTGAAAGCTAGATCTAAGAGATTTGCTTGATAGGTGTTTGAAAGAATTTTCAGCATTAAGAAGAAGAAGCTTAATTTGAAGAAACTTAGTGATTTGGATAGAAATCATAAGTTTAGGGGAGGATTGTTAGGAAATTAAGCTTTAGCAGTTAGAACTGTTGAAGATAGCAGTTAAGACTGTTGAAGATGGAAGTTAGTACTGCTGAAGAGTTTTGAAGACATAAGCAGTTAGGACTGCTGAGTGAAGAAGTTTGTACTGTTTATGATGTATGTAATAGATAATTATGGAAAAGATATTGTGTATATCTTATACGTTTTAGTTGATAGTTATCTTGTAAAGGAATTCTTAGTCTATAAAAGGATTGCCTAGGTTAAGGTTTAGATATACGACACGATAACAGAGATACACATATACGTATTGTTTAGTTAAGATTCAAGGTTGTAAACCCTAGTGATAGGAGATCACTCGTATTATTGTTCTAATAATATTGAATCGTTGAAGTTCTTTATTCTGTGTTCATTCATTGTTTCATTCAAATCATACAAAGCATAAACACATAAAGTCTTCTAAGTGCTAGCTAGTAAATTCCGCGTGCTAGACTACGTATAATTCTTAGTATCACATCTAACACAAGGAGTGTGTGTAGATCCGGTCAATGTGTATAAGCAACCCAAAAGTATTTGTACCAAATTTGAGCTTAATTGAGCTTATAATGAACAAATGATAAATCATAAACACAGGCTGATCTGAGCAATATGTGCTGACAGTATGTATTGTTCTGAGCAGACTTGCTTACTGAATTGCACGAAAACTTATATCAAAACCTAATGAGATTAAACCACCATCTGAGAAGCAACTTATGGGACAAAATGAGAACTAGAAACACCAAATTCAAACACTAAAATAGCTTAATCCTATAGTGGCTTATGAGATCAGTACTTATCCTAAAAACTATACTAATCAACTGAAAACACTTAAAACCTTCAATACAGATCCAATGTACCTAAGATCAACTTAATTAAACTAATGTGAGCTAAATCAAACTTAACCTATTGCAAATGAACAGTAATAACCTCATTTTGACCCATTTTGACTCTAATGCCAAACACTACTTATGGGACTGTTTTTGAGATTTTTTTAAGGTTTAAACAACAAATTTAAGCACAAGCAATTAAATCTATCAAAGCAACATCAAAAATCATCAAATAAGATCAAATAAGCATAAAACAATCAAATAAGCACTTATATAAACTGAAATAAGCAATTAAACAGTAAAAGAGACTTGAAATTAATGGGAACTCACAACTGCCCTTGCACAAACAGGGCTAATAAATGCTCGAGGAGCTACTCAACAAGCTCTAGCTTGTCAAAAGACAAGCTAGTAACAGCAATAAGCTCTTCCCTTGCTAGCTTATCGTCCAAAACAGCTTATTTGCCCATCAAGTTGACTTTTGTTCACTTTTTGAACTTTTGGAATTGAGACTGATTTAAACTGAATTAAGCTCACAAATAGCTACAATAAGCTAATATGAGCTTAATGAAAGAGAACCAAGAGCTTTTTAACTTATTCGAACCATTCTTAAATGAGAGCATAAATAACTTGAACACAAATTTAAAAGGAATTACTATTTCATTAATTCAAAAAAACTGATTACAACTGGGAAATAAGAAAAAAAAGGTTTACAAACTAAATTAAGAGCTTAATGAAAACTAGAGACTAACTTGACATAAAAACGACTATATAATTCACTAAAAACTAGCTAACTCCTTAACTGCTACAATAGAAACTATTTATAGACTAAGATTAGGGTTTCTTCAAGTCTTGTGCTTCTCCTGGACCCTTCTGAACCCTTGGATTTAACAACTCTTCATCACAGCCTTTGGATTGGTTTTGGCGCCATTATACACTTGGATTGCCAGCTTGGAGTGGTACCACGTGAAGAGGGGGATACATGTGAAGGAAGGGGTAGTGGAGTGTAGCAGGGGAGTAGCAGGAGTAGGTTGGAGCAAGTAATGATGGGAGTGAGGTGGGTTTTGATTGGCGGGAAAAGGAGGAAAAGAAGGTGGGGTTCATAGGGTTTGACCCAGTTTTTATTAGCTAAAGGGAATGGGTTGGGTTTTTGTGGATCGGGTTGGTTAATGGGCTTGGTTGGGTTTATTTTGGTGTTGGGCTTTGAATTGGTTTTGGGTTTACTTTGAATTAGCTTTAACTTTGAGGGACCATTTCTGCCAAATCTGTAAATTCAAGGACCAACTCTGTAATATTATTCCAAGGGCTGTTTGTGACAAATGATGATATTTGAGAGTTGACTTTGACTTCGTCTTCACTTGATCAAATACAAAAACGTTGTCGAGACGATCCAAAAATGTCCGTTTTCGTTCTGTTTTCAGTCCTTTGTACCTGAAATACATAAAAACACAAACCAAGGATATCTGCAGTATAAATTGGTATATTTGGCCATTTTTAGCATTTTTTATGTATTATATGGGCATAAAATGATGAGTAAATAGGCACTCATCATGACCACTTCTCCCTAAGACCCTGAGTGCGATTGCTCAAAGCTATAAACGGGAACTTGTATGTTGAGACCCCCTTTCCACCAAGGTTGTGCTACCTTGATGAAGATTTAGGGGTCGTTTCTCCCTGAGACTCTGACTGTGATTTGTCAAAGCCATAAACGGGATGTGAGAGGGTGTGGGTCCCCTTTTCAGCAGGGTGGTGCGGCTCTACTGAGGATATAGGACCCTGTTCTCCCTCAAGAAAATGTGGTGATTGACAAATGCCTTCATCGGGATGTGAGGGTTGGATGGGTCCTGACCCCACTGACTTGTATATGTCAGCAGAGCCATGAGGAGAGGGTTTTTTCGAGGACACTGTGGATGATTTCTCAGTACCCTTCGTTGGCGGTTGTTCTTTGGCCAATTTGGTCTCAATTGTGGGTGTCTCAGTGGGCTTGGCCGTTGGTTGCCTTTTTTGAGGCTTTGAGGTAGAAGTCTCAGTGGCGAGTGGTTTGGGTTGAACCACCTTCCTGGACCTTGCCTTCTTTTTCTTCTTCTCCTTCTTTGAAGGAGAAGGCACTGGTGATATTGCGTCTGCGCCCTGAATGACCATCAACATGTATGTGGTCAGGGCAACGGGTGTAACCTGAGTGAGGTCTCTCGAGTAGTTTTCCTTATGTAAGACATCAGGGTCAGATCCCTGGACGTTGGGTCTAACAAACTCGGAGCCTAATAAGTCATGAAGTGTACAGGAAATGAACCTAGGGTAAGACATATGTCTTTGTATAGATTTCCCTGATAGCTTGGCTATGAGGTCTCTGAAGAATATCTCTCCAATATTTATCTTTCTACCCTCTAGGAGGCTGAACACTATCATTTGTTGAGCAGTGTTCAATTGCTCCGCGGAGGATTTGTTTCCACCAAGGACCTGAATGACAAAGGTCATCAGTATCCTCCAGACTGTGGGAAACCAGGTCTTTATGATTGGGGCTTTGGCTAATAAAGTCCCTGGGGCCACATCAGGGTGTTTGTCATCATGTGGCCCAAGTAAAAGCAATTCTGCCTTTACTTCAGCGTCAGTGGGCCGAGGGTCAAAGTTCTCAGTGAAATCAAGGCCTGTGGCTTTGATGAAGGTTTGGTAGTTCAGGGAGAGGGTCTTTCTCCCATTGTTCACTGAGAACGTTATAATGGTGTCCTTGATGACATCAGGGCTGGTGGCCACTGCTGTACACCAGAACTCCCTTAAATAGTCATGGTATATGACTGGGGGTGTTTTGGTGAATGCCGTAGAGAGGAAGCAGTTTTGAAAGTATTTCACCATATCCTTATAGGCCGGAAATTTTTCCGGGTAGGCAAAATTCCCTACGACATTGTTTTTGGTTAAGTCTAAGCCCTCTAGTTGGAATTCCACATTAGGGGTGCATGTAATAGCTTTAGAAGCAGCCATTGTAAAGGGATGGTCTTGTTTTTGCAAGAAAAAAGGTTTTGGTTTAAAGGTCGGAACACACACACACTAGTTTTTGAAAAAAAGGCAAGAGTTTGATTCAAAATTTCTAAAACACGTGTGTGTTATTTTGTTTGGGGGTATTTATAGGGAAGAGGAGAAGAGGTGGTTATGGCACTAAGCGTATTTTTCTCAAAAATTTAAAAACTATTTTGTATAAATGTTTGAGGTCCGCATTAAATGCCATCTTTCCACTTTCCTGGGTTTTGCACAACTATCGAGGTGAACAGTTGTGCCGTCTGCAAAAAGTGCAATTTGTAGAGTGACATCACCAAAAATAATATCAAAAGATATCGAGTGTGAGGGGAGGCATTAAATGCCAAGTGGGATATGTGGTGATGAAGTGGGGGCCCAAGATGTGGATGCTAGAAGGCAAAAGAACATATATTCCTATATTAAATAGGTATTCAGTTACCAACCTTGGACATTTACTAACTAGACACTTAGAGCATTAAGTATAGCATTAAATGTCATCTTGAGGCCCTTGAATGACTTTTCATTCAGTGTGAGGGGATCAGGGAAGGTTATTCAGTGATCTTATTTACTGAGAGACACATTGAGTCAGGGACCTGAGGTTTTTAGAATTTACACTTAGTTGGATGGATTCAATCAGTGGACATATTCTCAATATCCAACATTCCCAATTCAGCTTTCAGTCTTGTGAAAGTTGGTTCATCCAATGGTTTGGTGAATATATCAGCTAGCTGATATTCAGTGGGAATGAAGTGTAATTCAATGTCACCATTCATGACATGGTCCCTAATTAAGTGATATCTGATATCAATGTGTTTGGTTCTCTGATGAAGAACAGGGTTGTTTGAGATAGCAATTGCACTTGTGTTATCACAAAAGATGGGAACCATCTTGTAATGGATGTCATAGTCACTGAGTTGACTTTTCATCCATAGTACATTTGCACAACAACTGGCTGCTGCAACATATTCAACTTTAGCTGAGGACATGGCAACTGATTGTTGCTTCTTAGCACTCCAATAGACTAATTTTCCACTAAGGAATTGGCAGGAGCCTGGAGGTACTTTTTCTGTCCATGTTGCAGCCAGCATAGTCAGAGTCTGAGTACCCTTTTAGATCAAAGCCTGAACATTTTGGATAGTATAATCCAAGACTTGGAGTACCTTTCAGGTACCTGAGGATCCTTTTCACAGCTGTGAGATGTGATTCTCTTGGGTCAAATTGATATCTGGCACACAAACAGACTAAGAATTGGATATCAGGCCTTGATGCAAGTAGGTACATCAGTGACCCAATCATTCCTCTAAAAAGAGTTTGATTCACTGGTTTACCAGCAGGGTCAGGACCTAGGTTGTTTGGAGGAACCATGGGAGTTTTGACTGAGGCACAGTCACTGAGCTCATACTTTTTCAGTAGGCTTCTAGTGTACTTCTCTTGACTGATAGAGGTTCCTTTATCAGTCTACTTGATTTGTAGTCCAAGGAAGTAAGTAAGTTCTCCGATCATGCTCATTTCAAATTTCTTTGCCATCAGTTTTTCAAAATGTTTGCAAAGTTTATAACTTGTTGAGCCAAATATGATGTCATCAACATATACTTGAACAAGGATGACATCTCCATTTGTCCTATAGATAAACAATGTGTTGTCTATCTTGCCTCTGACAAATTTGTTTTGGATGAGGAAGGCTGAAAGAGTTTCATACCATGCCCTAGGAGCTTGTTTCGGTCCATAAAGGGCTTTATCAAGCTTGCAAACATAGTCAGGAAACTCATTGCTTTCAAATCCAGGAGGTTGTTGAACATCAACTTCTTCTTTTAGTAAGCCATTTAAGAATGCACTTTTTACATCCATTTGGTACACTTTGAAGTTCATGTAGGTTGCAAATGCAAGGAAGATCCTGATGGCTTCCATCCTTGCCACTGGTGCAAATGTCTCTTCATAGTCAATGCCTTCTTGTTGATTATAGCCTTTGGCTACAAGTCTGGCCTTGTTTTTAATGACTATGCCATTTTCATCAGTTTTATTTTTGAACACCCATTTCATGTCAATGACTGAAACATCCTGAGGATATTTGACCAAGGTCATTACCTTATTTCTGTTAAATTATTCCAGTTCATCATGCATGGCCTGAACCCAACTAGGATGTTTAAGTGCTTCTTTGACACTTTTAGGTTCAATTATGGAAATGAAGTCCATAAATAGGCATTCATTGGCTGAGGCTGCCTTCAGTTTAGCAACCATGCTTCTAGTAAGCATGCCTTCAGTAGGCTCTCCAATAATATTGACAAGTTCTATATCTTTAGACCTAGTCCAACTATCCAGAGGTCTTGGATACTGATTAGAACTTGTGGAGGCCTGATTGGGTGGAGGTATAGGTTCTGGTGCAGACACTTGATGATTTTCAGGATCTTGAGTGTCTGACTGACTTGGCTGATCACTGAGATTGATTGGTTCCTGAGCACTTTGTTCAGACTGATTGATTGCATCAGTACTTGTCTGTGCTTCAACAAACTCAGTGATGGTTGGGTAAGGAAGGTTGTGAGGGACAATGTAGTAGGAGATATCAGCATTTACTTGATACTGAGTGGAAGGATTACTATCAGGATGATATTCATCAAGAGGATATCTTGATGAATCATCAATGCTTATCTCTTCCATTGAGGTGTTTGAGAATCTGATTGCTTCAGTACTCTCATCAAAGGCGACATGGAATATTTTCTCAGTTTGCTGTCTCCTTGTATTGAACACCCTGAAGGCTTTAGAGACAAGAGAGTATCCTAGGAAGTATCCATCATCAGCCTTAGCATCAAATTTTCCTAAGTGATCCTTGTGATTATGAATAAACACAGGACACCCAAAGACATGAAAATAGCTGATGTCAGGGATTCTTCCCTTGAATAACTCATAAGGGGTTTTGCTATATCTCTTGACAATGATGGATCTGTTTTGTGTGTAATAGGCAGTTTTGACTGCTTCAGTCCAAAAGTGTTTGGATATGACTGATCCATTTAGCATTGTCCTAGCAGCTTTAATGAGTGTTCTATTCTTCCTTTCAGCAACACCATTTTGTTCAGGTGTATAAGGAGAGGAAAATTTTTGGGAAATTCCTTTCTCATCACAGAAACATTCATGTTCATGGTTTCTGAACTCAGTCCCATTGTCAGTCCTAATCTGTTTGACTTTAATGTCATTTTGATTTTCAATGTTCCTGACAAAGGACATGATTGTTTCAGCTGCCTGACTCTTTTTGGTTAGGAAGTAAACCCAAGTGTATCTTGAGTATTCATCGACAATGACCAGAGTATACTTCTCATGGTTAATGGATCTAGGACTGATTGGCCCAAAGAGATCCATATGAAGAAGATGAAGGCAACTTTTGATGGAAAAGTTTTGCTTGGTTTTAAAGGATGCTCTATGATGTTTACCTTTCTCACAGGCAGAGCAGGGTTTATCCTTTGAAAACACAAGTGATGGCAAGCCAAGGACCTTGTTTTGTTTGGCA
Source organism: Artemisia tridentata subsp. tridentata (assembly GCA_021014915.2). Taxonomy (NCBI): domain Eukaryota; kingdom Viridiplantae; phylum Streptophyta; class Magnoliopsida; order Asterales; family Asteraceae; genus Artemisia; species Artemisia tridentata. The sequence continues at coordinate 74,444,677 of CP139505.1, forward strand.
AGATAGTTTATGTTTTTGAAGTTCAGATGGGAGAGTCTCTTATGCCAAAGCCAGTTGAGAGTTTCAGTGGCTTTAGCAAAGAGACAAGTTCCATTCTGAGTTAGAGTGGACATGTCTAACACATAAACATCTTGTCTTCTTGGTGCAATAAGGACTACTTCCTTATTTTCATTGAAGATGGTACCTTGCTTATCATCAAACTGAACTATGTATTTTGCATCACATAGTTGACTGACACTGATTAAATTGTACTTAAGACCATTGACATAAGCAATCCTAGTAAAGACTATACCACTACAGTTTACTGAACCATAACCTTCAGTGAGACATGATGAGTTATCAGCAAATACCACCTGAGGTCCTGGTTCCTCTACATACTTGTGCAGATATTCTTTCACACCAGTCAAGCTCCTTGAACATCCACTATCTAGATGCCAAACTGGCTCCCTGGCATGTCTCTGCACAAATAGTAAAGTGTGTCAGTTTTTTCTAGGACCCCTCTTCTTGGAAGGCTTGGCTTTAATGGCCTTTTTAAAAGTAACAATTGATGCATGGTCAGTGGTTGAATGGACTAAGCTTCCACAAATTTTGCATTTGATTGCAGAAGTGGACTCAGTAGACTGAGAGGATGACTTGGTGATTCCTCTTCTGGTCTGAATGACCTTCTCATGTCCTGAGGTGTCATGAGTGGGATCTTCACATATGTCACAACTAGTGTCCATTAGACAATCCTCAGGAAGGTGGTCATTGAAGCCACAATGTGGGCAAGGTGAAAAAGGCTTAGTCTTTTGTTTCTACTTCTGCTTAGAATCAGAGGGATACTTAAAAGCTTGTGCTTTAAAGTTTGCAGTTTTTGATGTGGCTGTGTAAGACTGGTGATCAGAAGTCTTGTGATCTTCCTTTTTGCATATCATAAAAAAAGGATTCTATAGCAATCATCAGTGGAATGATTAGTATAGCCACACAACTCACACCTTTGCTGAGGTTTGGAAGGTTTTGGTTTGGTGGTGCTTGAGGAAGCTGATTTGGGTTCCCTCAATTTAGATTGAGGTTTCTCAGAAGATTCAATCTTCTCACTCAGCTTCCTGACAAGCTCGGCCAACTGATCATACTTTGAGTCAAGGCTTTTAGTTTTTACTTCAGTAGGGACTGAAGCTGTTGAGTCATCAGTAGGAACTGAGACTTCTGGTGTTTGCCTTTTCAGGATGGTTTTTCCCATTCCTGACTTCTCCTTTGGAGAATGCTGAGAGTAGACTAATGGTGTAAGGTCTGAACAAGGTGCAGCTCCCTGAAGGACTTTCAGAGGTGGGAGTGGTGCTTGTGATTCTGATTCAGACTCGTTGACAGACTCAGTACTACTGGGTTTGTCAGTGAGTCCAAGCATATCTTTTATAGCCTGACTTTCAGGTTCCAAGATTTTCCCAGTCTCAAAGTTAGGCAACTTACTGACTGGGTTGTTTCTGACAATCCAGTCACTAGACTTGGGTATCATCTCTTGGTCAAAAGATATGCCAGCTGGAATAAAAGCCTTTTCACTATGACTCTCACTGGGGGATTCAGTGAGTTGGTCTTCTCCTATGACTTTCTTGTTAGCACTAGGAATAAGAGACACAGTTTCATAGACTTTAGGATTCTTTTTAGTCCAGCTTTCTATGACATCATTTTCTTTGTTAAGTTCATTTTGAAGAGCTAGATTTTGTTTCAAAATCTTAGTATTTTGAATTTGAAGTGTAACAGCTTCAAGCTTGGCTTGTTTTAAGACAAGCAGTTCATCTCTACACTTATTCAATTCTAGAACAAGATTGTTATATTTTGAAAGCAAATTAAGCCTTTGTTCTTCAACAAACTTAAGATCTACATTAATGTAATTCATATAAGACTGCCAATCAGAATCATCATCCATAGAAAGTAAAATATTTACCTTTTTCATAGTTATGTTGACCCACTCTCCATTTCTTGCATGACTTTTTCCAACTGCCAGCTGATCACTATCTGAAAGTGCCATCAGTGCACTGACTCTAACTTCTTCATCATCTGAGGAGACCTCTTCTTCATCCCAGTTATAGGCTTCAACTACTAGAACCTTGTTCTTTGCTTGAACAGGTTTGGAAGTTTGAGCAGCCTGAGACATTGAGGGATTGGCCTCAAGGAGAGCAAGTTTAGCCTTATCTTTTCTATATTTTGCTTCAAAATCTTTTTGACCCTTTTGAACAGTATTGTTTTGAAAATGTTGGGTAGACTGAAGCATTTTAGGTTGAGACTTGCTAGTTCCTGAAGAAGAACTGTTTCCAGAAAATTTATAAGAGGGTTCTGAGGTTGTTTTTGAAAAACAGTCTTTAGCAAAATGACCTTTTTTACCACATTTGAAACATTCAGTGGTCTCATTTGCTTTAGCTTTTGAAAAGTTTGACTGATTTCTTTTGATAAAACGTTTGGAATTAGCAAGGAGTGCCCTTTCTTGAAATTCTAAATGTAAATCATTTAGGTACTCCTCACTAGTTCTTTCATCAACCTCATCATCAGAATCCTCTTAAAAATCCTGTACAACACCATTAGAATAAAAGGCAGTTGATATGGGTGAGGTAGTCAGGGCCTTTTTGGTCTCAAGAGCTTTCTTTGAGTCAGGGTATCTCCTAGAGTTTAAGTTGTCCTCATAGACAAACTTCCCATAGATCTTAGGGAGCTCAAGGGTCTGAATGTGGTTAGCATTCCTGAGGCCCTGAGAGAATTTTAACCACTTCTCAGGGAGACTGTTGACAAAGCCAACATTGATCTCATGCTTAGACAAAACTACACCATCATTTGATAATTCATTTATCAGGGTTTTGTATCTGGTATAGGTCTGAGAGAGACTTTTAGAGTCTTTTGCCCTGAAAGTGTTATGCTCAAGTTTCAGGTCCATGATCTTGTTTTCCTTGGTATCTGAGGGACCTTCAAAGCTATGAACCAAGTCAAGCCAAGTTTGTTTGGTTGTTGTACAGTTAATGACTGATTCCATTGTATCGTCAGGAAGACAAGATATAATGTTGCTTTTCAGGCGCTGGTCTTGATTGACCACCCTTCTCTCATCAATGGTCCACTGAGCTTCAGGTTTAGGTAACCCTTCAGCAGTCTTAGGGACATAAGGACCTTCATTGATACAAGTGATGTAGTATGGTTCCATACCAGTCATGTAGCAAAGCATACGCTTTTTCCACTTGCTAAATTTTCCAGCTTCAAGTCTGGGAGCAACAGCTGAATAGCTTCCTCCCATTTTATCGACGAGCTGAGGCTCATTAATATCAGCCATAGTAGGATCTTGGTTTTAAAAACCTTTTGAGCACTCTTTAGTTTTTAAAAGATTTTACAAACCAGAAGCTCTGATACCACTTGTTGTTCCTGTTACACAAGTAGAAATAACTACAAAGTTAATCTAATCGTGTTCCATGACTGATCAATGTATTGATTAATTTAAACAAATAAGTAAAAACGTAAAAGATAAAACACAAGTTTTTCAACGTTTAAATTCTTATTAGAAATTAATCAAAAGAATCTATACCCAAGTGTTAGCGAAAATAACACTTGGGATTGAAACGACAAGGTATGATATGTTATCCCCACTAAACTCAAGCTATGCTTGAGTGGCAACAATAAATGAACCACTTAGCTATCTCAGAGACTAGGTTACTCTTTGGGGGAGAAAAGTGGTTTTGTGAAAGTCTAAGCTTTTAATGCACAAAACTTATCCACTTTTCTCCCTTATGATCCTATTTATACACATGTATAAAAGAGCACCCGTAACTAAAAATACAAAAAGAATGACCTAGCTAGTCTGGACAAAATACAACAGTATTTTGTCACAGTTCCAAGAATCTATTTTGGGAATCGGTTAATACTGCTTTCTGAATGTCAGTGATAACATTGTTCTTGTTCTTAAGCCTTTCAGGGAAAGTTTGACTTTGGCCTGATAAGGACTTCTCCTTATTTTTTCAAACTCTTCCCGCCTAGTCCCTCCTTTCTTTCAGACTTCAGATTCTTCAGTCTAGGTCTTCAGTCTTCAGTCTTCAGTCTTCAGTCTTCAATCATTATAGTTGTTGAGGAGACTGGGGTTCAGTGAGTTATTGTCATCACTCACTGAACCCATTATCTTCTTCTTTGGCTTAAGTAACACTCAGGGAGTTCTGCCTTCCTGAATGGTGAATCTTTCTTCTTAGACTCGTCCTAAGTATACTGAAGATAACTCACTAAGTGACTGTTTACTCAGTGACCTGAGAGCGTTCATGGTTGTTTAACACTTGGGCTAATTTGTATTCAAATCCTTGTTGTCAGGCCGCTTGGGTACTGAATGGACCCAACAATCTCCCCCTATTTGGATATAAATTATGCCTACGTGTTTGATCAGTGTAAGTGAGCAAATGGGCTTCTTCTTACACTGAATATATTAGAAAGATAATAAAGGACGCTGATATAACAAAACGTGGGCCATCATTTTATTCATATCTTTACAAAGTCCTATAATCTAAACATAATGCTCAGGGATCTGTACTCAGGCTTCCAAGATTCCCATGAGCTCCAACTTAGCCTTCTTAGACACCAACTTCTCCTTGTCGGGTCTTTCATTCATCATCTTGTCTATCAGCCTGATAAACTCTTCATTTTCAGGGCTCTTCACGTGAAGTGCCATTAGCTTGTATGCCAGAAAAGTTATCGTTTCCACAAGGTGTATATCACTGACTCTTTGAAAGGCCTGTTGGCCAAACTCATAGACGAAGAAGATACCATACTCAGGAAGCTTGATGACTTGGTTGGGAACAAACTTGACCCCTTGAGGAGGAGTCCTGTTGCAATGAAGAGCTGCTATGAATTGTTCAGGTTTCTGTCCCACATCTTTCCTCTTCTTCCCAGTCTTCTGAGTAGGTTCAGGGATTGCAAGTCCCTGAGAAGCAAGTGCCTTCTCATGATCTATTCCCAAGCTCTTGGCAACCCTTTCCAGTTCTTCGTATTTTTTGTTCAGGGTAGCTAGAAGGTCAGGAACGATCCTAATTTGCTTCTTCCTCAGGATGGGCCCCATCATATCCCATTCCCTGAGCCAATAATCTGAGAATTTGAAGGGTGTGTTCTTCTCAGTCTTCCTAGGCCCTTTGTGAACCGTAATACTTATGTGCTTGGTGTTATGAATGGTCATGTCAGTTATGGTGCCTTCATCCTTTGTCTTCGTCATGTACCAAAGATACTTCTCATATGTCTTCTGGCGGTGTACGAATATTCCTGAATATATTAATCTTGGACCCCACGCGAAGTTAAGTCAATGCGCCGCATCTACTTATTAGATGCGCCGCATATTACCTCAGACAGAAACTATAAATACCCCAAAGTCAGACGACTTTAAGAGACTTTTGGTACGTACGATATTCGAAGGACAGAAGCCCTAGGCCGAATTCAGTCGAAGTAGCAGCACAAGACACACCTTGAACAAAGATACGAGAGCTGTAAGAAGGTCCTGCATGTATTCAATTCATTAAGTAGTTTTGTTTTATTGTATTAGTACACTTTAATTGATCAGGATTGATGGGCTTGTGTTATGTTATCATTCACTTCAACTCCCCTTAAAATTGCTTTCCCATTAATTAAAGTTTATATGTTGATGTCTTTGGTGACTTTTATTAGTGCATTGATAACCTCTGTGTCTAGCTGAGCATTGCTTGGGTCGCCATGCCCCTTCCTCGCCTATTTATTAGATCGCCTATGCATTCTATCGTCTGTAGAAAAGTAGGAAGAAAGATAAATGGGATAGTCATAAGTAATCATTAAGGGTTTACTCGCCGATAAGATTAGAACCAATGAGAAAGGACTTAATCTCGGTGCGTTGCATCGAACTATACACTTCATATAAAACTAGCAATAAAACAAGTGACAAGCTACTTAACTATCAGGACAGGTCTTCTTATTGTCTCAAGTATTTATCTGTGTACGTGTGTGCTATTCGCTGATTCGTGCCTATTAGTTAGTTTATTATTTAATTGCAACCAAACCGTGCCAGTCTCTCAGGCTGAACCCCCCTTGCGTTAAATTAGGTTGTATAGCTAACTTAAGATATTAAAATACTGATTAGAATAACTAGATAATACGTTCCACTCTTAGTGATCGACACTCTACTTACCATTATATACATACTGACCGGGTACACTGCTCGTTAAAGTGTGTGTGTTATTGATAAGTCGGCTAAATATAAATTTAAAACTTGAATACTGCTAAAACCACAACGACATACCGTGGGTATAAATTAGAGCACTCGCACGCACGCATCAAGTTTTTGGCGCCGCTGCCGGGGAGTGAATTGTTATTATCTATTAATTTGATTAGTATTTTAATTAGGTTTTTCTTTTTTAATTTTTAATCTAATTGCTAACTGTGTTGTATATTAGGTTAATTTGCATTCATTGTATTATTTGCATATTTTTTGTTTTGTGTGTTATTTTTTTTCTTTTATTTTTGTTTGATTTTGGTTTGTTTTTATTTGTTTTTATTTTTCGTATTTTCTGTGTTCTGCTATCGTTGTACTGAGCATATTTAAACGATACGGCGCATCTGATTTCTCAGATACGGCGTATTGCGTTTAATTCTTATAAAATACAACGCGTTTAATTAATTCGATACGACGCATCTTTCCCCAAGATACGGCGTATCTGTTTTTAATAAGAAATTTTTTCTAAACGTTAACGCGATACGACGAATCTGCCTTAGCAGATACGGCGTATCTATTATTTTAATTAAAAACAGTTTTCGAATTATTAACCAGATACGACGCATCGATCTCTGTCGATACGGCGTATCTTCTGAATCAAAAATCTTGTATTTTGAAACGTAAAGAAAATACGGCGCATTAACTTTTGTTAATACGACGCATTTAATTTTAATAAGTATATTGATTTTTGATAATTAAAACTGATACGGCGCATTCTAATTTCTAAGCGGCGTATCTATTTTCTGAATAAAAGTCTGATTTAATTTTAACGATTATAAGATACGGCGTATCCAACTTTTGGATACGGCGCATCGTCTGCAGATATCAACAACTTTTATTTTTCTTATCTCCGAACGGAAAATACTCTGGCCCTTATACTTGGAAACTTTTACTTTGAAATCTACCTGTCTTTAATTTTCAGGAACAATGTTCGATATTTTCCCCAACTGGTTCGGAAGACCCCAAAGAAACCTTACCATGGAAGAGTTTGCACTACAAATCGCTCAAGCCAATGAAAAAGAACATCATGAAGCAAGAAACTTTATTAATGAATTCAAAGGCAGTCATGAGCTGTTACTAAAGGAACAAAACAACATGATTTATGGATTGGCAATTGAAGTGCACCAATTGTCAACGGTGCTTAACAAGGTTCTTTTGGTAAAGCAAGATTTGAAAGGGATTACAACTAGAGGCGGAAAGTCAACCTTTCAAATCGGAGAGACACCCGAGGAAGACAAAACAAACAAGATTTCCCCTGAATCTTTATCACCTGAGCAAGAGCAACCAAAAGAGACTAATCCAGAACCTGTAATTAGAGAAGAACCCTCTGTTGAACCTAAACGATCTACACTACCTTTCCCACATAGGGTAAGGAAGGAGAAAGAAGATGCCTATCAAAAGAAGTTCTTGGAAAATCTCAAGCAGCTGCAGCTAAGCATACCATTTATGGAAGCCCTAGTGAAAATGCCAAAATACGCTAAATATCTGAAGAGCTTACTTACAAACAAGTCCAAACTTGAAGAGGCTTGCACTGTAACAATGGGGGAAAGAAGCTCAGCAGCATTGCTCAACAAACTTCCGTCTAAAGAAAAAGATCCAGGGAGTTTCACTATTCCTTGTCAAATTAAAAATTTGCATATTGAAAATGCTTTAGCCGACCTAGGAGCTAGTATAAGTCTTATGCCCTCTTCTATGTATGATAAATTGGGTCTTGGTGAACCAAAACCTACTAGGATGTGCTTAGAACTAGCTGATAGGTCCATACAATACCCATTAGGAATAGCTGAAAATTTATTAATAAAAGTTGATAAATTTGAATTACCTATCGACTTTGTTATCCTCGATATGCCTGAAAATTCTAGAACTCCTATAATATTAGGACGACCATTTTTAGCCACTGCTAGGGCCATAATTGATGTTTTTAATAAAAAGATAACTCTTACCATAGGAAAAGATGAGGTTGAGTTTAACATGGAACAATCTATGAGTAAAGATAATTCCGATGACGATGAATGCTATAATATCGATGTTTCTGATGACACGATTAATCAATTTACTCAGAAATTGTTAAAAAGTAATTTACTTGATTCTTTTCTGCTTAAAAATCTAGAAAACACAATTGCTATAGAAGATCAAGTTGATGAGAATACTATTGATAATAATTTAGCTGTTGACTCTGCTGTATTTAACGCCATACGGCGCATCGAAAATATCGATGCGGCGCATCTATCTGATGACAGCAGCAATATAATTAAAGAACAAGTTTATTCCGCTAGTGCTACTGAAATTGATAATGTTAAACCTGTGCTTAAGGATCTCCCTTCTACTTTGGAATATGCCTATTTAAATGGGAACACTAATTCGCCCGTTATTATTTCATCTGATTTAACGCCAAAAGAAAAAGAATCCCTTTTGCAGGTACTATATAAACGAAGAGGAGCATTAGCGTGGAGTATGTCTGATATTAAGGGAATTAGCCCGTCATTCTGTACACATAAAATCCTCATGGAAGATGAATTCAAACCAACCATCCAACCCCAAAGGCGTTTGAATCCAAAAGTCCAAGACGTGGTGAAAAATGAAATCGTAAAATTACTTGACTCCGGACTTATCTACCCAATTTTCGACAGCTCGTGGGTCAGTCCTATCCACGTTGTACCAAAAAAGGGAGGAATGACGGTAGTACTCAATGACGACAATGAGCTAATCCCTTCAAGAACTGTTACCGGATGGAGAGTTTGCATCGACTACCGCAAACTCAATGATGCTACGCGAAAAGATCACTTCCCTCTTCCATTTATTGATCAAATGTTAGAAAGACTATCAGGACATGCTTATTATTGTTTTTTAGATGGTTTTTCAGGTTTCTTCCAAATACCCATTGCCCCCGAGGATCAAGAGAAGACGACTTTCACCTGCCCTTATGGAACCTTCGCCTATAGGAGAATGCCGTTTGGACTATGCAATGCCCCTGCTACTTTCCAACGTTGTATGACGGCTATCTTCCATGATATGGTAGAAGACTTTATGGAAGTCTTCATGGACGACTTCTCGGTGTTCGGTAACTCATTTAGTGATTGTCTCTTTAAACTTGATAAAATGCTTGCTAGGTGTGAAGAAACTAACCTTGTTCTTAATTGGGAAAAATGTCATTTTATGGTTAGAGAGGGAATTGTGTTAGGACATAAGATTTCTGGGAAAGGTATAGAAGTCGATAAAGCTAAAATTGATGTAATTGCCAAACTACCTTACCCCACTAACGTAAAAGGCGTTAGAAGTTTTTTAGGGCATGCTGGATTTTATCGTAGGTTCATAAAGGATTTTTCAAAAATATCTAGGCCTATGACCCAATTATTGCTAAAAGATGCGAAGTTTGATTTTCTGAAGATTGCAAAAAGGCATTTAACATACTTAAAGAAAAACTAACTTCTGCACCTATTATAATTTCACCGGATTGGACTCTGCCTTTTGAACTAATGTGTGATGCTAGTGATTATGCTGTTGGAGCTGTACTTGGCCAAAAGATAGATAAGAAATTTAAGCCAATTTATTATGCTAGCAAAACATTGAATAATGCCCAAGAACATTACACCACCACGGAAAAAGAACTTTTAGCAGTAGTTTTTGCATTCGATAAATTTAGATCATATCTTATATTGTCAAAAACTATGGTTTACACTGACCATTCTGCTTTGAAGTATTTGTTCAATAAACAGGATGCCAAGCCAAGACTTATTAGGTGGGTTTTATTGCTCCAAGGATTCGATATTGAAATTAAAGATAAAAAGGGTGCCGAGAATCTAGCTGCTGACCACTTATCTAGACTTGAAAACCCTGATATGGAGGTGCTTGATGAAAGGGAAATCGCTGATGACTTTCCGGATGAACACCTTATGATGGTAAGAATTAAGAGCGATAATAATGGACCATGGTATGCCGACTATATAAACTTTATTGTTGCAAATGAAATTCCAAAAGGGCTAACATCCGACGAGAAAAGAAGGTTTCTAAATCGCGCTAGCGAGTATATTTGGGATGAACCTTATGCCTTTAAATTATGTCCTGACAATATTATACGAAGATGCGTAGACGGAGATGATGTCACAGCAATATTAGCGCATTGCCATTCAGGGCCGACGGGGGGACATCACGGTGAAGTTATCACGAGAAGAAAAATCCTTGACGCGGGATTTTATTGGCCCACTATGTTGGATGATGCAAAGGATTATATAAAAGGATGTGATGCGTGTCAACGATCCGGGAATATAACATCAAGAAACGAAATGCCGCAAAATTATATCCATGTATGTGAAGTTTTCGACATATGGGGATTGGACTTCATGGGACCGTTTCCTGAATCTAAAGGTAATAAGTATATTTTGGTTGCTGTTGATTACGTATCAAAATGGGTCGAAGCGCAAGCATTACCAACAAACGACAGCAAGGTAGTACTTAAATTTTTGCAAAGTTTGTTCTCTAGGTTTGGAATTCCTAAAGCATTGATTAGTGATAGGGGAACACACTTTTGTAATCACCATCTGGGAAGAGCCTTGCAAAAATATGGAGTATATCATATGGTTTCCACCGCATACCATCCTCAATCCAATGGGCAAACTGAAGTAACCAATAGGGCTATAAAGCGAATTCTTGAAAAAACGACTGGATATAATCCGAAAGGGTGGTCTGATAAGTTAAATGATGCTTTATGGGCATTTCGTACAGCGTATAAGACACCAACGGGATGCACTCCATTTCGTCTTGTATACGGAAAAGCATGCCACCTACCGGTCGAAATAGAACAAAGTGCATATTGGGCTTTGACGAATTGTAACATGGATATGGAAGCTGCAACGAAAAACCGTTTCATGGAAGTTAATGAACTCTATGAACTAAGAGATGAGGCCTACAAAAATACAAAGATCTACAAAGAAAGAACTAAAAGATGGCATGACTCGAGGTTACATGGGGATAAAACGTTTACTATTGGAGAGAAAGTGCTACTATTTAATTCCAGATTAAAAATATATCCTGGTAAACTTAAATCAAGATGGACGGGTCCGTTCGTTGTCAAGAAAGTGTATCCATATGGAACTATTGAAATATGCGATAAAAATGGTTATGTATTCAAAGTAAACGGGCAACGAGTGAAGAAATACTTTGATAATAAAATTGAGGATACTGAGAACGAGGTGGTGGAGTTTGAACCTGAAGTATTGGAATGAGCTGAACGTGAGTCTAACTTGAAGACTCTGGAATAAAGACAAGTGCTGACCGGGAGACAACCCGGAAAATTTTTATTATTCTGTTCTGTGTCGAGTCAGTCAGGCCCGCAGCAGATACGGCGCATCTCAATCCCAAGATGCGACGCATCTCCTGCACTGGTCATATCTTACTTTATTTTTCCGCATATTTATATTTTAACTTTAAAACTTTTTGTCAGTTTATTTTAATGCGGCGCATCCCTGGTTAAGGATGCGGCGCATCTTTTATTCTGATTCGTATTTATTCCAGGCTCGATACGGCGTATCTTCTTCCATAAGATACGGCGCATCGACTGACCTGATGATTTTCAGTTTTAATTTTTATGTTTTATTTTTCCTAACTACTAATGTATTATGCAAGTTTGAACTTTCTTAACTTAGGTGTGTTTAAAGTCTTGGTGGTATTATAGATTCCTGCATTTCCTGTGGATACATCGATTATGAAGCTTATACGTTCTCATCCACAAGAAAGATGATTTTTGCTCTTATACTAATGGAGGATCATACCGAGCAAATCTCAGGGGAGTTTTTCTGTTCTAATTCTTTTATTTTCCAGTTTTTAACCTTTGATACAAACAACGAGGACGTTGTTTAACTTAAGTGGGGGGATTGGAGAATTAGAACACTTACTTGTCTTAAACTTTTCAAAAAAAATATGCTTAATACATCAAAATTTAAAATTTTTTAGCATGTTTTTGTTTAAGATCTAAGTTGCATAGCTGCACACATGACGTTATTTTCAAAAATTGTGATTTTTCAAAATTCACAAATCTATGAGTGTGCCGGTGACTTGTAAACTTTAGAACTTGGCTTGTATACTATTCGAGACCACCATAATAAGTATTATTTTGTATAATTGGAATGACTTGTCTAAATTGGTAAAATTCTAGGATTACACCTAAATAGCCTATTATATGTTATGTGTTATTAGCTAACTACACTGGTTAGTTAACCCCCGTATAAACCCTTTTGTTACTCTCATTTTTAGAGTAAGATACCCCTAGAAAAACACTCAGAGCCATTCCTTTCGTTTCTTACACCTTTGTTAAAATGTTTCGTTACACCCTTACACCTTAGCCTACCCTGTAGATTAAAATCCGTGGTTGGTTAATTGCTTTAGGCAAAGTGTGTTTCCTTACATTACCTGTGTTCGCGTGTGTAATTCATTATCTATGGTTAGGTCGGGAAATTGCACAATGCAATTGGAGTGAAAGTAAATATTGTATATTTTGAGTCTTGTTTTTCGTGTGTTTACTACTTTCACTATTACCGTGATTTCTGAAGTTATGAAAAGTATGGAAAAATTATCCAGAGTTATCATTATAGTGATGTGGTGAAATTTTACACATCTTTGTTTATGTTTCAAGTAAAAAAAAAAAATTGAAAAAATTGAAAAGAAAAAGAAAAAAAGAAGAGTTGGATGTTTATTTTTACCAACTTATGTAAAGTTTTGTATTAAGTGGTCGATATCACCACTAGTTGTTATATATTATATCTATGGATTGAATGGGAGTTGAACGTTATGGGAACGCCAACTAAAGGATATTCTTTGATTGAGATCTTGTTGAGTATAATTCGTGTCTACCTAAAGCGTGTGTTTCAAGTGTTAAAGCGTGAGTTATTCTATGATATGAGTCTTATTCATGGGATGGTTGGGATAGTGATTAACCACACTTAGGATTTTAATTTATCTGTTTTGTTTATTTTTCATTTTACACCAATTTATATCCCAAATATTATCCATACCCTATATTGTTCTTTATCAAAACCTTTGATTTATTGAGATTAGGGATTTGAGCAATCTTAAGTATCGTAGTCGTGGATTCGGCTATGTATTTATGATTTTGTCGCCCTTTTTGATATAATATTATTGGTGAAGATTACCTGGTCCTATCTTTAGCCTATTCGAGTTAAGGATTTGAGTAATTGCAAGTATCGTGTTTGTGGATTTGATCATGTATTTGTGATTTTGTCGCCTTTTCTGGAATTTGAGATCGATAGAGATTAAGGAGAATGATTAACCCTTAAGCCTACAAACCCTTTTTACCGCTTTAGACTTGTTATTCCTTGGCTTTAGTGGGGGAGATGTGTATACTTGCCAAGCTTATGATAGAATATTCGTCACGACTGGACAGTTAAACGATTAGATTTGCTTTTATCAAAATATTTTATTTTACTTCTAATTCGTTAAGTGTTTGGTTGTGTGATTATGACAAAAATGAATACATGCTTAAATATAAAAATAAATCCTAATATCTTTTAGGATACATTTTCATAAGATTAATTCTAAGGTTTACTTGGGGACAAGTAAAGTTCAAGTGGGGGGATATTTGATGAACTCAAATAAGTACATTTTATTACTATCATTTATCCTATTTATTTGACTTGTTTTATTATATTATCTGTGAGAATTGATACGTTAATGTTTACTTTTGTAATTCTCAGGTAAAAACAAGCATTTGGTGAAACTTGGCGATTTTGGACTAATTATGGAGCAAAACAAGCAAGAAGTTAAGAGTCTACTGAAATGTACAAGATCAAGACTATTCTGCTCCAGATACGCCGCATCTTACTTATTACATATGGCGCATCACTATCAAGATTTCACAAGATACGATCCAAGATACAAGAGGACATGCGCCACATCTATAAATGGAGTTACGCCGCATCTTCTGGCGGTGTACGAATATTCCTGAATATATTAATCTTGGACCCCACGCGAAGTTAAGTCAATGCGCCGCATCTACTTATTAGATGCGCCGCATCTTACCTCAGACAGAAACTATAAATACCCCAAAGTCAGACGACTTTAAGAGACTTTTGGTACGTACGATATTCGAAGGACAGAAGCCCTAGGCCGAATTCAGTCGAAGTAGCAGCACAAGACACACCTTGAACAAAGATACGAGAGCTGTAAGAAGGTCCTGCATGTATTCAATTCATTAAGTAGTTTTGTTTTATTGTATTAGTACACTTTAATTGATCAGGATTGATGGGCTTGTGTTATGTTATCATTCACTTCAACTCCCCTTAAAATTGCTTTCCCATTAATTAAAGTTTATATGTTGATGTATTTGGTGACTTTTATTAGTGCATTGATAACCTCTGTGTCTAGCTGAGCATTGCTTGGGTCGCCATGCCCCTTCCTCGCCTATTTATTAGATCGCCTATGCATTCTATCGTCTGTAGAAAAGTAGGAAGAAAGATAAATGGGATAGTCATAAGTAATCATTAAGGGTTTACTCGCCGATAAGATTAGAACCAACGAGAAAGGACTTAATCTCGGTGCGTTGCATCGAACTATACACTTCATATAAAACTAGCAATAAAACAAGTGACAAGCTACTTAACTATCAGGACAGGTCTTCTTATTGTCTCAAGTATTTATCTGTGTACGTGTGTGCTATTCGCTGATTCGTGCCTATTAGTTAGTTTATTATTTAATTGCAACCAAACCGTGCCAGTCTCTCAGGCTGAACCCCCCTTGCGTTAAATTAGGTTGTATAGCTAACTTAAGATATTAAAATACTGATTAGAATAACTAGATAATACGTTCCACTCTTAGTGATCGACACTCTACTTACCATTATATACATACTGACCGGGTACACTGCTCGTTAAAGTTTGTGTGTTATTGATAAGTCGGCTAAATATAAATTTAAAACTTGAATACTGCTAAAACCACAACGACATACCATGGGTATAAATTAGAGCATTCGCACGCACGCATCAGGAATTAAGGATGATTATCAACTTCCATAATTAGCCAAATTCCTACTTATCTTTTGATAATTATTTTGTGTACATGATTTTATTAATTCGGCCCATAGGAACTTCTTAGACGTGCCATACTTTATTTATAGAGTTCTCGTATCATTTCCTATTTTACTTTAGGTTATATGTTCATATTGTATGGTTTCGAGTCATAACATGTTACATAACTCAAGTTTTAATTTATAGCGTATTTTATAAGTCGTATTTAGTTTAGGGCGTTATATTTAGAATCCACATAATGACCATGTTAGAATAATTCGGGTAACAAGGTAATTGCATACAAGTCCTAATAATACTGTCACAATGTGAAATCCTAACCAACTGAGAATTATAAAATCACGACATATCTGGGTATTATCGTAAATAAATGATCAACTCTTGGTATAGGATTGCTAAGGAACAAACTGATTCATCATCTACAAAAGCTGAAGTTCAGCAACTTTCTCTACATTCATCAAGTTTCTTCCAAAATTTTCTTTATTAAAATTCTATGATTATAGCCCAGTTATGACATATAAAGAACCATAACAATCATAAATAACATCACGACATGTCTGAATACAATCACAATACACATGAACAACCACGACAACATAAATCAACATCAATATATAGTAAATCCATAACCAACAACATATATTAATAACTTGATCAGTTGTGTTACAAAACAGAACGATACAAGGTCCTTTATTGATGCCACATGCGGCAGGCTAAGATGCCTCAAAACTATAACTGATGTTCAATATGTCTAACTACTGGAAGTCTCATCCATGTGTCCCGTGAGCTCTATAATCTGATCCAGAAGTCTCTGTATATCTGTCTGCTGCTGGACCTGCAAGTCCTCGATGAGGCTTTCTAATGTAGCGGCCCTGCGGCGAGCTTGCAGAACTTCTTCGATCTGCCTCTGTCTCTCCCACTGTAAAACTGTCATATGAGAGCGCGTCTCAACCATCTCTGTCTGAATTCTCGTCAAACCATCCTGTAGGTCCATCCTCTCTGTTACGAGGTCATGTATAGTGCCATCGACCATCTCGGGGCGGTCGAGAGATACCCTGTCAACGATGCTTAGAAGCGTGTCAATCTGCTCCTCATGACGCTCCAGTCGCGTCATGATAGTGGAGGGAGTAGGTGTGCGGGTAGCTGCTGCCCTGGAGCTCTCTCCAGTCTCGAAGACTCGGGCTGGAGGGGTAAAACCTGGTGGGAATAGTAATGATGATGAAGACGAATCACTGGGATCTGCTATGCGGGCCCGGTTCTGAGGGGGTAAATCCTCTTCAGGAGTCGGCTCCCGTTGGTGAGGTGTGAATGGGTAGGCCTGAGTAAGTAGGTTAAACAGGTAGTCGGGTCTGATCGACGGTGGAGGGGGTGATGATAGTAGTGGTGGTAAGGTATGCTCAGGAGATAATGGTGGTGTCAGCCTGATCATGTCTAATGGTGATGTAGGGGATAGAGGTGGTGATGGTGGTGTAATCGAAACTACGGGTAATCGTACCCTATTGCGAGGTGTGTGCATCCTGATAGGACCATTTGGATGACTCCGGAATGGTCTTATAAAAGGCTCAGGCTTGATGAGTGTCTAAATACTCATCATTTTTACCTAATCTGAGTTGCCAAAACATCCAAAAACACTCAGAAATGCATCATAATACTGAAATTATCCCAAAATTGTGTTTTATATGTTTCAGATGCAAAATGTTTAAAAACAGATAAAAAACGAACAAAGTTTGCATAATTGGCAGTTTCAGTCCCTCAACTTTCAAAAGTTGTCAAAACTAGTCCCTGGTTATTCTAAAAATAGGAAAAGTCATCAAAGGTCCTTTAAGAATCATAAAATTACATAATAAGTCCTTTGGTGCAAAGTTTCACAAAATGGCAACTTTTACCCCTAAAAATCCAAAATTGACATAAAAGGTCCTTGGGAGTTTTAAAATAGAAAATTATCAACTATGGTCCTTGTGTTATTGATTTGTGGCAGGTTTAGTCCTTTGAAGTGAGTTTGGAATGTTGGCAAATCAGGTCCCTAAAGTTTCAGCAGTTTACAAGTTTGGTCCTTGTGCTTATTTAAACTAAAACCAAATCCGGACCACCCAAAAATCCAAATACCCAACACCTAATAACTAAACTACCCAACCCATCCCTTATATTTAAAAACCCAACCCAGTTACTAAATCCTAAAACCCAAGCCCAATCCAATAACCAACCCAAGCCCAATCCAATAACCAACCCGACCCAACCCTTTTTATTTTAACCCATAGTCAAACCCAGTCAAACCCTTCGTCTAAACCACCTAACCCGCCAAAACCACCCTGCAATACCACCATTATCCACCGCCTTCTGACACACCCACCTCCCCCCTCCTCTATTACACATCCCACCAACTATCAGAAGCATTAAATGCTTCTCCTCCAGTCACCTCACAGAACCCAAGTGGTTTTCCCACTAACTCAATTTTCCCGCCAAAAATACGTGGCACATGGAGAGTGGACCAAAAGCTAAGGTGAATGGTGGGAAATGATGACAATGATGCTGGAAACCCTAATTCTCAGCTATAAATACAAGAGGAGCATGAAGGAAGCCATAGTTAGTTAATTTAGTTTTATGTATGTCGTATTATGCAAATTTGAATTCCTAGTGTAATTTTAAGCTCTTAAGCAGTGTATTAAGCTTTCTAAGTGTATTGTAACTCTTTTTAATCAATCAATTTCAAGTTTCATTAGCTGTTTAATCTTATGCAATTTTAGTTTAATTTCCAAAAATCTCAATTGCTCATTTGTTGTTACTGTGTAATGAATTGGACTCTTAGGGTCACATAAGCTCCCATATAGCTTATATAAGCTATTAGTAATAATTAAAACAAGTTTAGTGATAGAAAATCAAAAATACCAAAAACCGTCAACAAAAGTCAAAATTGAGGTTCAAGGTGTTCAAAGCTGGAGCAGGGTGTATAATGGAAGGCCTTGGGTTAGTATCCCATGGGGGATGTTAGGAAAGGTTTCATGGTTCTTGGTTCTTGATTATAGCAGGAGGGCAAATTTGTAAGCAAATCCTTTTTTTATTCCAAGTTTCTAGCTGTAGTGCTTAATAGTAGTTTGAAATTGTTCATTTTACTTTCTTATAACCTATTTAGTAGTTTCTGATTCATAGTTTTAGTTTTAATCATAGTATACTTTGTTTCATTCAAAATCTGCTATTATAACTAGTGTTTGGATTTGTATGCTTCTGTGTGATTAGCTTGTCTTTTATGGTTACATTTCACTCACACATGCTCCTTAGTATCACATGTACTCAGAATAGCTCTTAAATACAAGTTCTAATCATTAGAAAGTCAAAATCCATAGTAACAAGCTCATTACACCCTCTGTGTTGGTTAAAGAGAGGCTATGCCCCAATTCCAATCACAAATTGAGTGGTTTAGGTTAATGTGGCCTTAACTTAGCTTAAATCATCATAATCAATCAGTAATTTAGGATTAAAGCTCACCAAAGTCAACCCTTGTGTTTTTCTGCAAAAGTCAAATTCAACAGCAGACTCAGTTTTTGGTTGCTGATCTAGGCTCCAATTGGAGTCCAATTGGGCATTTAATGATGGGGCTTTTTGTGTTTTCATGTACTCAGTAGTGCTACCTAAGTTTTGCCCCCATAAGATTGCATTTCAATAGCTTATTTCACTGCTTAATTTGCCCTGCAATCTTGCTATATTTCTGAGTTTCTGTTGAAAGTTTGAATCTGATTTGGTGCTTAATTAGCTTATTTGTGGGATTTGCTGTTTGAAATAAGTTGTTTTGTGCATATGATAGTATATTAAGCCTGTTCTGAGCATTTGGTATAATTTTGTGCTTATTAGCTTATTTTTGGGCTTATTGCAAACTGCTTATCTGCCCAAATCTGCTTATTTGGCTTAGTCAACTTTTCATTTTATTTTTTCTAGCTTTTTAATAATATTTTAGATTTATCTGTAAATTTTCATAATTTTCTGAATAGTTTTAGTATTTTTAATCTTTTTAATTAGTTTAAAATAGTATTTAAATCATAATAAATAAAATAATAATCAGAAAAATATAAATCCAATTTTCATAATTTTCTTTTGTCATTTTTAATCTAGGAAAAATATAATATCATTATTAGACCTTAAGAAAATCAAAAATAGAAATATAGTGATAGCTTCTATTTAATAGAATTTATCTTTTTAAATTTTAATTAAGTAATTTTCATTTTTACAATTTTCTTAGCTTTTTCTCATCTTATAATATTTTTAGAAAAAGTTTTAGAATTTTCTTTGTTCATTTAGTACTTTTTATAAATTTAAATAGTTTAATAAGTAATTTAATAAATAAATAATTAATAATAATTAAATAAAAAGTTAAAAAAATATAATTTAAGTTTTTAAATAAGTTTTAAATAATTTTACATTTTTAGGTTTTAAATTTTATAAATTTCAGTTTTTGTCCCATTTTAGCTTTTCCGTTACGCGTTTTAGTTTATTAATTCGCGTTTAATTTTATTGTGCATATCTGTTTTAATTTGTTATTTAGAATTGTTAAAAGCAAAATCAAAAGCAATCTAAATCATCAATCACTCTAATCCTAGCTTTTCACAGTTTTCCATTCACACCTTGTTGGGAAACGATCCGGGTGATCACTTGCCTGGTTTCACACTACACACGAGCATTCGTTCTAAGACTGTTTATATTTATATATACGTTTTTGGAATGGATCAAGGCTCATATGGCTGTAGGATGCTGACTCGTCTGCGCCAAAATACCGGTGCAGGTGGGGGTGGTGGTGTAGGTAAAGGAGTCTCTGCGTCAGATGCAGGTAGCCACTGCTGCAACTGTATATACTGATCATATGATAGTGGAGTGTAAGTAGGAGAAGCTGGATGGTTCTCCGGGTAAGGTTGTGAAATATATGCCCGTCTAGCTTGTACGTACAGGTCCTCTGATAAGGGTGAGTTTGGGTTGCCTGGTGCAACAGGTGTCATAGGTGGTGTAGGAACGACTTCACCATCCTCGAAGGGCTCCGTTTCGTTCGATGCGACATTCGACACTGTAGCAGTCGAGGTACTAGGAAATATGGGTGAGGTGATAGACGATAGAGTATCCTCGGACTCCACGTCAGATAGTAAAGTGCTAAGGTGCGAAACTGAAGACATGGTACTGTAATAACCCCGGAAGTAGTAAATGTAAGTCATCAATATAAAATCAAGTATGTAAAAGTTGATATGAAATAATCTTGTTAAGCAACACTCTATACACGGTGTTGTGAAATATGTAGGCACGGAGGGCGTAAGGTGGTATGGTGTAAAGTGGTCCATTTTGAAAGCATAGTTATAGTCCAATGTTTAAAATACACTTGGTTCTCTATAACCATGTCTCTGATGCCAATCTGTAACACCCCCTAAATTTCAAGTTAACAGCGAAAGACAAATTGGGGTATTACTAGAAGGATCATAGTCATAATCATAGAAAATGACTCAAAAGATGCGTTTTGAAAGTTATTATCATTCATTTAATAATTCAGCTACAAAAAGGAAATTTCAATGTTTAAGATCTCACAAAAGATATGATAGTTTGAAATGAATGATAGAATTTATTTGACACAAAAAACCATCAGTTTATTTGCCCACTCTGTGCCTTGAATGCTCCGTTAATTACCTGAGATAAACATGCTAAAAGTCAACAAAATTGTTGAGTGAATCCATAGTGTTTGTAATAGTAATCAGTTTGAACACAAGTCTCAAGTTGTATAATTGCATAGAAACACAATCATAGTAGAAATAGTAATATTGCAGTTCGATATATTGCCCTAAGTCTCATGACACGCAAACGTTAACAAGTACCGCACAAACGGCATGAACACACCAAATTAATGGTGTGAGTTTATGGCCCTCGTGTAGGAGATTGCCATATTCTTATTTCCTTCAAATAAAGTGCATTTGACTAATCCGGCTAGCAACTAAGGCTATCCATCCGGCACTAGTTCAAATAGGCAGTCAGCCTCCAATAGAGAATGGATGATATGCTTAAAATGCTTAAAGTTCAAAAATAATATTATATATAATATTATCTTGTTTTTATGTTTATTGAATCCGTAAATATCGTTTCCTCGAAAGTTGGTGAATGATACGTTATGTTATTCGTTAGAAATCTCGTTATATAAATATATATATATACGTATCGTATTTTAAATAAATCGTACGAAATGTAAAAATGGCTTTTTATGATAAAAATGTATAAAACATTAGTGGAAATATATATATAATATAGTTACTGAATGGTCCATAAAGTTATATGAAGTTTACACTTTTAACCCTAACGGTGAAACTTTTACACTGTTAGTCCATGGTTATATTACGTTTACATTTTTAGTCCAAAATATCCAATTATGGCATTTTAATACTCCTGGTTACTGGATATTCATTTTCTACCCTTAACTTATCAAAATGGCAGTTTGACACTAAATTATGTGAAAGTTACAATTTTAACCCGAGTTGCATAATATTTTGCATTTTTAGTCCAAAAATCACAAATATATGAGTTTAATATTTCCGAGAGTTTCATAAGCCTCAAATAGCTTATTCAAGTTTATAAAACTACTTATTTCATAAAAGAGCTTATTTTTAGCTTATTGGGCCTTAAGGGTTTTAAAACAGGCCCGTTAACATATTATGATCCAATGGGTTTCGAAACGATTTGGGCATGATTTTGAGCTTATAATATAGTCTTATCAACTTATCAAAACTGCTTATGGGACTGCTTATTCGGAATTTCTTATTAAGAGCTTAGTGGGCTTTAAGGACCACTCGATAAACATTATAGTTTTAAAACTGCTTTCAAGGGCGATAGCTTATAGGTTCGTTTAAGTAGTTTAGAAGCTTATCAAAGTAGCTTTTTGTTACTGCTTATTAATTTAGTTTATGGAGAAATAGGTTGTGTAATTTGTTAGATAGGTCACTCGATTAGAATTGATTTTATGGGTCGAATCCTAGTCGATAAAACCGAAAGGTCCAATATGATTTATATGACATTTATACGTTCGATATGCAACATAACTTTAAAATGAGTCTCGTAAACTATATAAATGATGATATAAGGTACGAATGAGTATAGTATTTCATTTCTAGTCATCCATAGAATTTGGAGGTCATATGTATACGTGAAATAAATAACGAGAGATCGAAACAATGAATGGAAAGCTTGTAAATGAAATCGAATGAAATAAAACGTGTATGAACAAATGAAAATCATGTGTATGTATTGAAATGGGTTCGAACAACTTACTACACCAACAAGGGTGGTGAGAAACGATGAAATAGAGCTAAGGATCGAATGTTATGCACGTTACTTGCTAGAACCACCACAAAAGAATCGAGATCAAAGCTCACGACTTGGAAAGTGGTATGAACGCCTAGAAAATAACTCTTGCTTCTTGAAGGGACTCCGCTAGGGAGAAAAGACTTAGGAAAATTATGTGTGATATATGTTTGAATGAATGAATGAGTGTGTGTGAGTTATACGTATATGTATATGCATGTACTAGAGTATAATGTATTATATACACACAAGTTGGGACTTGATTTGATGCCGAAGGGATTAGGGAATAATACTTAGCTAGGTACTCGAGTATATTGGACATTAAGAGAGGTGGGAGTGTGTATGCTTCGGCTATGGTCAAATGGCATGGTTCAAATGTTTTATTCGACATGTATAAGGTCCAAACAACCTATAGACGTGACCAAAAGAATTAGGAAAGGTGTGATAAGGCTTGTGGAAGTTGTTTGGCTTGGCACAATGCATAACACTTAGGTAAAAATAAGTTTAGTCGAATTTGGTTAACCCTCAAATGAGTTTGCACATGTGTCGAATGGTGTTAGCTTTAGGCCTCGTTTTAATATCAAACGTTCGAACCAAGTAACATGAATTGTCAATCCTGAATCCTTGAAAGGTGGTGAATCGAACCATGAAAAATGTGGTATAGCTTGTGTGTCGAAATATCGAAATATAGAGGCCAAGTAATCGAGTTTTGGCTCATATGAAATAAAAGAAATAATGATAAGTGGGCTTGAATAGTGGTGGGCTTAAATAGCCTGTTGGGCCGAGAACTATGTAATAAGGATCCGTTTGGTTTTTATTCATATAATGGATTGTTGTGGTGTGTGTGTGAGCTCGTTCCAAAGTATTGTGAATCATGTAACAACGTTTTTAATTCATTGTAATATAATAAACAAAATTTTAAATTTTGCTCGTAAAAATGGTTAGATGAACTGTAATGATAGATTAATACTTGATTAACATTTACAAATTACTGGGGAATTTTTACAGGTTGCTATAGCGGCCCTGGCTGGGTCGGCGTTTTCAGCAGTTCTGCCTCGCACGGCTCTTGCTGAGGCAGGTGTGTCAGCAGTCGGTCCTCGTGTGACTTTGGTTACTTTCGCTTGGGTGCCATTTTTCTGTATCACAAGGAGATGACGACAAATGAGATCTCGAGTATAGAAGGAAAGTTTCACATGAGTATATGGATATCATAGACAGAATGCAAGGATAAAGTCAACCATAGAGGAAATGAACAATCGAATAGAAAAACCAAGCTTGTTATATATATCGAATCGAATAGAAGTACACAAAATTAAAAGCAAGGTCAATAGTTCATCACTAACTGATAACTCATCAGTTTAGTGGAATACATCATCTAATGAATACTAATCTAAGCTCGGTCACGCTCAAGGCATAACTGCTCGAATGCTACAGTCATCCCTCCGATGGCAGCCTCCAAATGATCCACACGATGTCGCAGATCCTGGTTCTCCCTCATCACAATACCAATCATATACTTGGCAGTCATGATCCTCTGCCACTGAGTGCGATCAGTGCCTCGAGCTCTCCTCACTGCCCGCTCAAGACCCCCTAATCTACCAAAGATCCTGGTTTGGCCTCTGCCCAAACCGAAAACCCTAGAATCTAATACCCTGAGCTCCCTACCATGTGATTTCTCTAGTGCCTCAAATCTGGCTCTCAGGCCAACCATCTCATGCCTGTCAGTAAACATCTCCTCGAACAACACACATGCAGCCCGGTCAACAGTCCCAACCCGTCGCTCGATACCCTGAATGCGATCTGGCTGCTCCAATCTCTCAATCTGGTCTGAGTGCACATCGAGCAAACTGGCATGATTCGCCAGCTGTATCCACACCTGCTCCATGGCAGTAGGCTCCTCGTCCTCAGCCGGTGAGGCTGGCGGAAGTGGAGAAGCCGCTGGTGATGGGAGTGGAGAAGGTATCAGTGATAAAGGTGGCACGAACGATGGAGATGATGGAGTGTACTCCGGACTAGCAGCACGCACACCCGTGCTGGTATCACAAGCAATGTCAACCCACTGAGTATCACTAAAACCCTGTATCTGGGCAGCTCTGGAGCTCTGCCCTATCTCAAATACCCCCTGCACATCCTCCATGATGCCCTTGCCATCTCGTGGCATCATCACCTGATCTGACTCAACCTGTAAACCCCTGTCTCTGTCAACACACGTACAAACAGGAGCATGCTCGACTGGTGCTGTCACAGCTGGTGTAGGCTCTACCTGACCCTGCACTGGATCCTTATCCTCATCAGAATAAGACTCAATAAATCTTCGCAATGTCTGGAGGGGAGGGGAATGGTCTGGTGATAACATGGGTGAGTGAGATGATGGTGAAGTAGAGGTACCCGTGTAGGCATATCGGGTCCTCCTGAGTGGTGAGGATAGTACAGATGATAAATGAATACGACGCCCGCGAATTCTCCTTTAAGTAGCCCGACGCCTGGTGGTAGGAATCTCGATAGATGGTGTAGTATGAGTATGCTGGGTGAGGTGTGTAGAGCTGAGCTGGTGAAGAACGATGGGCTGTGACATAGCGGGGTAAGTATGGTGAGGTAGATGCTGGAGTGGTGTGTGTGGTCTAGGTAGCTACTAGGATAACCTCCATCAATAGGTCATCCGGGAATGGAACTGGTCGTCGAAGCGGGGAAATGCGTCCAGCAGCGAGTACCTCATCACAAACGTCGAAATAGAGAGACATTGTCTGTGACAAATATGGTATGGCATATGTAAGTATATCGAAAATACTTATATCATATATGTTAAGTAAAGTACTCAAACAACAAAGTATAACACTTAATCATATAACACAAACAGCAGTCAAGTCATGGCAAACGAGGCAGGCATGCATCTAGCGGTCATCAGGAAACGTTTTTCGTAATTGTGGTTATAGTTTAGGGTTTATATGTACCTAGTTCTCTATAACCTGGCTCTGATACCAATCTGTAACACCCCCAAAAATCTGGATTCGCGGAAGCATACATGTTTTGGGTGCTACTAAATTGATATCACAACACACAGATATAGAGAACGGATTTAAAAATCCGTTTCAAAAATAGTTAACATTTTCAAATTTAAAATGTCATACATCAAGTTCAGTTTAAATAAAACAAGGCCCATTTAACATGACTGTCCCAATCAGAGTTTAATTCATGTGTAAAAACACTTCTGGTAATTATGACCGATGCCATGCCATGCCTTCATCAAATACATACTCAAACACCTGAGAAAAACATGCTAAAAGTCAGCTAACGCTGGTGAGTTCATAGGTTTATAGTAAATAAGCACATATGGACCATAACAAATAAATCAGCAGGCACACACTAACGGCATGCTAACACTAAGCTCATACAACCGAGGCTACGACAAACAATATGCCTAACCGGCATAGCATAACAAAGGTGCCCGCGAGTGTTTATCCCAATACACTCCGCAAATCCGACATAGTATACGCTCGCGTTGACCTGCCTGGCCAACCGAACGGGGGAGTCACCCCCAATACATCTATTTATATCACTCGCGCTTCCTGCAGGAATTGACGGTTGATGATATTGGGCATAGTGGGATCATACATACTTAGGTTATCCGCATACTAGTGTGTAAAAATAAAATTTCAGTTTAGGTCCATGAAAACAGTTTTGCATGTTTCTCACCCTCAAGGTTAATAAAACAGTTCATATAAAAATGGGGCTATAAACTCACCTTAACAGTAGCAATTCTGCTAGTAAACAAATAACGCAGTGCAACCGCTCCGACACGCAACCTAGATTAGTATGGTAAGTCTTAGTGTAATATTCGTGTTTCAAACGTTTTGACTCATTTGAAAGGTTTACGTATGTCTAAGTGCTCGCGTATTTCTTGCTTGTCGTGTGATAAAATATAATTCAAAAGTGGTTTATCGTAAAAGTTTCTTTAGTGATGGCTCATGGTGAAAGTGTAAGGTGAGAATAAGTGTGACATGATCGTCCCTGCTTAGTACTCGTCGGAAAATATATATATATATATATATATATATATATATATATATATATATATATATATATATATATATATATATATATATATATATATATATATATCTACATATAATATATAACAATATGCGTATGACGTCATCAAATGCCATAATGCCCAGTAAGCGCCCTTAAATGCCCAGTAAGCAGGCATTAATGCCCAGTAAGCGGCCATTAATGCCCAGTAAGCGGTCTTAAATGCCCAGTAAGCAGGCATTAATTCCAACTCATCATGCCACGTGGCAAAATTATTCATGAAACTTTTTTTTTTGTTTAAACCGAAATTGCCACCTAAGCAACTATTTTTTTAAAAATTTGGACATTATTTTAAAATTTTGCCATTTGCAAGATTCGAACTTAAGGTGTTGGTAACATCAACAAAGTTGATTACCACTAGACCAACACATTTTTTTGATTATATCTTGCAAGCCCAAATCTATAAACCTATGCAAACAATTATATTTAGGAGAATCCCTACAAGTTGGGTAACCCTAATCAAAATATATACTCAAAACATATACGTAAAAAAAATCACACCTCATTCATAATATACTTTTTCTCAAAAACCCTAATATTTTTTTCACAATCTCCTCTAATGATCGGTTTTCTTTTTTGATTTGATGTGCAGGTTCTTCTTTGTTGGTAATATGTATTCAGGTATGTTGTTATATAATGGCTTCATGTATACACAAAAACTATTATTCAATCGTGTGTTTTTTTTTCCTTTTTTTTACAGCACCAATCCGATATCCTATACACAAAAACTGTGTTTTTTTTTCTTTTCTTTTTTTTAACAGCACCAATCCTTTTTAACAGCACCAATCCGAAAACTTGATGATGGCTACGATTGATTACCAGGTTTGTTTCTAGAGAATCAGTGTCTCTATTCCCTAATTCAATGCATGCAATGTTTAACTTGCAGTTGATCGATCAGTTATGAGGACGTCGTCATCATACCATTTGCTGCTAGGGCTCAATTTGGGTATATCCATAATAAATCTTTTGTTAATTCATGTGTTTATGATTTAAAGTTTTGATTCTTATTATTGTTTAAATATAAAGATTGGATTTTGCTGTTTTAGGGAGTGTTTCAGATTTAGGGTTGAAATTATTACTAATGTTTTTATTAAGATTAGGTTTTCATTGATAATTATATGGATTTGTGTGATGTGATTGTTTTTAAGTTGATTAAGGATTATATGTTTGTATCTAAAGTTCCACAGTTGCTTTAATCATGTATAAATTGTATGCTTTAATTGCTCATTTTGATTTTTTCATCTGGATTGTTACAATGCCAGATCAAGATAATTTTGTAATTTTAATAACGAGAAAAGTATGCAGAAAGTTATAGTCTATCAAAGGTATGATATGTTCTTCATCATAATATTCATGTTTTGTTTTGTTATTGTAATCGCTTCGTCAAACTCGTGAAAACATTCAACCCAAAGTCTTCAAGGTAATAGTTTACTGATATGACGTATGGTTTTATGGTATTTCTGTTATCAGCCTATTTATGTAATTGTTTTGTGGTATTAATTTGATGCAGAGTTTGATGTACCAGCTTTGTGAAGGAGTTGCTTTTTATCATTCCCACGGTGTATTGCATGGTTATATCTAATATCTTATCGTCTTTTTTCTATAACGTGAAAAAAATATTTTGGATTTGTGTTCTCATTACAGTCGTTTGTTTGATTAAGGGATCTTAAGCCGCATAATCTATTGATGGACCGAAAGACATTTATGTTAAAAATAGCGGATCTTGGACTTGCTCGAGCTTTTACTGTACCACTTAAGGAGTACACTCACAAGGTATCACTAATATACAATATCATGTATACTGTGGCAATTCAGGGAATTGCTTAAAAAAATGTTAATCAATGCTTTGGTTGTGACTTTTATTGCTGCAGATTTTGACTCTTTGGTATAGGGCTCCTGAGGTTCTTTTGGTTGCTGCTAATTACTCGACTGCTGTTGATATTTGGTATGTTGGCTGCATATTTGGTATGTGTTAAGATTAGTTTATGGCGAGTTTATTGTAGTTGTGTAACGTGTTTCTAATAGAGTCGTTTGCTTACAAATATTTTTGAACCGATGTATATCAGTCTCGAAATGGTTTCTGAGACATTGGATGAACTTGGCCAAGTCATGAAAGGCCTCGAAGAGTATGACACCCAAGAAATCACTAAAACAACATGTTGAGGATCTCAAGACATTAATGAGCTCAGCCGTATTTTTGAAGGAACAATCAGATCTCCTCTGGCTTCATGAGATATTCTTACATCGGTTTTACTCGGCTTCTGAAACTCTTCATGTCATGGTGTCCAAACGTGCGGCTTTTATTAGAAGAAAAGCATTGGAGAGAGTTAGTGGAAAGTCCCTACATGGACTTCTCCTAGGCAAGTTTGATTACGATTCAATTTATATGCTTTTAATTTATCACTATGGTATGTCTAAACTATTCGTTGATCTATATTGCAGGTTTTTGTTGTCATATGACCGTTATTATTGGAAGTATTGGCGCCGAAATGATGGTTGTCATGTGCTCGTGATGGTTGTCATGTGCTCCTAAAACACACTCCAGGAGAACTTGTGGTAGTTCGTCTGTTTTTACTACACCTCATGCTCTCTAGATGGCATTATCATCTGTGTGATTGCATCCTCTGCTTTCTATGCACAATATTTTTTATATGCTTAAGTTTTATGTTAGGCACTGCCCGCCCATCTAGATACTTGGTGTACCTCTATTTAACACAAAAATTTTATGAGGGTTGCATACAAACGTTGATTATCTTTTCTCTTGTGTATTTTATGCAGGATTCGCTCTACCGTGGTTTGAGCGCCGAAGAATTTGAACCTGTCCACGAGTATAATTTGATCACCCTGGTAATGTTCTTTTAAATACAAATTTCTGTTTTATGATTGCATTTAAATCAGTTAATAAGAATTAAAAGCTGTTATTTATCACAGTGATCATTTTCGTCCCATTTCTATACCCCATTAGTGAGACATATGTAAACGCCATATGTGTACACGACACCCCTTATTTTTTTGGTGCAGGCATATGCAAACACTTTAATTGCTGCTGCATATTGACCCAAACACCCCTTAAACTGCTGTAGAAAATTGTTGCAGCAGCCATAGCCAAACACCTCATACAGCTGCACATTTTCAGCTGACATACACCCATGAATGGTCCCGTATGGATTGAATTTGCATTTTCGTTAAGATCAATACCGCTGTGGTACAAAGAGGGTACTAATAAGGGTGTTTTGGGCAGCTTATATCAATGATACTCTATTCATTAGTTTCTGGAACACACCCTTATGAACCCAAGAATAACCAGTACGCTCAACCTTTCACTCTACTGTAATATGGGTGGGTTAGGTAATGTGTGAAAATGGTTTATGTTAAGCAAACACTTAATTTTATATTGTCTTTTACAGGTTGAGCAGATTCCTGTTCTGATGTTTATACGGACAGTAATACGAACAACTGTTTCATTTCCCTCCCTGGTAAGATGATACAAAGTTACACTATTTTTCCATATGTAAGGTTTTGATTCTCATAAGACAAAATTCAGTTTTGAAATAGGTGTGTTTGATCAGTAGATGTGTGCTTTAAAGTGATTATGTTTTTTTTGACTTGTCATAACCAAATAATCAATTGTGATAAATATTATGTCCAAGGTTTACTTGATGGACTTGCATCTGGAGTCCAGTCACGTGATATAGTCAAAATTGAAAACGTAAGTGCATAAAATTACTACTCCGTATTTGTTTCACACTTAATTTCTTTTATAAAGCACTTTTTTAAGGTGGTCAAAGGTAGCATGTGGAGGCACTTAAGTTATATGTTCTTAATCTCATTTTCATTTTGTAGAAAAACAAGAAACGAAAAGCAGACGCTTTATAATATCTTATGTTTGTTTGATATTGTTTTGATAGGCAAAAGGGGTTAGGCTATGCTATGAGTACTTCTAAAATATCTAGCAAAAATCCTTGCTCTTGACTCCATTCAATGGTCTTGTGGTGAGAATGTGTATGAGATGAATTAGTAATTGTTTGAAGCCCACGGGTGAATGTATTTGTGAGTAAATTGCACTGTTTCACTCCACCTCTTCACTCCGTCATCGCCTCACGCCGTCCATCACCATCGGTAAAGACTATCGGTAATTATAGCTTTCATGTTCTAACCCGTTAAGCTGATTTATCATCTGGAGGTTTATAGATGGGTGTAACAGGTGTGTTCAATTCACCAATGTGGGTCGAGTTTATTGTGGGTCGATCAGATAACATCACCTATGTGATACTTTTAAATATGTTTTTTGAACGATTTTTATTACTCTGTCTTTATTTTTAGCATAAATCCAGGTTGCAATTCGGTTTCGTTCGGTGTTGAAAGCATTACGCCAGATGGCTGTGCTTCAGGTAGTCACTCTAACCTATACCTGAAATTAGTTTATCTTCCACATAAAACCAATGTTGGTTATTGCCTACCCATTACTATGCAAAATGGGTTGACTCGGGCACTATATTGGGTCATTCAGGTTCTAAAGCATTTCAGCACTGATTGACCACATTTCCCATAATAACAAACTGCACCTGCATCGAGATAACTGATCCATAGTTATCCTCATTAGCGATTTCATTATTTACATATTATAAAGATCTTAGTTGCAACCATATTGTGTTATTCATCTTCATGATCAACCACTGAATCTTTCTTCATGTTCACATATCCCTTAGGCGGACTTGAACTCTTTCGGTACTTAAATGGGGCTGAAAGGAGGGGTTTTTTGTGCTGAAATTGCGGCTAAAAAGGTGGCTGATAGGGGGGGGGGGTGTTTAGGTGATTGAATGGGGCTGAAAGAGGTGTTTTTGGTACTGAAATTGTTGCTAAAGAAGGCGGCTGAAATGGGGGCTGAAAGGAGGGTGTTTACGTGCTCGAATGGGGCTGAAATGGCAATCTTCAGGTTTATGATATTTTTCTTATTGTGTTAGAACAGTTGGGGCATTTGAAAGTATCTTCGATAATATTTATGTGGCATATAACTTGGTACAAACCTAGGTAGCTCACAGTGTCCCAGTTACTCAAATGTGTTGGTGCATGAACACAATAACGGTGTGTCACTTGCGTGTGAACCAGTGAGTAACCTACGATCGATGTCGTCTATACAGGGAGTTTTTGAATCGTTTGCATGTCACGTTGCTCACGCAGGTATGTTATTATTATAATCTTATGTTTCAGAGTTATTTTGGCAAACTTTATTTGTGACAGTTACCAAATGATTTTTAACCTGCTACAGTGGCGTTGCAAAAACCGGCTGTTCTTGAATTTCAGTCGGGGACGGTACGTCCTGTTGCAGTTACTCACGGTTACGGTGAATTGAACACACCTGATGCTAACAATTGCAGTTCTTTCTCATACGAAATGGATTTTGGGGAACCTGTTTCTAGGAATGTTGTTGTTGGATTTCCTTCACAAGGTAAATTTTTTGTATATTTTTCCTTCTGTCTAGATGTTCGGCTACCGTTCATTTTTGTGACTTTCTTAAAACTTTGATAAAATGTTGCAGCAACAACCCGTGAACCGGTGGCATTGGAGTTTCGGTCACGTAGACTTTACAATGCTTCTCAAGGTTAGTTGGAACCAACGTTACTATTCTTTGCTGGATTTAAAAAAAATGAACACTACTTTTATTGAACCTGTTATTATTTATGTAGGTGATACATTTCATGCACGGGAACCACCTTTTGATGAATATACAGTGCCACCGTCTACAACAGGTATGTAGCGTTAACGTTTTTGGTTACTGCACTCTATTGACGATGCTTTATTTATTATATAAAGTTCAATTATACTCAAGAGTATTGTTGGTTATGCTACCGTTTATGCAGGCGATGGTTGAAATGCGTCTACATCGAACGGATTTGTTTCACCCCAGCCAGCGTCCGCTGCACCACAACGTTCGGGTTGTACGTTCACTGAGA
The DNA here is from genome assembly GCA_021014915.2 of Artemisia tridentata subsp. tridentata. Taxonomy (NCBI): domain Eukaryota; kingdom Viridiplantae; phylum Streptophyta; class Magnoliopsida; order Asterales; family Asteraceae; genus Artemisia; species Artemisia tridentata. Next base: position 74,477,289 of record CP139505.1, read on the forward strand.
TTTTATAATGTGTCTTTGCGGTTAACGTTTTCCATTTTCTATTTTTTTAGTCACTGTTGCCAATAAACACGTTCTTTATTTTCGTATACGATTTATAAGTCTACAACGTCTGAGAAAGCGTCTTTTGGTTATGGGGAAAAAGTGTGTTATGCACACAGGTACTTTTTTTAGGATTTGTGATAGTTTTCAGATGTGGGTGATGACAGCGTGTTATGCACCCGTAAGCGAATTAGTTTTTTTTGTTCAATATAATATGTTTATGTTTTTATTGTAGAAATGTTGTATGGTAAACAAAATATAAACAACCCTACTTAAATTAGAATAACACAAATAAACTGTATTAAACTGTATTTAAGTACCGCTGTTGTTGATGCATACGATTTTTTTATATTTCTAAACAAACATAAATAAAAAACGCTGATAACAAAAACAATATTTATGATATCCACATAAAACCCCCCACGTTGCTCACGCAGGTATGTTATTATTATAATCTTATGTTTCAGAGTTATTTTGGCAAACTTTATTTGTGACAGTTACCAAATGATTTTTAACCTGCTACAGTGGCGTTGCAAAAACCGGCTATTCTTGAATTTCAGTCGGGGACGGTACGTCCTGTTGCAGTTACTCACGGTTACGGTGAATTGAACACACCTGATGCTAACAATTGCAGTTCTTTCTCATACGAAATGGATTTTGGGGAACCTGTTTCTAGGAATGTTGTTGTTGGATTTCCTTCACAAGGTAAATTTTTTGTATATTTTTCCTTCTGTCTAGATGTTCGGCTACCGTTCATTTTTGTGACTTTCTTAAAACTTTGATAAAATGTTGCAGCAACAACCCGTGAACCGGTGGCATTGGAGTTTCGGTCACGTAGACTTTACAATGCTTCTCAAGGTTAGTTGGAACCAACGTTACTATTCTTTGCTGGATTTAAAAAAATGAACACTACTTTTATTGAACCTGTTATTATTTATGTAGGTGATACATTTCATGCACGGGAACCACCTTTTGATGAATATACAGTGCCACCGTCTACAACAGGTATGTAGCGTTAACGTTTTTGGTTACTGCACTCTATTGACGATGCTTTATTTATTATATAAAGTTCAATTATACTCAAGAGTATTGTTGGTTATGCTACCGTTTATGCAGGCGATGGTTGAAATGCGTCTACATCGAACGGCTTTGTTTCACGCCAGCCAGCGTCCGCTGCACCACAACGTTCGGGTTGTACGTTCACTGAGATTTTATAATGTGTCTTTGCGGTTAACGTTTTCCATTTTCTATTTTTTTAGTCACTGTTGCCAATAAACACGTTCTTTATTTTCGTATACGATTTATAAGTCTACAACGTCTGAGAAAGCGTCTTTTGGTTATGGGGAAAAAGTGTGTTATGCACACAGGTACTTTTTTTAGGATTTGTGATAGTTTTCAGATGTGGGTGATGACAGCGTGTTATGCACCCGTAAGCGAATTAGTTTTTTTTGTTCAATATAATATGTTTATGTTTTTATTGTAGAAATGTTGTATGGTAAACAAAATATAAACAACCCTACTTAAATTAGAATAACACAAATAAACTGTATTAAACTGTATTTAAGTACCGCTGTTGTTGATGCATACGATTTTTTTATATTTCTAAACAAACATAAATAAAAAACGCTGATAACAAAAACAATATTTATGAAATCCACATAAAACCCCCCACGTTTACCATCATAGCAAATAAAACACTTAACAAAAACAATAACGCATAAACATATACATCCTTTTCAGCAATTTTTATTAAGTAAAACAACGTACTACAGAAAATGATACAGCAACAATTGGTGGTCCCGTGACGCTAGATTTTCAGTCGCAGACTGTTTTTGGTCCGTGCCAAGGTTATTTCTATGAAACGTTATTGTTGTTTTTTGGGTCAAAAAAATAGTTTGTGGTATCACTGAATATGGTGTTTTATATGTACAGCCGTGCCTTAATACACGTGTTTTAGATTTCTCAAGAGGTGCATCGTTGTTCTTTACGGGAGGTAGACAGCGACTGATTATTACTTTTTAAATACGTTGTATGTTAAATGTTTTTCTTATTATGTGTCACTTACCAGGACCGTCCAACGCGCCCGTGGAGTATGCTTTTGATGCGTGGTTTTGCAACCTTACAACAGGTTTTACCTCTCGAGGGATCTCAAGAGGCTTACAACCCACCAGACATTGTACCTGACCGATGTAGTATAGTGTAGTGGTAAGTACGGGGGATTGATCGTTCTCCACAGGGAATAGTGTCGTTAGGATTGAAAACTACTCTACTAGGTCTAAGGGTGAGAGAAGATTCTTTTTATGTTTTTATATTTTTATGAAAGCAAGTAAAATCTCGGGTTTGAAGGAGTGGGCGGAATTAGTTGCTAGTCAACTAACCCAAATAACTACAAATGCAAATAAAATAAAATACTGAAAATGAAAAGAGTGGTGAAACTTATATGGAGAGAAATGTGTTTACTTAGATTTCCTTACTCCCTAACTATCTTTTACCGGTTGATTAGTGTGTATTAATTGCGTGGATGACGGGTGTATTCCTTAATACCAATCGTGGGGTGGCGTACGTACTTTCCCAACTCTACAAGCTCCTACTTCACTCCTATGTCGAGCCGGCTAGGAAGCTCCTAACATGGGATCACTAGAATTCGCTCATGCATTAAATACAACCATAAAAACCTTAGTACGCATTGGTTCATGTTTCTTAAGACGTTCAAGCAAGTTACCGAATAGGAAGTTAGCCAGTTTTCTTAAGCCTAACATCGATGAACAATCATCCAATACAACTAATAACACACTAATAACCAATAATCAATAGCTAGGTTTCATTAGATCTAAGCAAACACAAGATAAATCTAGCCTAGCATGTTAATCAAAAGACAAGAACAAGATATAATCAAACAACACATAGACATATTGATTGATTAAATGAACACTTAGCTTCAATTAAACATGGGAGATCCAAGGGTATGAAAACCCTTAAAAATGGTAGAAATTCGTCCTAGGGTTTCTCCTCCAAAGTTACACACAATAAGTTCCACCCTAATGACAAAAAAATTGCAAAACTATATATAGAGTTTAAGGGCTGACGGCGTCACGTTGTAGATCCTGACGCCGTCACCTCGCCGCTTTTAGGGTTCCCGGATGGCCTTCCTGACGCCGTCCCTCTTTAATGCTCCAAAATCCGCTCTGGCCTATCAAGGGGTGACGCCGTCAGAATTGAGCTTGACGCCGTCCCTCTTTAATTTAAACCGTGATGGCCTTGATCACTTCAAAGGGTGACGCCGTCAGATTTTTCATGCAAAATTCTCTGGCTTATCATGAGTAATTTTCATATCCACCTCTTTTGCCAAGCCATGACGCCGTTTGGACCAATCCCTGACGCCGTCAAAGGTACTTTCCAGCATAATTTTGAGATTTTGTCGTTTTCTTCACTTTTATGCTCCAAAAACGTCTAAAATGCTTCCTTTTCCAGATTTCTTCTCCAAAGTACCTAAAATGACAAAAGGAACGATTTAGGGCAATATTTGATCAAATAAATACGATTTAGGGCTTAAATGACCCCCTAAAAGCGGTACACTTTTCGCTTCATCAAATACCCTTACACTTGAGATTTGCTTGTCCTCAAGCAAATGCGCTTTTATTCTAATCAAAATACAAGTTAGGGGTCATTTAATGCTAATATAAAAGTAATTACAACAAATAATCGTTCCACTTTAATCATAATAAGCACGGAGATTACATACTAGCACCTCACAAGTAGTGTTTAGATACTCACATCTCTCAGGTGTCATCAAAATAAATCTCATAAATGAAAACGGATAATATCTCTCACTACCTGTCATAGCAAATAGATTACCATAGGCTTGGGAAAGGATCGAAAACCTCCTCCACTAGGCGTAAGCACCTAAGATAAACTATCAAAGAGGGCTTTTAAATGGGTTATAACGTGAGGTGTAGGGATATGATAAACACGGTTTTGTTGGATAAGGGATATTTTACAGGTGGCGAGTTAAAGATCTTGATTAATTACATGTACTATACAATGTTGCTAAGCCAAGACTCGACTCAATCTTAAGCTAAAAACAAAATAACAAAAACATAAAATAAAACGGGATGGTAGTCCGTATGTTTTTTCTACTTTTCTTTTTCTCATTTTTTTTTGTATTTTTCTTGATTTTTTTTTTTTTTTCATTCATACACTCTTGCCCTACCATCCAAAATAATACATCATAGGGGCGTTGCATTCCCCTTACACTTGAACTTTTACATAACTTTACAAATAACTATTCTAATGACTCGAATTAAGATAATCGAAACACTTGGAGTACTTTTAAAATATTTAGCACAAATGGGGGTAATAATGATGTTCTTCCCCATTACTCCATTACACTAGTACTTTACCCATGAGTCCCAATCGTCCCAAAACAATATGTACAAGGATATGACTCGACTTAGCAACCATGTAATCAATTAGATAATTAACTTGGGTTTAAACAAATGTTGTCACAATAATGCACTAAAAATGAGTGCATACAAGGTAGGCTAAGGCGATTTGGGTGTACATTTAAGTGGGGTGTAACAAATTCTTCCTTTAAGTAAAATGCTTAAAGGTCGAAACGAAAAGATAGGCTCTGAGGGGTGTACTAGGGGTATCGTGTACTAAAAATGAGTACAACGCAAAGGGTGTGGGAGAATTACTTGACCAATGTAGCCAAAGTAATTATAACAAAAACACAGGTGTAAAACAATGGGTTAATCCTAATGCCTCTTATCATGTAGTAAATCTAACTACACGAATGTAGTCTCACTTGTGGCCTCGGAATGGTCCTAACGCAAGTTCTAGAATCTAAGTGCTACCGGTACTCACATCATAGCATAAATGCTTTTCCTACCAATTCTAGGGGCGAACCTCACATATTTGGGGGTGGAAAATTTTTTTAGTGGTACGGTTTTGTGCTAGTCATATAACTCCTATCCGTGAGACGCTCATTAAGATCAAAGTTTCACTCCTAAATGTTGTAAAAAATTTTAAATTTGGCACTAAAATTGCCCTAACAGGTATTTATCTCAGTTTTATTACACATCTACTATTAAACAAACAAAAATCAAGCGTAAAAGCATTCTCTAATCGTACTTTACCCCCCCCCCCTTACACTTAAGATGAACATTGTCCCCAATGTTCAAATACAAAGATGTAAAAGTAATAAGGTAAAAGAATGAAATCAAATACTCCCCTGATTCGCTGGGTGGATAATGTGGTAACACGGTTAGATCTTCTTCCAAGAGAATGTAGAAGCTCCAAGACTAATGGATCGCCATAAGCTTGATTCCACATACATTTCCTTGTCCAAAATAACCTGTTAAACCTGAGAAAACAAACACGAAAACCTGCATAACATCGGCGGGATAAACTCTATATAAAAGGATATAATGCTTGTGGAATGATAATTTTGCAGATTCCTGGAGATTATAAGTTATAGATTTAATAAAAACTTTTTATGAAAACAAAACTTTCAAAAATTTTCAGAAAATCAAAACCTGACGCCGTCAGGTTGTAAAGCCTGACGCCGTCAGAAATGATCTGACAGAATTCTCATGTTAAGTTTCCGGAAAATTTTTGGAAAAACCTATACCTTACTTCCTGGAATTCCTGCAAAACATCATTATGACTCGATACAAGCATTTGACTCAAACAAATACTAATATGTATGTTAATTTAATATTGTTATGATTCATGTTCATTTGTTCTAATAAACCGATTTAGATTTCCCTTACACTTATCTTTTGCAAAATACCTTTATATGTAGTTAAGACGAAGTTAAAAACAAGATAAAGCATTTTCACAATTTAGTTTTGAACATGAATCAATAATAATAAAAATTAAACACACATACGGAAGCAAATAAAATCAAACAAATAAACACACAAAGCAAATAAAGCTTGGGTTGCCTCCCAAGAAGCGCTTTTCTTTATTAACGAGTCTTGTAGCTAGACTCAAAGTCACCGGACATTACGTGATTCCATCATTCATAATGACGTATCCCTGATAGATATAATCCTTGTTATCAGGGTGGTGGTGTCTCAATCGCTCGACATTCGCAGTCACTTCACCTCCTCCCTTGCTGGTCAAGCTTACTACCCCATCTTGGTGTAGACTTTTAATTGTGAATTGTCCGTACCACCAGGGACTTGGTTCATCGGTAGGTGCTTTTGTTTCTGAATGCCTTAGGAGCACTGAGTCTCCTTTTGTAAATTCAACAGGGTTATTGGTCATCACATCAGCCTCAATATAATCGTTATTTCCACCCTTACATTCTCTAATCTCATTTTCATTGTAACTCTTAATCCTTGCCTCCCATGCACGGATTTTCTCTCGAACATTACCACGGATTATATTGGAGTTCGCCTCCATCTTCTTTTGTAGAGCAACATCTCGTATATGTCGTGGGACCGTTGGGAAGTTTATTGTTTTCTTCCCCTTCTTCATTAGGATGGCACTATTTCCGTAATCGATTTGTGCCCTAGTGGTAGCGAGAAAGGGTGCCCCAAGGATTATTGGCATATTCATATCATTCCTCTCAATAATCATGAAGTCGACCGGATACAGGAATCCGGCAACGTTGACCAACACATCATCTGCAATTCCTAACGGGTACTCATAAGAATGTTTTGCAAAGGAGAGTTTAGTACGGGTGATGGATGGCAGTTCGTCGGTTAACTGGACATAGACGGATAAAGGCATCAAATTTACGTCGGAACCTTGGTCGGCTACCGCATCCAGATACTTGAGTTTTCCAATGTTGCATGGTATTTCGAAGACCCCGTAGAATTCCTGCTTTTCCACTAACTTTTGTCTTATGAGGCACTCATATAATTGCCCTCCGGGTAATGTGTCGGATTCATCATCCGGTTCCATTCTCTTGGACTCCTTGTTGGGTAGATGAGTACGTCGATAGTTTCTCACCCAATCGTTTATGGTCTCCTTGTTTATATCGTGCTTCAAGTAATGCCTCACTTGTTGTGACTTTGGCGGTTCTACCAATTGGCGCTCCTTAGAGGGCGCCTCCTTGCCTTTGTCTGAATCGCAGTTGCAGGCATTGGTGTTTCCATCATTAAGTGGAACGAGGTCAATTTTGTTAACTTCCATAGTTATGGATTTCCCTCTTCCATCATTTTCGCCCTCTTGGACGACGGAGATGGCCTTGACAAATCTAGTGTTGGGAACTTCAACGTCATTCCTCACCAACACTTTTTCAGGAGCTTTTGTATTTGTGTATTCTTTCAAAAGGTTCATCATCTCCGCCATCTTCTCTTCCATTTCCTCCTTCTGTTTGTAGACGGCTTCCTCAAATTTTGCCAACCGTTCGGAGTGTTTTGACATGTATTCTCTCATTCAAGCTTCGAATGTTGGACTAAGCTCCTGAGGTGGTGAGTTGGGTTGAGCGTGCTTATGGAAGGGTTTAGTATTTTCCCTAAGGGGTGATTCGGACAATGGTATTTTCTTAACGCTTGAGACCGAGTTAATTGTTGCTTTTTGTGGACTTAAGGGTCTTTTTTGCTTTTCCATAAGATATGCAACCCTTCTCTCAAGTTCACTAACGCTTTCCTCAGTGATTTGATTTGCTGTATCGGGCGATGAATATGTCTTGACCGCCGAGCGTACGTCGTGGGAAACTTGCCACAATTCATCATCGTCGGATGCAAGCTCATCAATGATTTCCCATGATTCCTCGGCGCTTTTGTCGCGCAATCTGCCCCCGGCGGCTCGATCGATGGCACGCTTGGTGTGGTAATCAACATGGTCATAGAAGATTTGGATTTGAAGCCAGAGATTTATGCCATGATGAGGGACTTTTTGGAGTAAGTCCTTGAATCGAATCCATGCCCCGTAGAGGGTTTCGCCTCGACGTTGTTCGAACATCAAGATATCCTTCCTTAACTTGGTAGTTCTTCCTGGTGGGAAAAACTGAGCAAGGAAACGAGTGGTGAGATCATCCCAAGAGGTGATGGATCCTGCGGGTAGACGCTCTAGCCATTGACTAGCTTGGTCCCGCAAAGAGAATTGAAAGAGACGCAGTCGGGTCGTCTCTCGAGTGGCAACATCAAGGTCTATGGAATCAACGATTTTGAGAAAGTCCTTGAGATGTTGATTAGGATCTTCAGAACGAAGTCCATGGAATGCGCATCCGCTTTGCACCAACCGGATGGTGTCGGATCGCAAGGGTGTGACATTGGCTCCTTGAGTGAGCTCAATGGTGTTTCGATAGCCATGGTGGCTAGGACGGGAGTAGTCTCCTAAGGTACGGGCTCTAGGAGGTTGTGGTGGTTGGTTGTTGGGATCAAGGATATTACCATCTTCCATGATGTCGAATGGTAATGGTTACGAACAAAGAAACGAAGAAAAAAAAGATAGACTAAAGAAAACCTAGAAAAAGAAAATAAAAACCTCACTAGAAAGGAATCTAGTGAGTAGACCTATAAAATAAAAATTCAACCTAAACAATAACTATTCCCCGGCAGCGGCGCCAAAAACTTGATGCGTGGTTTTGCAACCTTACAACAGGTTTTACCTCTCGAGGGATCTCAAGAGGCTTACAACCCCACCAGGCAGTGTACCTGACCGATGTAGTATAGTGTAGTGGTAAGTACGGGGGATTGATCGTTCTCCACAGGGAATAGTGTCGTTAGGATTGAAAAACTACTCTACTAGGTCTAAGGGTGAGAGAAGATTCTTTTTATGTTTTTATATTTTTATGAAAGCAAGTAAAATCTCGGGTTTGAAGGAGTGGGCGGAATTAGTTGCTAGTCAACTAACCCAAATAACTACAAATGCAAATAAAATAAAATACTGAAAATGAAAAGAGTGGTGAAACTTATATGGAGAGAAATGTGTTTACTTAGATTTCCTTACTCCCTAACTATCTTTTACCGGTTGATTAGTGTGTATTAATTGCGTGGATGACGGGTGTATTCCTTAATACCAATCGTGGGGTGGCGTACGTACTTCCCCAACTCTACAAGCTCCTACTTCACTCCTATGTCGAGCCGGCTAGGAAGCTCCTAACATGGGATCACTAGAATTCGCTCATGCATTAAATACAACCATAAAAACCTTAGTACGCATTGGTTCATGTTTCTTAAGACGTTCAAGCAAGTTACCGAATAGGAAGTTAGCCAGTTTTCTTAAGCCTAACATTGATGAACAATCATCCAATACAACTAATAACACACTAATAACCAATAATCAATAGCTAGGTTTCATTAGATCTAAGCAAACACAAGATAAATCTAGCCTAGCATGTTAATCAAAAGACAAGAACAAGATATAATCAAACAACACATATACATATTGATTGATTAAATGAACACTTATCTTCAATTAAACATAGGAGATCCAAGGGTATGAAAACCCTTAAAAAGGGTAGAAATTCGTTCTAGGGTTTCTCCTCCAAAGTTATACACAATAAGTTCCACCCTAATGACACAAAAATTGCAAAACTATATATAGAGTTTAAGGGCTGACGGCGTCACGTTGTAGATCCTGACGCCATCACCTCGCCGCTTTTAGGGTTCCCGGATGGCCTTCCTGACGCCGTCCCTCTTTAATGCTCCAAAATCCGCTCTGGCCTATCAAGGGGTGACGCCGTCAGAATTGAGCTTGACGCCGTCCCTCTTTAATTTAAACCGTGATGGCCTTGATCACTTCAAAGGGTGACGCCGTCAGATTTTTCATGCAAAATTCTCTGGCTTATCATGAGTAATTTTCATATCCACCTCTTTTGCCAAGCCATGACGCCGTCTGGACCAATCCCTGACGCCGTCAAAGGTACTTTCCAGCATAATTTTGAGACTTTGTCGTTTTCTTCACTTTTATGCTCCAAAAACGTCCAAAATGCTTCCTTTTCCAAATTTCTTCTCCAAAGTACCTAAAATGACAAAAGGAACGATTTAAGGCAATATTTGATCAAATAAATACGATTTAGGGCTTAAATGACCCCCTAAAAGCGGTACACTTTTCGCTTCATCAGCTTTTATCTCACGCGGACCGCACGCTGGTGTACCACAACTGCCTGCATTCACAACAGGTGTGTAACTTACTTGGTTTTATTCTATATAAATCATTTCAACATATCTACAGTATGTATAGGCTAACATTATGGTGTACTTTATTTGTAATTATCTTCCAATGAAGCACATTGAGAAGAAAAAGAAAAACCAACAGAGAAGCTATAATATAATGATAATTATAAAAATGAAATTATTATAAGTAATTAGATTAGTAAACTAATTAAAGTTATAAGTGTATAAATATGTGTAAATATATTTATAAGTCTAAAGGATTCTAAAATATTAATTTGAAAAAATTAATATTTTGATAGTAAAAATAGTATGTTTCGTTCTTTAATCGTTTTTTCAGCAAAAATATTCTAAGTGTAAAATTTTTAGGAAAATCGGGCATGACCCGTTCGTTTATTCAAACTTTTCCATTTTACTCCAAGTGTTGCAAATTACTCATATAGTCCCTTAAGTGGTCAACATTTTCAAAACTAGTCTAAATTTATATATTTAGTTATAAATATATATATTGTCACGTTTTAATTAAACTAACGTTTATTTCCAAAATAATTATAAGTCGCGAAACAAAATTCGACGTTTAGTCAAAATATTTTTAAAAGTCAACAAAAAGTCAACTCGTATGAATTTGGGCCGAAAAGCCCATTTAGTAGCCAATTTAGGCTAAAGTGTCAAAACGTATTCAAAAATGTTTTTAACCAATATATAACGTTTTAACAAGTCAAAATATTTATAGTGAGTCGAAAATTATTCAAAAACTCATTTTAGTCACCCAAAATATATTTTGGGCCGAATAGGCCATAATGGGCCCAAAAGTCCATTTTTAGTCCGAAAGCAAATTAACCCTTTTTAGTTACGTTATAATTTACGTTAAGTACCAAATAAGCAAATAAGCATTTTGAACAAGTCACGGGGTCAAATGGTCAACCATGGCCGAATACCATAGGGCTCGGCCCAAGTCTTGTCGAGACCAAATAGAACCCAAAACCAAAACTAAAAATATATTACGTTATCCTTCGTTCCGTTAAGTCGTAAAATAAACAATAGCCTAACAATTTTCACCATTTCACCACTAGAGCCAAAATTTTATGTTTTTCAAAACCCCAATTTTTGTTTCCTCAAAAATGTGGCCAATTTATGTGTGTACACATATAAGTGTATATTTTGTTTTAAACTCGCGTAATTAACACTAAACACATTTGTACCATCAAACTAGCACCACAAGTAACAAGATTTACCACACACGCAAGAAACTACTTAATTTGTATAAGAACCTCAAAAATGTCGAGCACTAGTAAAATATATTTCAAACCCTAGCTTCTTTTTTTTCAATTTAACAAAACGTATACATTTAGCACTTTGTAACACTTTAAAACATCAAGATAACATGAAATGAAAAAGATTAGAAGAGTTTGTGCATGTCCTTACAAAGAGGGTGTTTGTACGAGGCTTAGAAGACCAAGGAAAGACCCAAAATGCTTGAAATTTACCCAAGACACGTTCCAATCGTCCCAAAATACTTGAAAGTACAACCCGATTGCTTGGAAACTCACTAGATTTTTGTAGATATTCGAAGGACAGAAGCCCTAGGCCGAATTCAGTCGAAGTAGCAGCACAAGACACACCTTGAACAAAGATACGAGAGCTGTAAGAAGGTCCTGCATGTATTCAATTCATTAAGTAGTTTTGTTTTATTGTATTAGTACACTTTAATTGATCAGGATTGATGGGCTTGTGTTATGTTATCATTCACTTCAACTCCCCTTAAAATTGCTTTCCCATTAATTAAAGTTTATATGTTGATGTCTTTGGTGACTTTATTAGTGCATTGATAACCTCTGTGTCTAGCTGAGCATTGCTTGGGTCGCCATGCCCCTTCCTCGCCTATTTATTAGATCGCCTATGCATTCTATCGTCTGTAGAAAAGTAGGAAGAAAGATAAATGGGATAGTCATAAGTAATCATTAAGGGTTTACTCGCCGATAAGATTAGAACCAACGAGAAAGGACTTAATCTCGGTGCGTTGCATCGAACTATACACTTCATATAAAACTAGCAATAAAACAAGTGACAAGCTACTTAACTATCAGGACAGGTCTTCTTATTGTCTCAAGTATTTATCTGTGTACGTGTGTGCTATTCGCTGATTCGTGCCTATTAGTTAGTTTATTATTTAATTGCAACCAAACCGTGCCAGTATTTCAGGCTGAACCCCCCTTGCGTTAAATTAGGTTGTATAGCTAACTTAAGATATTAAAATACTGATTAGAATAACTAGATAATACGTTCCACTCTTAGTGATCGACACTCTACTTACCATTATATACATACTGACCGGGTACACTGCTCGTTAAAGTGTGTGTGTTATTGATAAGTCGGCTAAATATAAATTTAAAACTTGAATACTGCTAAAACCACAACGACATACCGTGGGTATAAATTAGAGCACTCGCACGCACGCATCAGGAATTAAGGATGATTATCAACTTCCATAATTAGCCAAATTCCTACTTATCTTTTGATAATTATTTTGTGTACATGATTTTATTAATTCGGCCCATAGGAACTTGTTAGACGTGCCATACTTTATTTATAGAGTTCTCGTATCATTTCGTATTTTACTTTAGGTTATATGTTCATATTGTATGGTTTCGAGTCATAACATGTTACATAACTCAAGTTTTAATTTATAGCGTATTTTATAAGTCGTATTTAGTTTAGGGCGTTATATTTAGAATCCACATAATGACCATGTTAGAATAATTCGGGTAACAAGGTAATTGCATACAAGTCCTAATGATACTGTCACAATGTGAAATCCCAACCAACTGAGAATTATAAAATCACGACATGTCTGGGTATTATCGTAAATAAATGATCAACTTTTGGTATAGGATTGCTAAGGAACAAACTGATTCATCATCTACAAAAGCTGAATTTCAGCAACTTTCTCTACATTTATCAAGTTTCTTCCAAAATTTTCTTTATTAAAATTCTATGATTATAGCCCAGTTATGACATATAAAGAACCATAACAATCATAAATAACATCACGACATGTCTGAATACAATCACAATACACATGAACAACCACGGAAACATAAATCAACATCAATATATAGTAAATCCATAACCAACAACATATATTAATAACTTGATCAGTTGTGTTACAAAACAGAACGATACAAGGTCCTTTATTAATGCCACATGCGGCAGGCTAAGATGCCTCAAAACTATAACTGATGTACAATATGTCTAACTACTGGATGTCTCATCCATGTGTCCCGTGAGCTCTATAATCTGATCCAGAAGTCTCTGTATATCTGTCTGCTGCTGGACCTGCAAGTCCTCGATGAGGCTTTCTAATGTAGCGGCGAGCTTGCAGAACTTCTTCAATCTGCCTCTGTCTCTCCCACTGTAAAACTGTCATATGAGAGCGCGTCTCAACCATCTCTGTCTGAATTCTTGTCAAACCGTCCTGTAGGTCCATCCTCTCTGTTACGAGGTCATGTATAGTGCCATCGACCGTCTCGGGGCGGTCGAGAGATACCCTGTCAACGATGCTTAGAAGCGTGTCAATCTGCTCCTCATGACGCTCCAGTCGCGTCATGATAGTGGAGGGAGTAGGTGTGCGGGTAGCTGCTGCCCTGGAGCTCTCTCCAGTCTCGAAGACTCGGGCTGGAGGGGTAAAACCTGGAGGGAATAGTAATGATGAGGAAGACGAATCACTGGGATCTGCTATGCGGGCCCGGTTCTGAGGGGGTAAATCCTCTTCAGGAGTCGGCTCCCGTTGGTGAGGTGTGAATGGGTAGGCCTGAGTACGTAGGTTAAACAGGTAGTCGGGTCTGATCGACGGTGGAGGGGGTGATGATAGTAGTGGTGGTAAGGTATACTCAGGTGATAATGGTGGTGTCAGCCTGATCATGTCTAATGGTGATGTAGGGGATAGAGGTGGTGATGGTGGTGTAATCGAAACTACGGGTAATCGTACCCTATTGCTAGGTGTGTGCATCCTGATAAGACCATTTGGATGACTCCGGAATGGTCTTATAAAAGGCTCAGGCTTATATGGCTGTAGGATGCTGACTCGTCTGCGCCAAAATACCGGTGCAGGTGGGGGTGGTGGTGTAGGTAAAGGAGTCTCTGCGTCAGATGCAGGTAGCCACTGCTGCGACTGCATATACTGATCATATGATAGTGGAGTGTAAGTAGGAGAAGCTGGATGGTTCTCCGGGTAAGGTGGTGAAATATATGCCCGTCTAGCTTGTACGTACAGGTCCTCTGATAAGGGTGAGTTTGGGTTGCCTGGTGCAACAGGTGTCATAGGTGGTGTAGGAACGACTTCACCATCCTCGAAGGGCTCCGTTTCGTTCGATGCGACATTCGACACTGTAGCAGTCGAGGTGCTAGGAAATACGGGTGAGGTGATAGACGATAGAGTATCCTCGGACTCCACGTCAGATAGTAAAGTGCTAAGGTGCGAAACTGAAGACATGGTACTGTAATAACCCCGGAAGTAGTAAATGTAAGTCATCAATATAAAATCAAGTATGTAAAAGTTGATATGAAATAATCTTGTTAAGCAACACTCTATACACAGTGTTGTGAAATATGTAGGCACGGAGGGCGTAAGGTGGTATGGTGTAAAGTGGTCCATTTTGAAAGCATAGTTATAGTCCAATGTTTAAAATACACTTGGTTCTCTATAACCATGTCTCTGATGCCAATCTGTAACACCCCCTAAATTTCAAGTTAACAGCGAAAGACAAATTGGGGTATTACTAGAAGGATCATAGTCATAATCATAGAAAATGACTCAAAAGATGCGTTTTGAAAGTTATTATCATTCATTTAATAATTCAGCTACAAAAAGGAAATTTCAATGTTTAAGATCTCACAAAAGATATGATAGTTTGAAATGAATGATAGAATTTATTAAACACAAAAAACCATCAGTTTATTTGCCCACTCCGTGCCTTGAATGCTTGATGAACTCAAATAAGTACATTTTATTATCATCATTTATCCTATGTATTTGACTTGTTTTATTATATTATATATGAGAATTGATACTTAATTGCTTACTTTTGTAATTCTCAGGTAAAAACAAGCATTTGGTGAAACTTAGCGATTATGGACTAAAAACGGAGTAAAAGAATCAAGTTGGAAAAGTCTGCTGAATTGAAGAGATTAAAGGCCATTGCCTGACTTTGAAGCATGCGCCGCATCTGATTTTATCATGCGTCGCATATGAAACTTTGGTCAACGAAGAAGAACCAACTTATTCTACTCCAGATACGCCGCATCGGACCAATCCGATGCGCCGTATCGGCCATACACAATCCTTACCAAAGAAATCAAGTGGAGATTAGAAGCTTAATGAAGAAGTCAAGATTACAAGTCGACACTTGAAGATGCTTTCGTATTTTGGCCATAAAATCTTCATCCGGACTCCGATTTAGTTGATTCAAGCGGCCACGCGAAGAGAAAAAGAAAATCTATCTGAATCTGAAGGAGATGCGGCGCATCTGGTCTTTAGATGCGCCGTATTGGGAGATGAGGCGCATCTGGTCTTTAGATGCGCCGTATTGGGTCAGTTTCAGACTTGGAGGCTACGTTTACTTATAGATGCGGCGCATCTAACTCTCTAGATGCGCCGTATCGACCCAGATTTCAGAATCTATAAATACCGAGCTCATTAACGAATTAGGGTATCTTTGGGAACCCTTAGGGCCATTCCCAGACGATCAAGGCCTCTCAAAACAGCAGAAGATCACCCTTGAAGACCCAATCATCCTTGAAGAACATCTCTAATCATTGTTATATTACTTAATCATTCGGTTAGCGTATCGTATTCACTATGTTTCATACTCTATTCATTATGATTATGTTTATGTACTTTGTTACAGAGATTATGGGCTAACACCCTTTGGTGTTAGCCAAGTTTATGATTATTTGATGGTTTAATTAGTTTCTAATTCGATTGGTTGCTTAGTCTTCGTTTTGATTACTTTATTAGTTTATACTTCATTAATATCGTTTGCGTGATTAATGTAAGCTCCTTAAGGGCTAAATAATATATAAACATGGTAATCATTAAGCAGCTTTATGCGGGTTCTGATTAATTGTGACAGGATTAGTCAGTCAAAAAGACTTAAAATGGAATCTAGAATAGGATAGACATAAGTAATCATTAAGGGTTTACTCGCCGATAAGATTAGAGCCAACGCTTTGGTGACTTTTATTAGTGCATTGATAACCTCTGTGTCTAGCTGAGCATTGCTTGGGTCGCCATGCCCCTTCCTCGCCTATTTAGGATAGACCGCGCCTAGTCGTGAGCACCGTCACTACATGTCTTAGAAACTTATCAAAACTTAATCTTATATGACTAAACTTGGTTAACATGTTCTTCCTATCTTTGGTGTCTTCATACTTGTATTGTTTGTTTTACTTAATTAGTTCATTAGAAAACCAAACTCGTGCCAGTCTCTCAGGCTGAACCCCCTTTTGCTTTAGTTTAGGATTAATTTAGTAGAGTCGAATACCTTTAGAATTAGTATATTAGAAATCTCACTCTTAGTGATCGACACCCTACTTACCAACTAGGCTACATTGATCGGGTACACTGCCCGTTAGTGTTGTTATAGGTTAAGTCGGCAAAATATAAATGTAAAACTTGATAAGGAATAATCACCTATACAACGACACATCAAGTTTTTGGCGCCGCTGCCGGGGAGTGAATTTATCTATTTGCTAGTTTTATTGGTATTTTTCTATTTTTAGTTTATTTTTGTGTGTTTGGTTTATTTGTTTTATCATTTGTTTGTTGTCTGTGTGTCTGTCTCAGAAGGGAGATACGGCGTATTCTTGTCTGTGAATACGGCGCATCTATCTGTTTCAATACGGCGTATTCTTGTCTGTGAATACGGCGTATTGACGCTCTGTGGGCAATTTTTTTTTTTAGTTTGTGTGATTTTTAATTTTAAAATTTTCTAAAAAAAAAAAAAAAAAAAAAAAAAAAAAAAAAAAAAAAAAAAAAAAATTACAGGAAGCTAATACGGCGTATCCATTGTCTGTTGGATACGGCGTATTAACTTGTATCGCATACGGCGTATCTATTGTCTGTTAGATACGGCGTATCGACCTTCTGTGACCAAAAAATATTTTTAGTTTTTATTTTATTTTATTTTTAGTGGTTAATTAGTTTTTAGTATTTTTTTTTTTTTTTTGGTCTACTGTTGTTCTTCTTGGTTGTTTTGTTTTTCAGGAAATCATGGTGATCGAGAAAAACATTAATGAACTGACCATGGAAGAATATTTCCAATATGCAAGATACGATGAAGAAAAGTGGTACACAAAATCCAGGAGAGAAACCAGGTTTGAATTAAAAGGGCACTTTCTAAAGGAGCTACGCAATAATGCTTTCAGTGGTGCAGAAAATGAGGATGCTAATGAGCATGTTGAAAAAGTGGTCGTGATCGTTGATTTGTTTCATACACCTCATGTAGGGAAAGACCATATAATGTTACGAGTATTCCCGATTTCACTCACTGGACAAGCATATCGATGGATTAAAACTATTCCTGCTAGAAGCATCGCTACATGGGCCGATCTGAAGGCTCAATTTTTGAACAAGTATCATCCTCCATTAATGACTGCAAAGAAGGTTCAAGAAATCAACAACTTTAAGCAAAGACCGGAAGAAACGCTTTATTTGGCGTGGGACAGGTTTAAAGAATTACTTTTTAAATGTCCTCAACATTATTTAACTGACATGCAGGTTGTGATTGCCTTCTATATGGGTTTGGATGTGGCTACTCGGATGATTTTAGATTCTCAGAGTTTTATACCTAAAATGAATGCTAAAGACGCCTTAACCGCTATACATGAAAGAGCTGACCACTGTTTAAGGTGGTATGATGGGGCATTCAAAAGGCATACAGGTAATGATGATTCTGAAAGTTTAGCTACAATTACTGTTCAAATAGATAACCTTGGCAGGGAAATAAATAAGATGAATGAAAGGATATATACCGTCGATAATCGCTACAAGGGATGCAATGGTCCTCACTCACCTTACCCACCAACTTCACCACCACAAAAAGAGATCTATGACTTCAAAGAAGCCGTTTCTAAACTTATAAAAGATGGTGAACTATCAAGAAAAGAGTTGGTAGACACAAGTTATCATGAAGCACTTAAAGAGCACAATAAAAATACTACGGATTCAATACATCGTATTGAAGAACATTGCCGTAATATTATAAGCATACTTAGTGTCACAACAAAAGAAAAGAGTATGGTGGAAGGATGTAATGAGATTGATGCTATTAAACGTGATAATGTACAACCACAACATGATGAGATAAGTAATTCCGGAGTTAAGCATGATGACAAGGAAACAATAGATAACCTTCTTGTGGATTCTCAGGAAGAAAATAGGAATTCAGATCTCACGGACTCAGAAAGGCTAAACAGGTTTCGGGCTAACCAACATAAACCTGCCCCTTTCCCTAGGCCAAAACCGGAGGTACAATATCAATGGGAAAAAAATGGAAGAACTTACTTTAGCAATATTCCACCATCCGTCCCTTTTCCTGAACGCTTTAAGGTAAGTGAACCGTATATCCCACCCGGCCCTTTCCCTGGACGAATAAAGAGTGGATGCATACCCATTCCTTTCACTGGACGACCGAAGGTGGAAAACAAAAAGAAGCCATACAAGAAGAAAATAAAGAAGATGAAAGCTAGGAATCAACGGATAAAAGAATCAAAAACACAAGCTCATGTGGAATCTACGACACAAATAGGTAACACCCTTGATTCTCCTTTTATTTTTACTAATGACATTGTTAGTGTTTCTAAACAGGTTGCAAAGCCGAATGACGATGTGGTGGAATCTGTTACCTTACAACCTATCATAGACATCACACCACACGATGACACACAACTAGCACCTGTTAATGTTATCCACCAAATTTTGGTTGAACCTACAAAAGAAATAGATGATGAGCTCTTGGATAATACCATGGTTGAAGAGCAAGAAACTTTGGACTCTACATGGAAAGAAGAGGAGCTCGAAACGATACTCGCCATAGACTCTTTCACATCTTGTATAGAAGTTGAGGGACGCCTAACTACTGACAAGATAAATGAAGAACAATTCATGCACCCTCAATATATTAGTCTCTCATGTGGAATGTTCAAGACATCTAATTTATCAACCAAATCCGGAAAGGTAATGAGTGGAGATCACTACCCACTAAGGTACCATTTTTACTTGACATATCTTTCTACTATAACAAATTTACACTCTTATAGTGTTTATTGCTATTTTCACCCGCACGTGATTCCAAGTGGGGGGACGTACACCCTATTACCTAGTAAATAAGGGTGGAGTCAGGCTCGTGACTCGAACAAAAACAAGCGCTTCGTGGGAGGCAACCCATGCTTGTCTTTTATTTTCTTTTTAGATTATTTTATTTTCTTGTGTTTGTTTTTTATTTGTTTTTTCTGCATGACTGTTGTTGCTGTATTCTGCTGATACAAACGATACGGCGCATCTGTATTCTAGATGCGGCGTATTGCGTTTTAATTTTATATGCAGCGCATTTAATAATTCGAGTACGGCGCATCTATCCCCTAGATACGCCGTATTCTGTTTTTAATCAGAAAAAATTTAAACCATAACCGACATACGACGCATCTGTTGTACAGATACGGCGTATCTAATTATTTATTAAAAACAGTCTTCGAATTAATAAAATAAGAAGCGACGCATCAATTTCTATCGATACGGCGTATTATTCCATTGCATGCAGTTTAATATTTCCTACAGGTTGTTGATGCGGCGTATCCAATATTCCATGGATGCGGCGCATCGACACTCTGGCCTGTAATTTTTTCGTATTTTTATTTTTATTTTCCTAACCAATGATTAACGAGATGCTCTCGAGATTCTTTTTCTGTGGTCTCTATATTTTTACAGGTCTGGACAATTGAAGAGGTTGATGAACTCCAACATTTTATATGCTCGCATTCTTACATGGAGGATTATACCGAGCAAATCTCAGGGGAGTTTTCCGTTCTAATTCTTTTAATTTCCTGTTTTTAATTTCAAATTAAACAACGAGGACGTTGTTTATCTTAAGTGGGGGGATGGAGAATTAGAACGTTTACTTGTCATTATTTTTCAAAAATATGCTTAATATGTACTTAATATGCTTAAATTTAAAATTTTTCTAGCATGCTTTTGTTTAATCTAAGTTGCATAGCTGCACACTTAACCTTATTTTTAAAAATTGTGAACTTATCAAAATTCACAAATCTATGAGTGTGCCGGTGACTTGTAAACTTTAGAACTTGGCTTGTATACTATTCGAGACCACCATAATAAGTATTATTTTATATAATTGGAATGACTTGTCTAAATTGGTAAATTTCTAGGATAACACCCAAAAAGCCTTTATATGTTTTGTGTTATTAACTAACTACACTGGTTAGTTAACCCCCGTATAAACCCTTTTGTTACTCTCATTTTTAGAGTAAGATACCCCTAGAAAACACTCAGAGCCATTCCTTTCGTTTCTTACACCTATGTTTAAAATGTTTCGTTACACCCTTACACCTTAGCCTACCCTGTAGATTAGAATCCGTGGTTGGTTAATTGCTATAGGCAAAGTGTGTTTCCTTACATTACCTGTGTTCGTGTGCGTAATTCATTATCTTCGGTTAGGTCGGGAAATTGCACAATGCAATTGGAGTGAAAGTAAATATTGTATATCTTTGAGTTTATTTTTCGTGTGTTTACTACTTTCACTATTACCATTATTTCTGAAGTTATGAAAAGTATGGAAAAATTATCCGGAAAGAAAGTTGTAGTGATGTGGTGAAATTTTACACATCTATATTTATGTTTCAAGTTTACAAAAAAAAAAAAAAAAAAAAAAAAAAAAAAAAATAATAATAATAAATAAAATCGAAAAAATGAGAAAAGAAAAAGAAAAAGAAAAAAAAAAGTTGGATGTTTGTTAAACCAATGATGTAAAGTTATGTAAGTGGTTCATATGGCCACTATTTGTTGTATTATATCTATGGATTGAATGGGAATTGGCAGTTAAGGGAACGCCAATTAAGGTTTTTTCTTTGATTAAGATCTTGTTGAGTATAATTCGTGTCTACCTAAAGCGTGTGTTTCAAGTGTTAAAGCGTGAGTTATTCAATGATATGAGTCTTATTCATGGGATGGTTGGGATAGTGATTAACCACACTTAGGATTTTAATTTATTTGTTTCGTTTTTATTTTCCTTTTACACCAATTTATATCCCAAATATTATCCATACCCTATATTATTCTTTATCCAACCAAACCTTTGATTTATTGAGATTAGGGATTTGAGCAATCTTAAGTATCGTAGTCGTGGATTCGGCTATGTATTTATGATTTTGTCGCCCTTTTTGATATATTATTATCGGTGAAGTTTGGACCTATCTTTAGCCTATTCGAGTTAAGGATTTGAGCAATTGCAAGTATCGTGTTCGTGGATTCGATCATGTATTTGTGATTTTGTCGCCTTTTCTGGAATTTGAGATCGATAGAAAAGAGAATAATTAACCCTTAAGCCTGAAAACCCTTTTTACCGCTTTAGACTTGTTATTCCTTAGCTTTAGTGGGGGAGATGTGTATACTTGCCAAGCTTATGATAGAATATTCGTCACGACTGGACAGTTAAACGATTAGATTTGCTTTTATCAAAATATTTTATTTTATTTCTAATTCGTTAAGTGTTTGGTTGTGTGATTATGATAAAACGAATACATGCTTAAATATAAAAATAAATCCTAACATCTTTTAGGATACATTTTCATAAGATTAATTCTAAGGTTTACTTGGGGACAAGTAAAGTTCAAGTGGGGGGATATTTGATGAACTCAAATAAGTACATTTTATTACCATCATTTATCCTATGTATTTGACTTGTTTTATTATATTATATATGAGAATTGATACTTAATTGCTTACTTTTGTAATTCTCAGGTAAAAACAAGCATTTGGTGAAACTTAGCGATTATGGACTAAAAACGGAGTAAAAGAATCAAGTTGGAAAAGTCTGCTGAATTGAAGAGATTAAAGGCCATTGCCTGACTTTGAAGCATGCGCCGCATCTGATTTTATCATGCGTTGCATATGAAACTTTGGTCAACGAAGAAGAACCAACTTATTCTACTCCAGATACGCCGCATCGGACCAATCCGATGCGCCGTATCGGCCATACACAATCCTTACCAAAGAAATCAAGTGGAGATTAGAAGCTTAATGAAGAAGTCAAGATTACAAGTCGACACTTGAAGATGCTTTCGTATTTTGGCCATAAAATCTTCATCCGGACTCCGATTTAGTTGATTCAAGCGGCCACGCGAAGAGAAAAAGAAAATCTATCTGAATCTGAAGGAGATGCGGCGCATCTGGTCTTTAGATGCGCCGTATTGGGAGATGAGGCGCATCTGGTCTTTAGATGCGCCGTATTGGGTCAGTTTCAGACTTGGAGGCTACGTTTACTTATAGATGCGGCGCATCTAACTCTCTAGATGCGCTGTATCGACCCAGATTTCAGAATCTATAAATACCGAGCTCATTAACGAATTAGGGTATCTTTGGGAACCCTTAGGGCCATTCCCAGACGATCAAGGCCTCTCAAAACAGCAGAAGATCACCCTTGAAGACCCAATCATCCTTGAAGAACATCTCTAATCATTGTTATATTACTTAATCATTCGGTTAGCGTATCGTATTCACTATGTTTCATACTCTATTCATTATGATTATGTTTATGTACTTTGTTACAGAGATTATGGGCTAACACCCTTTGGTGTTAGCCAAGTTTATGATTATTTGATGGTTTAATTAGTTTCTAATTCGATTGGTTGCTTAGTCTTCGTTTTGATTACTTTATTAGTTTATACTTCATTAATATCGTTTGCGTGATTAATGTAAGCTCCTTAAGGGCTAAATAATATATAAACATGGTAATCATTAAGCAGCTTTATGCGGGTTCTGATTAATTGTGACAGGATTAGTCAGTCAAAAAGACTTAAAATGGAATCTAGAATAGGATAGACATAAGTAATCATTAAGGGTTTACTCGCCGATAAGATTAGAGCCAACGCTTTGGTGACTTTTATTAGCGCATTGATAACCTCTGTGTCTAGCTGAGCATTGCTTGGGTCGCCATGCCTCTTCCTCGCCTATTTAGGATAGACCGCGCCTAGTCGTGAGCACCGTCACTACATGTCTTAGAAACTTATCAAAACTTAATCTTATATGACTAAACTTGGTTAACATGTTCTTCCTATCTTTGGTGTCTTCATACTTGTATTGTTTGTTTTACTTAATTAGTTCATTAGAAAACCAAACTCGTGCCAATCTCTCAGGCTGAACCCCCTTTTGCTTTAGTTTAGGATTAATTTAGTAGAGTCGAATACCTTTAGAATTAGTATATTAGAAATCTCACTCTTAGTGATCGACACCCTACTTACCAACTAGGCTACATTGATCGGGTACACTGCCCGTTAGTGTTGTTATAGGTTAAGTCGGCAAAATATAAATGTAAAACTTGATAAGGAATAATCACCTATACAACGACACATCAATGCTCCGTTAATTACCTGAGATAAACATGCTAAAAGTCAACAAAATTGTTGAGTGAATCCATAGTGTTTGTAATAGTAATCAGTTTGAACACAAGTCTCAAGTTGTATAATTGCATAGAAACACAATCATAGTAGAAATAGTAATATTGCAGTTCGATATATTGCCCTAAGTCTCATGACACGCAAACGTTAACAAGTACCGCACAAACGGCATGAACACACCAAATTAATGGTGTGAGTTTATGGCCCTCGTGTAGGAGATTGCCATCTTCCTATTTCCTTCAAATAAAGTGCATTTGACTAATCCGGCTAGCAACTAAGGCTATCCATCCGGCACTAGTTCAAATAGGCAGTCAGCCTCCAATAGAGAATGGATGATATGCTTAAAATGTTTAAAGTTCAAAAATAAATATTATATATAATATTATCTTGTTTTTATGTTTATTAAATCCGTAAATATCGTTTCCTCGAAAGTTGGTGAATGATACGTTATGTTATTCGTTAGAATTCTCGTTATATAAATATATATATATATATTATATATATATATATATATATATCGTATTTTAAATAAATCGTACGAAATGTAAAAATGGCTTTTTATGATAAAAATGTATAAAACATTAGTGGAAATATATATATAATATAGTTACTGAATGGTCCATAAAGTTATATGAAGTTTACACTTTTAACCCTAACGGTGAAACTTTTACACTGTTAGTCCATGGTTATATTACATTTACATTTTTAGTCCTAAATATCCAATTATGGCATTTTAATACTTCTGGTTACTGATATTCATTTTCTACCCTTAACTTATCAAAATGGCAGTTTGACACTAAATTATGTGAAAGTTACAATTTTAACCCGAGTTGCATAATATTTTGCATTTTTAGTCCAAAAATCACAAATATATGAGTTTAATATTTCCAAGAGTTTCATAAGCCTCAAATAGCTTATTCAAGTTTATAAAACTACTTATTTCATAAAAGAGCTTATTTTTAGCTTATTGGGCCTTAAGGGTTTTAAAACAGGCCCGTTAACATATTATGATCCAATGGGTTTCGAAACGATTTGGGCATGATTTTGGGCTTATAATATAGTCTTATTAACTTATCAAAACTGCTTATGGGACTGCTTATTCGGAATTTCTTATTTAGAGCTTAGTGGGCTTTAAGGCCCACTCGATAAACATTATAGTTTTAAAACTGTTTTCGAGGGCGATAGCTTATAGGTTCGTTTAGGTAGTTTAGAAGCTTATCAAAGTAGCTTTTTGTTACTGCTTATTAATTTAGATTATGGAGAAATAGGTTGTGTAATTTGTTAGATAGGTCACTCGATTAGAATTGATTTTATGGGTCGAATCCTAGTCGATAAAACCGTATATGGCATTTATACGTTCGATATGCAACATAACTTTAAAATGAGTCTCGTTAACTATATAAATGATGATATAAGGTACGAATGAGTATAGTATTTCATTTCTAGTCATCCATAGAATTTGGAGGTCATATGTATACGTGAAATAAATAACGAGAGATCGAAACAATGAATGGAAAGCTTGTAAATGAAATCGAATGAAATAAAACGTGTATGAACAAATGAAAATCATGTGTATGTATTGAAATGGGTTCGAACAACTTACTACACCAACAAGGGTGGTGAGAAACGATGAAATAGAGCTAAGGATCGAATGTTATGCACGTTACTTGCTAGAACCACCACAAAAGAATCGAGATCAAAGCTCACAACTTGGAAAGTGGTATGAACGCCTAGAAAATAACTCTTGCTTCTTGAAGGGACTCCGCTAGGGAGAAAAGACTTAGGAAAATTATGTGTGATATATGTTTGAATGAATGAATGAGTGTGTGTGAGTTATACGTATATGTATATGCATGTACTAGAGTATAATGTATTATATACACACAAGTTGGGACTTGATTTGATGCCGAAGGGATTAGGGAATAATACTTAGCTAGGTACTCGAGTATATTGGACATTAAGAGAGGTGGGAGTGTGTATGCTTCGGCTATGGTCAAATGGCATGGTTCAAATGTTTTATTCGACATGTATAAGGTCCAAACAACCTATAGACGTGACCAAAAGAATTAGGAAAGGTGTGATAAGGCTTGTGGAAGTTGTTTGGCTTGGCACAATGCATAACACTTAGGTAAAAATAAGTTTAGTCGAATTTGGTTAACCCTCAAATGAGTTTGCACATGTGTCGAATGGTGTTAGCTTTAGGCCTCGTTTTAATATCAAACGTTCGAACCAAGTAACATGAATTGTCAATCCTGAATCCTTGAAAGGTGGTGAATCGAACCATGAAAAATGTGGTATAGCTTGTGTGTCGAAATATCGAAATATAGAGGCCAAGTAATCGAGTTTTGGCTCATATGAAATAAAAGAAATAATGATAAGTGGGCTTGAATAGTGGTGGGCTTAAATAGCCTGTTGGGCCGAGAACTATGTAATAAGGATCCGTTTGGTTTTTATTCATATAATGGATTGTTGTGGTGTGTGTGTGAGCTCGTTCCAAAGTATTGTGAATCATGTAACAACGTTTTTAATTCATTGTAATATAATAAACAAAATTTTAAATTTTGCTCGTAAAAATGGTTAGATGAACTGTAATGATAGATTAATACTTGATTAACATTTACAAATTACTGGGGAAATTTTACAGGTTGCTATAGCGGCCCTGGCTGGGTCGGCGTTTTCAGCAGTTCTGCCTCGCACGGCTCTTGCTGGGGCAGGTGTGTCAGCAGTCGGTCCTCGTGTGACTTTGGTTACTTTCACTTGGGTGCCATTTTTCTGTATCACAAGGAGATGACGACAAATGAGATCTCGAGTATAGAAGGAAAGTTTCACATGAGTATATGGATATCATAGACAGAATGCAAGAATAAAGTCAACCATCGAGGAAATGAACAATCGAATAGAAAAACCAAGCTTGTTATATATATCGAATCGAATAGAAGTACACAAAATTAAAAGCAAGGTCAATAGTTCATCACTAACTGATAACTCATCAGTTTAGTGGAATACATCATCTAATGAATACTAATCTAAGCTCGGTCACGCTCAAGGCATAACTGCTCGAATGCTACAGTCATCCCTCCGATGGCAGCCTCCAAATGATCCACACGATGTCGCAGATCCTGGTTCTCCCTCATCACAATACCAATCATATACTTGGCAGTCATGATCCTCTGCCACTGAGTGCGATCAGTGCCTCGAGCTCTCCTCACTGCCCGCTCAAGACCCCCTAATCTACCAAAGATCCTGGTTTGGCCTCTGCCCAAACCGAAAACCCTAGAATCTAATACCCTGAGCTCCCTACCATGTGATTTCTCTAGTGCCTCAAATCTGGCTCTCAGGCCAACCATCTCATGCCTGTCAGTAAACATCTCCTCGAACAACATACATGCAGCCCGGTCAACAGTCCCAACCCGTCGCTTGATACCCTGAATGCGATCTGGCTGCTCCAATCTCTCAATCTGGTCTGAGTGCACATCGAGCAAACTGGCATGATTCGCCAGCTGTATCCACACCTGCTCCATGGCAGTAGGCTCCTCGTCCTCAGGCGGTAAGGCTGGCGAAAGTGGAGAAGCCGCTGGTGATGGGAGTGGAGAAGGTATCAGTGATAAAGGTGGCACGAACGATGGAGATGATGGAGTGTACTCCGGACTAGCAGAACGCACACCCGTGCTGGT
The DNA here is from genome assembly GCA_021014915.2 of Artemisia tridentata subsp. tridentata. Lineage (NCBI taxonomy): Eukaryota > Viridiplantae > Streptophyta > Magnoliopsida > Asterales > Asteraceae > Artemisia > Artemisia tridentata. Next base: position 74,504,767 of record CP139505.1, read on the forward strand.
ATCACAAGCAATGTCAACCCACTGAGTATCACTAAAACCCTGTATCTGGGCAGCTCTGGAGCTTTGCCCTATCTCAGATACCCCCTGCACATCCTCCATGATGCCCTTGCCATCTCGTGGCATCATCACCTGATCTTACTCAACCTGTAAACCCCTGTCTCTGTCAACACACGTACAAACAGGAGCATGCTCGACTGGTGCTGTCACAGCTGGTGTAGGCTCTACCTGACCCTGCACTGGATCCTTATCCTCATCAGAATAAGACTCAATAGATCTCCGCAATCTCTGGCGGGGAGGGGAATGGTCTGGTGATGACATGGGTGAGTGAGATGATGGTGAAGTAGAGGTACCCGTGTAGGCATATCGGGTCCTCCTGAGTGGTGAGGATAGTACAGATGATAACTGAATGCGACGCCCGCGAACTCTCCTTTAAGTAGCCCGGCGCCTGGTGGTAGGAATCTCGGTGGATGGTGTAGTATGAGTATGCTGGGTGAGGGTGTAGAGCTGAGCTGGTGAAGAACGATGGGCTGTGACATAGCGGGGTAAGTATGGTGAGGTAGATGCTGGAGTGGTGTGTGTGGTCTAGGTAGCTACTAGGATAACCTCCATCAATGGGTCATCCGGGAATGGAACTGGTCGTCGAAGCGGGGAAATGCTTCCAGCAGCGAGTACCTCATCACAAACGTCGAAATAGAGAGACATTGTCTGTGACAAATATGGTATGGCATATGTAAGTATATCGAAAATACTTATATCATATATGTTAAGTAAAGTACTCAAACAACAAAGTATAACACTTAATCATATAACACAAACAGCAGTCAAGTCATGGCAAACGAGGCAGGCATGCATCTAGCGGTCATCAGGAAACGTTTTTCGTAATTGTGGTTATAGTTTAGGGTTTATATGTACCTAGTTCTCTATAACCTGGCTCTGATACCAATCTGTAACACCCCCAAAAATCTGGATTCGCAGAAGCATACATGTTTTGGGTGCTACTAAATTGATATCACAACATACAGATATAGAGAACGGATTTAAAAATCCGTTTCAAAAATAGTTAACATTTTCAAATTTAAAATGTCATACATCAAGTTCAGTTTAAATAAAACAAGGCCCATTTAACATGACTGTCCCAATCAGAGTTTAATTCATGTGTAAAAACACTTCTGGTAATTATGACCGATGCCATGCCATGCCTTCATAAAAAACATACTCAAACACCTGAGAAAAACATGATAAAAGTCAGCTAACGCTGGTGAGTCCATAGGTTTATAGTAAATAAGCACATATGGACCATAAAAAATAAATCAGCAGGCACACACTAACGGCATGCTAACACTAAGCTCATACAACCGAGGCTACGACAAACAATATGCCTAACCGGCATAGCATAACAAAGGTGCCCGCGAGTGTTTATCCCAATACACTCCGCAAATCCGACATAGTATACGCTCGCGTTGACCTGCCTGGCCAACCGAACGGGGGAGTCACCCCCAATACATCTATTTATATCACTCGCGCTTCCCGCAGGAATTGACGGTTGATGATATTGGGCATAGTGGGATCATACATACTTAGGTTATCCGCATACTAGTGTGTAAAAATAAAATTTCAGTTTAGGTCCATGAAAACAGTTTTGCATGTTTCTCACCCTCAAGGTTTATAAAACAGTTCATATAAAAATAGGGCTATAAACTCACCTTAACAGTAGCAATTCTGCTAGTAAACAAATAACGCAGTGCAACCGCTCCGACACGCGACCTAGATTAGTATGGTAAGTCTTAGTGTAATATTCGTGTTTCAAACGTTTTGACTCATTTGAAAGGTTCACGTATGTCTAAGTGCTCGCGTATTTCTTGCTTGTCGTGTGATAAAATATAATTCAAAAGTGGTTTATCGTAAAAGTTTCTTTAGTGATGGCTCATGGTGAAAGTGTAAGGTGAGAATAAGTGTGACATGATCGTCCCTGCTTAGTACTCGTCAGAAAATATATATATATATATATATATATATATATATATATATATATATATATATATATATATATATATATATATATATATATATCTACATATAATATATAACAATATGCGTGTGACGTCATCAAATGCCATAATGCCCAGTAAGCGCCCTTAAATGCCTAGTAAGCAGGCATTAATGCCCAGTAAGCGGCCATTAATGCCCAGTAAGCGGCCTTAAATGCCCAGTAAGCAGGCATTAATTCCAACTCATCATGCCACGTGGCAAAATTATTCTTGAAACTTTTTTTTTTTAAACCGAAATTGCCACCTAAGCAACTATTTTTTTAAAAATTCGGACATTATTTTAAAATTTTGCCATTTGCAAGATTCGAACTTAAGATGTTGGTAACATCAACAAAGTTGATTACCACTAGACCAACACATTTTTTTGATTATATTTTGCAAGCCCAAATCTATAAACCTATGCAAACAATTATATTTAGGAGAATCCCTACAAGTTGGGTAACCCTAATCAAAACATATACTCAAAACATATACGTAAAAAAAAAAATCACACCTCATTCATAATATACTTTTTCTCAAAAACCCTAATATTTTTTTCACAATCTCCTCTAATGATCGCTTTTCTTTTTTGATTTGATGTGCAGGTTCTTCTTTGTTGGTAATATGTATTCAGGTATGTTGTTTATATAATGGCTTCATGTATACACAAAAACTATTATTCAATCGTGTGTTTTTTTTTTCCTTTTTTTTAACAGCACCAATCCGATATCCTATACACAAAAACTGTGTTTTTTTTTCTTTTCTTTTTTTTAACAGCACCAATCCTTTTTAACAGCACCAATCCGAAAACTTGATGATGGCTACGATTGATTACCAGGTTTGTTTCTAGAGAATCAGTGTCTCTATTCCCTAATTCAATGCATGCAATGTTTAACTTGCAGTTGATCGATCAGTTATGAGGACGTCGTCATCATACCATTTGCTGCTAGGGCTCAATTTGGGTATATCCATAATAAATCTTTTGTTAATTCATGTGTTTATGATTTAAAGTTTTGATTCTTATTATTGTTTAAATATAAAGATTGGATTTTGCTGGTTTAGGGAGTGTTTCAGATTTAGGGTTGAAATTATTACTAATGTTTTTATTAAGATTAGGTTTTCATTGATAATTATATGGATTTGTGTGATGTGATTGTTTTTAAGTTGATTAAGGATTATATGTTTGTATCTAAAGTTCCACAGTTGCTTTAATCATGTATAAATTGTATGCTTTAATTGCTCATTTTGATTTTTTCATCTGGATTGTTACAATGCCAGATCAAGATAATTTTGTAATTTTAATAACGAGAAAAGTATGCAGAAAGTTATAGTCTATCAAAGGTATGATATGTTCTTCATCATAATATTCATGTTTTGTTTTGTTATTGTAATCGCTTCGTCAAACTCGTGAAAACATTCAACCCAAAGTCTTCAAGGTAATAGTTTACTGATATGACGTATGGTTTTATGGTATTTCTGTTATCAGCCTATTTATGTAATTGTTTTGTGGTATTAATTTGATGCAGAGTTTGATGTACCAGCTTTGTGAAGGAGTTGCTTTTTATCATTCCCACGGTGTATTGCATGGTTATATCTAATATCTTATCGTCTTTTTTCTATAACGTGAAAAAAATATTTTGGATTTGTGTTCTCATTACAGTCGTTTGTTTGATTAAGGGATCTTAAGCCGCATAATCTATTGATGGACCGAAAGACATTTATGTTAAAAATAGCGGATCTTGGACTTGCTCGAGCTTTTACTGTACCACTTAAGGAGTACACTCACAAGGTATCACTAATATACAGTATCATGTATACTGTGGCAATTCAGGGAATCGCTTAAAAAAATGTTAATCAATGCTTTGGTTGTGACTTTTATTGCTGCAGATTTTGACTCTTTGGTATAGGGCTCCTGAGGTTCTTTTGGTTGCTGCTAATTACTCGACTGCTGTTGATATTTGGTATGTTGGCTGCATATTTGGTATGTGTTAAGATTAGTTTATGGCGAGTTTATTGTAGTTGTGTAACGTGTTTCTAATAGAGTCGTTTGCTTACAAATATTTTTGAACCGATGTATATCAGTCTCGAAATGGTTTCTGAGACATTGGATGAACTTGGCCAAGTCATGAAAGGCCTCGAAGAGTATGACACCCAAGAAATCACTAAAACAACATGTTGAGGATCTCAAGACATTAATGAGCTCAGCCATATTTTTGAAGGAACAATCAGATCTCTTCTGGCTTCATGAGATATTCTTACATCGGTTTTACTCGGCTTCTGAAACTCTTCATGTCATGGTGTCCAAACGTGCGGCTTTTATTAGAAGAAAAGCATTGGAGAGAGTTAGTGGAAAGTCCCTACATGGACTTCTCCTAGGCAAGTTTGATTACGATTCAATTTATATGCTTTTAATTTATCACTATGGTATGTCTAAACTATTTGTTGATCTATATTGCAGGTTTTTGTTGTCATATGACCGTTATTATTGGAAGTATTGGCGCCGAAATGATGGTTGTCATGTGCTCGTGATGGTTGTCATGTGCTCCTAAAACACACTCCAGGAGAACTTGTGGTAGTTCGTCTGTTTTTACTACACCTCATGCTCTCTAGATGGCATTATCATCTGTGTGATTGCATCCTCTGCTTTCTATGCACAGTATTTTTTATATGCTTGAGTTTTATGTTAGGCACTGCCCGCCCATCTAGATACTTGGTGTACCTCTATTTAACACAAAAATTTTATGAGGGTTGCATACAAACGTTGATTATCTTTTCTCTTGTGTATTTTATGCAGGATTCGCTCTACCGTGGTTTGAGCGCTGAAGAATTTGAACCTGTCCACGAGTATAATTTGATCACCCTGGTAATGTTCTTTTAAATACAAATTTCTGTTTTATGATTGCATTTAAATCAGTTAATAAGAATTAAAAGTTGTTATTTATCACAGTGATCATTTTCGTCCCATTTCTATACCCCATTAGTGAGACATATGTAAACGCCATATGTGTACACGACACCCCTTATTTTTTTGGTGCAGGCATATGCAAACACTTTAATTGCTGCTGCATATTGACCCAAACACCCCTTAAACTGCTGTAGAAAATTGTTGCAGCAGCCATAGCCAAACACCCCATACAGCTGCACATTTTCAGCTGACATACACCCATGAATGGTCCCGTATGGATTGAATTTGCATTTTCGTTAAGATCAATACCGCTGTGGTACAAAGAGGGAACTAATAAGGGTGTTTTGGGCAGCTTATATCAATGATACTCTATTCATTAGTTTCTGGAACACACCCTTATGAACCCAAGAATAACCAGTACGCTCAACCTTTCACTCTACTGTAATATGGGTGGGTTAGGTAATGTGTGAAAATGGTTTACGTTAAGCAAACACTTAATTTTATATTGTCTTTTACAGGTTGAGCAGATTCCTGTTCTGATGTTTATACGGACAGTAATACGAACAACTGTTGCATTTCCCTCCCTGGTAAGATGATACAAAGTTACACTATTTTTCCATATGTAAGGTTTTGATTCTCATAAGACAAAATGCAGTTTTGAAATAGGTGTGTTTGATCAGTAGATGTGTGCTTTAAAGTGATTATGTTTTTTTTGACTTGTCATAACCAAATAATCAATTGTGATAAATATTATGTCCAAGGTTTACTTGATGGACTTGCATCTGGAGTCCAGTCACGTGATATAGTCAAAATTGAAAACGTAAGTGCATAAAATTACTACTCCGTATTTGTTTCACACTTAATTTCTTTTATAAAGCACTTTTTTAAGGTGGTCAAAGGTAGCATGTGGAGGCACTTAAGTTATATGTTCTTAATCTCATTTTCATTTTGAAGAAAAACAAGAAACGAAAAGCAGACGCTTTATAATATCTTATGTTTGTTTGATATTGTTTTGATAGGCAAAAGGGGTTAGGCTATGCTATGAGTACTTCTAAAATATCTAGCAAAAATCCTTGCTCTTGACTCCATTCAATGGTCTTGTGGTGAGAATGTGTATGAGATGAATTAGTAATTGTTTGAAGCCCACGGGTGAATGTATTTGTGAGTAAATTGCACTGTTTCACTCCACCTCTTCACTCCGTCATCGCCTCACGCCGTCCATCACCATCGGTAAAGACTATCGGTAATTATAGCTTTCATGTTCTAACCCGTTAAGCTGATTTATCATCTGGAGGTTTATAGATGGGTGTAACAGGTGTGTTCAATTCACCAATGTGGGTCGAGTTTATTGTGGGTCGATCAGATAACATCACCTATGTGATACTTTTAAATATGTTTTTTGAACGATTTTTATTACTCTGTCTTTATTTTTAGCATAAATCCAGGTTGCAATTCGGTTTCGTTCAGTGTTGAAAGCATTACGTCAGATGGCTGTACTTCAGGTAGTCACTCTAACCTATACCTGAAATTAGTTTATCTTCCACATAAAACCAATGTTGGTTATTGCCTACCCATTACTATGCAAAATGGGTTGACTCGGGCACTATATTGGGTCATTCAGGTTCTAAAGCATTTCAGCACTGATTGACCACATTTCCCATAATAACAAACTGCACCTGCATCGAGATAACTGATCCATAGTTATCCTCATTAGCGATTTCATTATTTACATATTATAAAGATCTTAGTTGCAACCATATTGTGTTATTCATCTTCATGGTCAATCACTGAATCTTTCTTCATGTTCACATATCCCTTAGGCGGACTTGAACTCTTTCGGTACTTAAATGGGGCTGAAAGGAGGGGTTTTTTGTGCTGAAATTGCGGCTAAAAAGGTGGCTGACAGGGGGGGTGTTTAGGTGATTGAATGGGGCTGAAAGAGGTGTTTTTGGTACTGAAATTGTTGCTAAAGAAGGCGGCTGAAATGGGGGCTGAAAGGAGGGTGTTTACGTGCTCGAATGGGGCTGAAATGGCAATCTTCAGGTTTATGATATTTTTCTTATTGTGTTAGAACAGTTGGGGCATTTGAAAGTATCTTCGATAATATTTATGTGGCATATAACTTGGTACAAACCTAGGTAGCTCACAGTGTCCCAGTTACTCAAATGTGTTGGTGCACGAACACAATAACGGTGTGTCACTTGCGTGTGAACCAGTGAGTAACCTACGATCGATGTCGTCTATGCAGGGAGTTTTTGAATCGTTTGCATGTCACGTTGCTCACGCAGGTATGTTATTATTATAATCTTATGTTTCAGAGTTATTTTGGCAAACTTTATTTGTGACAGTTACCAAATGATTTTTAACCTGCTACAGTGGCGTTGCAAAAACCGGCTGTTCTTGAATTTCAGTCGGGGACGGTACGTCCTGTTGCAGTTACTCACGGTTACGGTGAATTGAACACACCTGATGCTAACAATTGCAGTTCTTTCTCATACGAAATGGATTTTGGGGAACCTGTTTCTAGGAATGTTGTTGTTGGATTTCCTTCACAAGGTAAATTTTTTGTATATTTTTCCTTCTGTCTAGATGTTCGGCTACCGTTCATTTTTGTGACTTTCTTAAAACTTTGATAAAATGTTGCAGCAACAACCCGTGAACCGGTGGCATTGGAGTTTCGGTCACGTAGACTTTACAATGCTTCTCAAGGTTAGTTGGAACCAACGTTACTATTCTTTGCTGGATTTAAAAAAAATGAACACTACTTTTATTGAACCTGTTATTATTTATGTAGGTGATACATTTCATGCACGGGAACCACCTTTTGATTAATATACAGTGCCACCGTCTACAACAGGTATGTAGCGCTAACGTTTTTGGTTACTGCACTCTATTGACGATGCTTTATTTATTATATAAAGTTCAATTATACTCAAGAGTATTGTTGGTTATGCTACCGTTTATGCAGGCGATGGTTGAAATGCATCTACATCGAACGGCTTTGTTTCACGCCAACCAGCGTCCGCTGCACCACAACGTTCGGGTTGTACGTTCACTGAGATTTTATAATGTGTCTTTGCGGTTAACGTTTTCCATTTTCTATTTTTTTAGTCACTGTTGCCAATAAACACGTTCTTTATTTTCGTATACGATTTATAAGTCTACAACGTCTGAGAAAGCGTCTTTTGGTTATGGGTAAAAAGTGTGTTATGCACACAGGTACTTTTTTTAGGATTTGTGATAGTTTTCAGATGTGGGTGATGACAGCGTGTTATGCACCCCGTAAGCGAATTAGTTTTTTTTGTTCAATATAATATGTTTATGTTTTTATTGTAGAAATGTTGTATGGTAAACAAAATATAAACAACCCTACTTAAATTAGAATAACACAAATAAACTGTATTAAACTGTATTTAAGTACCGCTGTTGTTGATGCATACGATTTTTTTATATTTCTAAACAAACATAAATAAAAAACGCTGATAACAAAAACAATATTTATGAAATCTACATAAAACCCTCCACGTTTACCATCATAGCAAATAAAACACTTAACAAAAACAATAACGCATAAACTTATACATCCTTTTCAGCAATTTTTATTAAGTAAAACAACGTACTACAGAAAATGATACAGCAACAATTGGTGGTCCCGTGACGCTAGATTTTCAGTCGCAGACTGTTTTTGGTCCGTGCCAAGGTTATTTCTATGAAACGTTATTGTTGTTTTTTGGGTCAAAAAAATAGTTTGTGGTATCACTGAATATGGTGTTTTATATGTACAGCCGTGCCTTAATACACGTGTTTTAGATTTCTCAAGAGGTGCATCGTTGTTCTTTACGGGAGGTAGACAGCGACTGATTATTATTTTTTAAATACGTTGTATGTTAAATGTTTTTCTTATTATGTGTCACTTACCAGGACCGTCCAACGCGCCCGTGGAGTATGCTTTTATCTCACGCGGACCGCACGCTGGTGCACCACAACTGCCTGCATTGACAACAGGTGTGTAACTTACTTGGTTTTATTCTATATAAATCATTTCAACATATCTACAGTATGTATAGGCTAACATTATGGTGTACTTTATTTGTAATTATCTTCCAATGAAGCACATTGAGAAGAAAAAGAAAAACCAACAGAGAAGCTATAAAAGCTCTGAACCTAATATGGAATGAAATGAGCAAGAATGTCACAATTTTTAATTACAACGAGTTTTATAGCATACGAATTCTAGAGGCTACACGTGTGGATGCTTGCAAGGGAATAGTTTTCTTAACTTGATTAGCTTAACTTAGTTACTTTCTACTATATATGATTGTGTATATATATACACATTCCAACCATATTTTTACTTCTTTCGCTATAGTAAAATATATGCCAACGATAATTATAAGTCATCTTACGCTATACAAACATATGTCAACGATAATTATAAGTCATGACCGCCCAACGGGCAGGCTTATATGCCCGGGAGGGCTTATAAGTCATGCCCGCCCATCGGGCGGGCCATGAAAGCTATAATTACAAGTCATGCCCGCCATCGGGATATATATATATATATATATATATATATATATATATATATATATATATATATATATATATATATATATATATATATTAGATAAAGTTTAATAACTAAGTATTTAATTAATTAAGGCTTGGTAATTAATTAAATAAATTTGGTAAGTTAATATAATAATACGTATTATATTAAAGTATAATTAATAAAAGATGATGATAGTGGGGTATTATTATATTATAAATAATATAAGTATTTATAATATAATGATAATTATAAAAATGAAATTATTATAAGTAATTAGATTAGTAAACTAATTAAAGTTATAAGTGTATAAATATGTGTAAATATATTTATAAGTCTAAAGGATTCTAAAATATTAATTTGAAAAAATTAATATTTTGATAGTAAAAATAGTATGTTTCGTTCTTTAGTCGTTTTTCAGCAAAAATATTCTAAGTGTAAAATTTTTAGGAAAATCGGGCATGACTCGTTCGTTTATTCAAACTTTTCCATTTTACTCCAAGTGTTGCAAATTACTCATATAGTCCCTTAAGTGGTCAACATTTTCAAAACTAGTCTAAATTTATATATTTAGTTATAAATATATATATATATTGTCACGTTTTAATTAAACTAACGTTTATTTCCAAAATAATTATAAGTCGCGAAACAAAATTCGACGTTTAGTCAAAATATTTTTAAAAGTCAACAAAAAGTCAACTCGTATGAATTTGGGCCGAAAAGCCCATTTAGTAGCCAATTTAGGCTAAAGTGTCAAAACGTATTCAAAAATGTTTTTAACCGATATATAACGTTTTAACAAGTCAAAATATTTATAGTGAGTCGAAAATTATTCAAAAACTCATTTTAGTCACCCAAAATATATTTTGGGCCGAATAGGCCATAATGGGCCCAAAAGTCCATTTTTAGTCCGAAAGCAAATTAACCCATTTAAGTTACGTTATAATTTACGTTAAGTACCAAATAAGCAAATAAGCATTTTGAACAAGTCACGGGGTCAAATGGTCAACCATGGCCGAATACCATAGGGCTCGGCCCAAGTCTTGTCGAGACCAAATAAAACCCAAAACCAAAACTAAAAATATATTACGTTATCCTTCGTTCCGTTAAGTCGTAAAATAAACAATAGCCTAACAATTTTCACCATTTCACCACTAGAGCCAAAATTTTATGTTTTTCAAAACCCCAATTTTTGTTTCCTCAAAAATGTGGCCGATTTATGTGTGTACACATATAAGTGTATATTTTGTTTTAAACTCGCGTAATTAACACTAAACACATTTGTACCATCAAACTAGCACCACAAGTAACAAGATTTACCACACACGCAAGAAACTACTTAATTTGTATAAGAACCTCAAAAATGTCGAGAACTAGTAAAATATATTTCAAACCCTAGCTTCTTTTTTTTCAATTTAACAAAACGTATACATTTAGCACTTTGTAACACTTTAAAACATCAAGATAACATGAAATGAAAAAGATTAGAAGAGTTTGTGCATGTCCTTACAAAGAGGGTGTTTGTACGAGGCTTAGAAGACCAAGGAAAGACCCAATATGCTTGAAATTTACCCAAGACACGTTCCAATCGTCCCAAAATACTTGAAAGTACAACCCGATTGCTTGGAAACTCACTAGATTTTTGTAGATCTTGAAGTTATGGTGAATTCATGGGTTTTGAAAGTAAAAATGATCTAAGAAAGTTCTTGAGAGAAAAATATATGTGTGTTAAGGTGTGTGTTATAAATTAAGAAAACTACAAATTATATAAGGTCATCATCCACTAACAAAATCAAGTTAGGATAATAATTTTTGTCATCTTGTGGGGTAGGTGAGCGGAAAACGACACCAAGGAGGGGAAGGAAAGAAACTTTGAGCCTCGTTGGTGTATTGTGTGTCGGTGTGAGCTTAAATGTTACCGTAAAGTTCCGGTTTGACGTTTTTGGACACGTACATGCAAAATAAAGTTTTTATCCATTTTTTTGTCAGAACAATAATAAAATATTATTATTTGCTTAAAAATATTTATTTGACTTTTACCATATCTACTGTAGTGTCGGTACGCGTGTGGGGTTGCTTTTCAGTAAATGCGAGAAAGCTTCTCAGTTTAATACTTGACTTGTCAGTAACCATCAGAAATAGAATAATTTACGTTTACTGACAAAAATAGACAGTTTCAGCAGTGACTGTAAGCTACAGTATGCGGGATAGCTTCCCGAAATGCTTAGAAATGCACAAGAATGTTCAGTTATGCATAGTAATACTCGGTTTAGAAATAATAAATAAATATTTATTATTAAAATAAATTGTGAAAATTACCATTTGTCACAGAGACTGAACACTATCATTTGTTGAGTAGTGTTTAACTACTCTGTTGAGGACTTGTTCCCACCAGGACCAGAATGACAAAAGTCATCAGAATCCTCCAAACAGCGAGGAACCATGTTTTGTTGATTGGGGTCTTAGCCAATAGACTCCCTGGGGCCACTTGAGGGTGAAATTTGTCATGTGGCCCTAATAAAAGCAATTCGGCTTTTACTTCTGAGTCAGAAGGGTTGGGGGCAAAGGTTTCAGTGAAGTCAAGCCCAGTGGCTTTAATAAAGGTTTTATAGGTCAGGGTCAGGGGTTTCTTCCTATTCTTCACTGTAAACCTGATGGTGGAGTCTTTGGTGACCTCAGGGTTTTCAACCACTGTTGTACACCAAAACTCTCTCAAGTAGTCATTGTAAATGACTGGTGGTGATTTGGTGAATGCTGTGGAGAGAAAATAGTTTTTAAGATACTTCACCATATCCTTATAGACTGGAAAGTTTTCTGGATAGGCAAAGTTTCTCACGACATTGTTTTTGGTCAAATCTACGCTTTCAAGTTGGGATTCCACATTTTATGTGTAGGTAAAAGCCTTTGAGGTTGCCATTTTTGAAAGAGAAGATTTTGAAAAAGGTCTGTTGTTATGTTTTGAAGAAAAAGGCACACCCAAGATTTTCTCTTTTAGAGAGATAAATTTGCAAGAGTTTGATTTGCTTTTGAAAATAATGTGTGTGTTTTGATTTTTGTGAGGGTATATATAGGGAAGTGGAGAGGGGTGTGTTTTGAATATCAAACGTGTAATTTTGGAATTATGAAAACCGTTTTGAATAAAACCGTTTGGTATCCGCATTAAATGCCACCACTCCACTTTCCCGGGTTTTGCGCGATTGTCAAGGTGAACAGTACGCAGTACTGCAAAAGACACTTTTGCAGGTGTGATGTCACCACATAAAATATCAAAAGATATTCATTTTGAGTGAAGCCATTTAATGCCAAGTGGGTTGTTGATGAGTGATGTGGGGGCCCATGACTTAGGATCCAGTTAGGCAGGGAGGACAAATATTCTTTATTAAATGTGTACAATGTCCAACATGGGACATTTAATAATTAAATACTTAGAGCATTTAGTTTCACATTAAATGTGTCTGTTGTCAGTGTCATGAGTCCCCCTGAATGAATTTTCATTCAGTAAGAGGTTGTTCAGGGAAGGTTATTCAGTGAGTGATGTTTGTATGATTAACTCATTGAGGAATGTTTTGTTTAGGGACCATAGATGATTCAGTGTGGAAGATTTATTTACACTTAGTTGGAAATTTATTCAGATGACTAACTATCAATATCTAACATGCCCAATTCAGCTTTCAATCTTGTGAAAGTAGGTTCATCCAAGGGCTTAGTGAATATATCAGCCAACTGATATTCAGTAGGGATTAAGTGTAATTCAATATCTCCTTTCATGATGTGGTCCCTGATGAAATGATATCTTATATCAATATGTTTGGTTCTTTGATGGAGAACAGGGTTGTTGGAGATAGCAATTGCACTTGTGTTGTCACAAAAGATGGGAACCATCTTATAATGGATGTCATAGTCACTGAGTTGACTTTTCATCCAAAGTACATTTGCACAACAACCAGCAGTAACTACAAACTCAGCTTCAGCTGAAGACATAGCCACTGATTGTTGCTTCTGAGTGCTACAACAAACCAAATTTCCTCCAAGGAATTGACAGGATCCTGAGGTGCTTTTTCTGTCCATGTTGCAGCCTGCATAGTCTGAGTCAGTGTAGCCTTTGAGATCAAACCCTGAACATCTTGGGTAGTATAGTCCTAAGTTAGGAGTGCCTTTCAGGTATCTAATGATCCTTTTGGTAGCAGTAAGATGTGACTCTCTTGGGTCAGACTGATATCTTGCTCATAGGCAGACTACAAATTGTATGTCAGGCCTTGAGGAAAGAAGATACATCAGTAATCCTATCATACCTCTGAATAAGGTTTGATTCACTGGTTTTCCAGCAAGATCAGGGCCAAGATTGTTTGGAGGAACCATTGGAGTCTTTACTGAAGAACAATCAGTGGGCTGATACTTTTTCAGTAGGTTCCTTGTGTATTTCTCTTGATTGATGGAGATTCCTTTATCAGTCTGTTTGATTTGAAGTCCAAGAAAGTATGTGAGTTCTCCCATCATGCTCATTTCAAACTTCTTTGTCATCAGTTTCTCAAACTGTTTGCAAAGTTTGTAATTTGTTGAGCCAAATATGATTTCATCAACATACACTTGGACTAGAATCACATCTCCCTTTGTTCTATAGATAAACAAGGTATTGTCTATCTTTCCTCTGACAAACTTGTTTTGGATCAGGAAGGCTGAGAGAGTTTCATACCATGCCCTAGGAGCTTGTTTCAGTCCATAAAGGGCTTTGTCAAGCTTGCATACATAGTCAGGAAACTCACTGCTTTCAAATCCAGGAGGCTGTTGCACATAAACATCTTCCTTGAGTTTAAGGAATGCACTTTTCACATTCATTTGGTAGACTTTGAAGTTCATGTAAGTTGCATAGGCATGGAAGATCCTGATAGCTTCCATTCTAGCAACAGGAGCAAAGGTTTCCTCATAGTCAATGCCTTCTTGTTGATTGTATCCTTTGGCAACAAGTCTAGCTTTGTTCTTAATGACTGTACCATTTTCATCAGTCTTGTTCTTGAAAACCCATTTCATGCCAATGACATAAACACCCTGAGGACATTTGACCAAAGTCATGACTTTGTTTCTGTCAAATTGTTCAAGCTCATCTTGCATGGCATGAACCCAACTTGGATGCTTCAGGGCTTCTTTGACAGTCTTGGGTTCCACATCTGAGAGGAAGTTAACAAAGAGACATTCATTTGCTGAGGCTGCCTTAAGTTTAGCAGCCATACTTCTGGTAAGCATTCCTTCAGTAGGCTCACCAATGATATTCACAAGTTCTATTGTTTTGGATCTTGTCCAACTATCCTAAGGTCTAGGATATGAGTTAGAACTTGTGGAGGCTTGATTGGGTAGTGGTGTAGGTTCAAGGACTGAGGCTTGAGATACACCAAGGTTTTGGTTTTCAGTGGGTTCAATTTAAACACTGTGGTTTTCAGGCTCATGAACTTCTGGTTCAGTATGGGTGATCCCATCAGGGACTTGTTAAGCTTCAATGAACTCACTGATGGTTGGTTGAGGAAGGTTATGAGGGATGATGTAATATGAGAAGTCGGCATCAGCTTGATATTGTGTGGAGGGATTACTTTCAGGGTGATATTCATCAGGAGGATATCTTGATGAGTCATCAATCCCAATCTCTTCCACTGAGGTGTTTGAGAACCTGATGGCTTCAGTGCTCTCATCAAAGGTTATGTGAAAGGTTTCTTCAGTTTGTTGTCTCCTTGTGTTGAATACTCTGAAGGCTTTGGAGACAAGTGAGTATCCTAAGAAATATCCATCATCAGCTTTGGCATCAAATTTGCCTAAGTGATCCTTGTGATTATGAATAAACACAGGACACCCAAACACATGAAAGTAACTAATGTCAGGGATTCTTCCCTTGAATATTTCATAGGGTGTTTTGTTGTGTCTTTTGACAATAATGGACCTGTTTTGAGTGTTCTATTCTTCCTTTCAGCCACTCCATTTTGTTCAGGAGTGTAAGGAGAAGAGAAGTTCTGAGAGATTCCTTTCTCATCACAGAAACACTCAAGGTCCTGATTTCTGAACTCAGTCCCATTGTCAGTCCTGATTTGTTTGATTTTGATGTCATTTTGGTTTTCAATGTTCCTGACAAAGGACATGATTGTTTCAGCTGCCTGACTCTTCTTAGTGAGAAAGTAGACCCAAGTGTATCTTGAGTATTCATCTACTATGACCAGGGTGTACTTCTCATGATGGATAGACATTGGACTGACAGGTCCAAAAAGATCCATGTGAAGAAGATGAAGGCAACTTTTAATGGAGAAATTTTGTTTGGTTTTGAAGGACCCTGTGGTGTTTTCCCTTTTCACAAGCTGAACAGGGTTTATCTTTGGAAAACACAAGGGAAGGTAAGCCAAGAACTTTGTAATGTTTGGCAAGGTTATTGATGTTTTTGAAGTTAAGATGAGATAGTCTTTTGTGCCATAGCCAGTTGATTTTTTCACTTGCCTTTGTGAAGAGGCAAGTCCCATTTTGAGTAAGTGTTGACATGTCAAGGACATACACATCATCTCTCCTTGGGGCAACCAACACAACTTCTTTATTGGCATTAAAGATGGTTCCTATCTTATCATCAAACTGAACTATGTATTTGGCATCACATAGTTGACTAACAATGATTAGATTGTATTTTAGACCATTGACATAAGCAATTCTTGTAAAAACTATACAATTACAGTTTACTGAACCATGCCTTTAGTGGCACAAGATGAGTTATCATCAAATACTACTTTAGGTCCTGGTTCTTCCACATATTTGTGCAGATTTGCTTCACACCATTCATACTCCTTGAGCATCCACTGTCTAGATGCCAAACAAGCTCCCTGGCATGTCTCTGCACAAATAGTAAGCCGTGTTAGTTTTTCTTGTGAACCCACTTTCTGGTGGGCTTGGTCTTAATGGCCTTTTTGAATTGTGCAATTGAGTCATGGTCAGAGGTAGAGTGGACTGTGCTTCCACATGCTTTGCATTTGGATGTTGAAGAGGAGTCAGTGGACTGTGAGGAGTTAGTATTGATTCTTCTTCTATCCTGAATAACCAAGTCATGTCCTGATGCATCATGGGAAGGGTCTTCACATATGTCACAACAAGGGTACATGAGACAGTCATCGGGATGATGGTCATTGAATCTACAGTGTGGACATGGTTGGAAAGGCTTAGCTTTCAGTCTTTGAGCTTGCTTAGATGATGAAGCATACTTGTATGCCTGAGCTTTGCAGCTTGCTTGAGCATTCAGACAGGCAATGTGAGATTTGTGATCAGAGGTCCTGTGATTTTCTTATTTGCAAATCATGCAAAAGAGGATCCTATAGCAATTATCAGTGGTATGATTTGTGTAATTGCATAGTTCACATCTCTGTTGAGGTTTAGGTGAGGATTTAAGTTTGGAGGTGCTTGAGGAAGCTGGTATTGGTTCCCTAGCCTTGAGTGAATGAGGTTTTTCAGATGATTCTAACTTTTCACTCAGCTTCCTGACAAGTTCAGCCAACTGATCATATTCTGAGTCAGTGTTGTGTGTTTTTACTTTAGTAGGGACTGAAGGTATGGAAATTTCAGTAGGAACTGTGACTTCTTTGTTTGGTATAGGGGTTGGTCTTTTCAAGATAGTTCTGCCTAATCCTGGTTTCTCATTTGGAGAATGTTGTTGATAAACAAGAGGAGTGAGGTCTGAACTAGGTGATGCCCCCTGAAGGGTTTTCAGTGGAGGAAGTGGAGTTTGAGATTCTGATTCAGACTCAGTGACAGACTCAGTTTGACTGGGTTCATCAGTGACTCCAAGCATACTTTTGATAGCCTGACTTTCAGGTTCCAAAATATTTCCAGTGTTGAAGTTAGGTAACTTACTATCTGCTTTGATTCTTTCAACCCAGTCACTGGATTTTGGTTTCATTTCTTTTTCAAAAGATATGCCAGCAGGCAAGAAAGTTTTTTTCATTGTGACTCTCACTAGAGGATTCAGTGAGTTGATCTTCTCCTAGCATTCTCTTTTTAGTACTAGGGATAAGACTGACAGACTCATAGACTCTAGGATTCTTAGTTGTCCAGCTTTCAATGATAGCCTTTTCTTTCTTAAGTTCTTCTTGAAGAGCATGATTTTGTTTCACAAGTTCAGAGTTTTGAATTTGAAGTGTAACACTTTCAAGTTTAGCTTGTTTTAAAGCAAGAAGTTCATCTCTACACTTATTTAATTCAAAACCAAGTTTGTTATATTTTGAAAACAGATTTAACCTTTGCTCTTCAACATACTTAAGATCTACATTAATGTAGTTTAAATAAGATTGCCAATCAGAATCATCATCCATAGATAGTAAAATGTTTACCTTCCTCATAGTGATGTTGACCCATTCTCCGTTTCTGGCATGACTCTTTCCAACAGCCAGCTTGCCATCTTCCGAAATTGCCATCAGTGCAATGACATGAACTTCTTCATCATCTGAGGTCACAGCTTCCTCATCCCAATCAAATATTTCAGCAACAAGCCCTTTGTTTTTAGCCTGAGAGGGTTTAGTGGCTTGTGTGGTTTGAGAAGGTGAGGGAGTAGCCTCAAGAAGTGCAAGTTTAGCTTTTGCTTTTCTATACATAGCTTCAAAATCTTTTTGTCCTTCATTTTTGTTTTGAAAATGTTGAGAGGACTGAAGCATTTTGGGTTGAAATTTGCTAGTTTCTGAAGAGGAACTGTTTCCTGAAAATTTATATGAGGGTTCTGAGGTTGTTTTTGAGAAACAATCTTTTGCAAGGTGACCTTTTTTGCCCCAATTAATAACACTCAGTGTTTTCATTTGCTTTTGTACTTGAAATTTTTTGTTTCTTTTAATAAAACGTTTTGAGTTAGCAAGGAGTGCCCTTTCTTGAAATTCAGTTTGTAAATCATGAAGGTACTCCTCACTGGTTCTTTCATCAGCCTCATCATCAGAATTTTCTTGGAAATCCTGCACAACACCATTTGAATAAAAAGCAGTGGATATGGGTGCAATAGTCAGGGCCTTTTTGGTCTCTTGAGTCCTTTTTGAATCATGGTATGTCCTAGAGATTAAGTTGTCTTCATAGACAAACTTCCCATAGATTTCAGGGAGATCAAGGTTTTGAATGTGGTTAGCATTTCTAAGACCCTGAGAGAAGTTTAACCACTTCTCAGGGAGACTGTTGACAAAGCCAACATTGATCTCATGCTTAGACAAGGTGACACCATCATTGGTTAGCTCATTGAGCAAGGTCTTCTAACGGGTATAGCCGTATAGGTCTGATAGATACTTTCAGAGTCTTTAGCCCTGAAGGTGTTATACTCAAGTTTCAGGTTCATGATCCTGTTTTCCTTGGTATCTGAGGGACCCTCAAAGCTGTGAACCAAGTCAGTCCAAGTCTGTTTGGCAGTTGGATAGTTAATGACAGATTCCATTATATCGTCAAGAAGACAAGATATAATGATGCTTTTCAGGCGTTGGTCTTGATTGACTACCCTCCTCATCAGAAGTCCATTGAGCTTCAGGCTTGGGTAAACCTTCAGCTATTTTAGGGACAAATGGACCTTCATTAATGCATTTAATGTAGTAAGGTTTCATTCCTGTTAAGTAGCAAAGCATGCGCTTTTTCCATTTATTAAATTTCCAACTTCAAGTCGGGGAGTAGTAGCAGTGTAGCTTCCTCCCTTTTTGACGACTAGTTGGGGTACATCACTTTCAGCCATGGTAGTATCTTATTTTAAAAACGTTTTGAACGGTTTATAAAACTTGTTTTACAAATCAAACCGCTCTGACACCACTTGTTGTTCCTTTTACACTGATAGGATTAACTACAAGGTTAATCTAACTGTGTTCCATGGTTAAGCAATGTATTAATATTATTTGACAGATATAAGAAAACGTAAAAGTAAATAGACAAGATTTTTCAACGTTTAATTCTTAATAGAAATCAATCAAAGAATTATACCCAAAGTGTTTGTGGAATAACACTTGGGATTGAAATGACAAGTATGGTATGACTCCTCACTAAACTTAAGCTAAGTTTAAGTAGCAACTGTACTGAACAATACTACTTTCTGAGGAACAGTGATGACACTGTCCTGACATTTGCCTTTTAGGGAAAGTTTGACTTCAGTCTGATAAGGACTTCTCCTTATCCCTTCAAACATTTCCCGCCTTGTCCCGCCTATTCTTCAGTCTTCAGGTCTTCAATCTTCAGTCTTTATTCTCCAGCCATCATAGTTGTTGAGGAGTCTTGGTGTTCAGTGAGTTATTGTCATCACTCACTGAACCCATAACCTTTTTCTTTGGCTTAGGTGCCACTTACTGAGTTCCGCCTCACTGAATGGAGAGGCTTCTTCTTAGACTCGTCCTAAGCTTCATGAAGGTGACTCACTGAGTAACTGTTCACTCAGTGACTTGAATATTGTTTAAGGTTTTCTAACACTTAGGTTATTTTCTATTCAAATCCTTGTTTAAGGGAACTTAGGTACTGAATAGACCCAACAGTTCCTTTTACCGATGCTCCTTTGGTTCCTTTTACTAACTAAATAGTACTAGAAACATATTTTGATAGACCGGTTGCATTTAAGATAAATTTAAGAAAAATCGATATTTTTTTTCAGAAATTAACACTACATCAAAAAATCCATGAGATTCTCGAGAACTCGCAAAAACCCCCTAGTTCCGTCCCTGCTAATGTTCAATATTGAACTTTAGTCGACATGATTTAGATTCTATATGATGTACATTAGTTGTACTATACTAATGACGAGAACATCTAAATAATATAATCGAGATGTCGTGGAATAATCTCAATAATATTTTATTGAATTAATAAATCACTCGGAGGATATACATATATATATATATATATATATAATATATATAATATATATATATATATATATATAATATATATATATATATATATATATATATATATATATAGTGGAAATATTAGCTACATTAAAAATGTAGCCAATCGGCTACATTTCATTTGAAAAAAAGTTTTAAAAATGTACAGTTCAGTCCCTGCGGTAAGTCCCTGACACATGTTTCCCCCCTGTCCCTACCTTTTTTCAAAGGAAATGTAGCCAATTGGCTACATTGTAATGTAGCTAAGCTTTCCCCATATATATATATATATATCAAGGTGATTTACTATTTTTGAGCAAAAGAAGTCTTCACAATTGATTGTGTATACAAGCTGAAGACAAATTGGTAAGCAACTTGTAGAAAGCGTCAATTTATCCATATGGACATGAGTTACAAAGTTAACACGAGCAACAATAGACCACTTTATACTCGAATTTGCTACTACTTATGGAAGGTTAACGGCTATCCAGATAGTCATCACCTAAATTATTGATTTCATGTTCTAAAAGAACCAAAGAGAGTAATTGAGGTTAAGAATTTCAGATGAATGGGCCGTTCGCACTTTATCAAAATATCAAAATAAAAGAAGGCCCAAAAGACGTGCTACAAATTAAAAGTCCATTATTAGTCGTGATTAAAAGACACCGGACGTAGAATTTTTTAAAGGGTGCTGCAAAAAAATTTCTTTTTTTGTTTAAAGGTTTTACCGGTAAATTTATTACTCCAAAAAACAATGAAGTACAACGAATGTCCGAGAATCCTACATCTCAGCCCAAAACTAGGCGAAAACAAACGCACCAACTGTCCTTCAAACCTAACCTATCATAAGAATGACATGCATAAACTTTTCTTTATGATTATAAGTATTAAAGTTGTACCATAATGAATTTATCAGCTTAAATCAGAGGTTGCATGTACAAGAAAAAACATATTTTAAAAACAAATTACGCTACGTAACCTAAAATGGGTCCCAAGTGAGTCCGTCCCTGATCATAATCTAACTGTTGGAAAATTGGTTGGCAAAAGTGACTTTTGACCAACTTTGGACAAAATTATTTATATGTATGTGTCATATATATAAGTAATAGTTTGTAGGTTTGCGTTCTCCTCGAAGAGAGCTTCGCAATAAGCCTTTATGTGTCCAAAATAGAGTTGATGTGAATGAGATATCGGGTCTCAAAGTTAGTCATTCGGTACCATGATTAAAGAGGAAAAATAGTTTATTTTCAATCCAACATCGGTGGGATGGGTAAACTTAGAGACCCTAATTTCACAAGTTTACATTTATTATGTATAAATAGAGACCCTAATTTTACAAGTTTACATACATCAAATCAATAAGTATAATTGATTTCCAACATAAGGAATACGCATCTCTTAAGATGAAATTCCTTGTAGTTTAGTTAAGTCCGATAGTACAACTTACTGTTTTGGTTGTTGTACCCTGGGAAACAGACGGCGAATCTGTTTTAAGGGAAGCGTGTCAAACACGTGCCTCGGCTTTGTAGTGCTTCATTGCTGATCTCCGTTGGTGATCTAGTAAGTCTTTTTATTAGTTTATTATTTTATTTAATTATCGTTTATTTGCTTACATTCTATTTGTATTTAATTTTCTGTTAGTTATATACTGTTAATTTTATTTATTGTAAGTTAGATTTTATTAATAAAGTGTAACCGTTTCCCTACAATCTTAAAACAGATTCTGTGTAACAGAATTAAAACACTTTTATTAAAATAGGATTAATTTAATTAACAGATTTTATACAAACTGTTTTTCTGCTGAAACCAAGATTGTGTTTCTTTGAAAATCAGTTTTATAACTAAACAGAATTTTAATTAACAGATTTATAAACGATTTTTAAAACAGTTTATTGAATCAGTTTATATTGAAACCATGATGAGTTTCTTTTCAAACTGATTTCTTTTAGTTTGTTTATTACGTATTTTATTGTTTAAATCTGGATTTATTAAAACCAATTTTGTGTTTCTTTGAATCACGTTTGGTACAAGTTACATAAACCATGTCGAGTTTATTAGATACCATATTGTTTTAACAGTTTTTTTAACTGTTTTTGTGTTTAAATATTCACAAGTTAACTGATGAGAACATAATTTGTGACCCTGGTGAATCTTGTAAATATAATTGGTGCGTTGATTACTAACATGGTTGCAAATCATGATGAAATCAGATTCATTGAAACCAAGTGGAGTTTCTTTGAAACAAATCTCATAAAATACAAGTTGCTATTTTATTAGATTACTAGAACCCAAGATGAGTCTGTTTGAAACAAAATCTGATAATATATAAGCTGTTATCATATTTTGGTGGATAAGTTTCTTTGACTTGTTTAGCTTATTTAAACCAGGTTGAGTTTAATTATAAACTAAATATAGTTCTTGAAACTTTATGCATATGAAAGTAGATCTATAGAAACCTTGTTGAGTTTCTTTGGAAAAGTAAATCTATTTTGAAACCTTGTCGAGTTTCATTGTAGAATTAGACCATGTGTTACAGATCTATTAAAATATTCTTAAAGAAGATTGACAAAATCATATTACAAATTTGTTTTTGTTTAAAACATTATGTAATATGCCATATTGGTTAGTTGTTTTAATAGAAAGACTTCTTTAAAAGCGGTTTTGTATAATGGATCTTACAAAACAGTAGTGTTTTAAACAAAATTCGATGTAATCATTTTGTTAAGAAACACTTTGTGATATATCATGTTGTTAATTATTCCAAATTTAGTTTTAGACTAATAACAGAATCTCGTATTAACAGAATGTTTGGAATGTCACGAGTGACATCTAAAGGATCTGCTCCCGAAATTGATGAAAGGGAGACCGATACTCGAGTTATGTGTACGGTAGATGCTTTAAAGCATTCAGATTTTATGTGCCATAACTATGGGTTAAATGGCCTGAATGACATGAAAATTGTTGCCAAGGCGGGATCCGACATGGTGGATTAACACTTGGGCATCATGCCATGAGTATGTTGATAAGATTTTGGTTAACTCTTTCAAAGCAGCAGAAAATGGAGAGATGCAATTTATGGGCAACTCTACAACTGCTAATAGCAAGGGAAAAAGAAATGTGATGTTGAAATTCACATGTGGAAAAGAGCTTAAGTGAACCAGCATGTTGTATGTGCCAGATATTCGTAGGAATCTTGTGTCTGGATGGTTGCTTAATAAATTAGGCTTTCTTTTATTTAATCAAATAAACTTGAGTTAACATTGAACAAAATTTTGGTCGGTACGGGTTATGCCCTTCATTAAATGTTTAAGCTGAATTCATTTTTTTTAATGGTTGTTTTAATAAAATGAGTATGAATTCAGCTTATTTGATTCTTTAAATGTATAGCATGGCCAACTCGGACATGTAAATTTTAACTCAATACGTTGTTTAATTAAATGAACGAACACGGATTATAAAAATAAAACTTGTGTTGAAGCCAAAATGACAAGATTGTCTTTTCACTCGGTTGACCGGAAATTAACTGAACCCTTGATTCACGTGGTTTTATGTAATTTGGAATCGGTACCTACTAAGGTAGTAATTAGCGGGTACTTCATCGTAATTGTTGATGGTAGTACAAAATATTGCTATTTATACTTACTTGAGAGTAAGGATATAGACAAGATTGATCTATACAAATAAGTTGAGAATCAACTTATTATCGAAAACAAGGCGGTTTGAAGTGATAACGGAGGTGAATATGTGTCTCCATTTCCAAATGTATGTGATAAACATTGGAATAAGACACAAATTTATTGCTCCTTATACGCCTCAACAGAATTGTTGGATGAAAAGAATCGTGCCTTAAAAGATATGGTTATGCCAGGTTATTAAAGTCTTGGTTTAAACCATGGCATGTGGGGGAAAGCGATTCTATCGGCTACTTATCTTTTAGATAAGATCCCTTGTAAGGAAAAGAAGATAGTTCTATGAACTATGGATGGGATGATAACCATCCTATAAGTACTTACGAATGTGGGGGGTGTCTATTTGTCCCGACACCCAAGGTTCAAAATATTGGACCTAAAACTGTGGATTGCATATTTTTGTGATATGCTCATTACAGTAGTGCTTATCATTTATTTGTATATGATTCAGAAAATCTGAATATATACAAAGATACGATAATGGAATCAAGGAAAACTTTCATTGTTTGAAACTGTGTTTCCTTATTTATCTGAGAAAAATGGATGTTCATCTAGACTAGACGATACAGTTGTCCATGATGAGAGGCAACTAAATGATGATGTCCTTCATGATGAGAGACATTAAGATGATAATGTTGTTCATGATAAGTGACAACACGGGATTGATTATGATCTCCATGATGTGAGACAAGATCAACCCAGAAGAATAGGTTGAACCTAGAAGAAGCAAACAGGCAAGAACCGAAAAATTGTTTGGATCTCGTGGATTTACCTCCTGGTGGTAAACCACTAGGCTACAAATGGTTTATACCTAACAACTACAAAAGGTTGTCGATAAAACCATTGAGAAGTATAAAGCAAGATTGATAATTAAAGGGTTTAGACAACGAGAAGGTCTAGCTTACTTTGATACATATTCGTCAGTTACACGAATAACCTCTATTAGGATGGTACTTGCTATTGCTGCTTTAAGAAATTTGGAAGTCTGCCAAAATGTATGTGAGAATGGCTTTCTAAACAGGGATTTAGAAGAAGAAATCTACATGAACCAACCTGAGGGTTTCATGGCTCCTAGACAAGAGAGCAAAGTTTGTAGGCTTGTTAAGTCACTATACGACTTAGGAAAAGCTCCCAAACAATGATATCCAAATTTTCTACCACGTCATGTCAGAACATGGATTCAAAATTAATGGATGTATGTGGGAAAAATAAATCACTGGTATATATGTAGTCATGTGTTTATACATAGATGGTATACTTATCACTCGAAGTGATATCAAGATGAACAAATCCACTAATGAAATGTTGGAGTCAAGATTTGACAAGAACTACATTGGTTGATTGATATGGTTCTTGGAACTAAGATCATATGAAACCAGATGGATGTGTTTTGAAGTTAAAAACACTATAAGGACAATATTCTTGAGAGGTTCAATGTGGGGGATTCCGGCCTAGCTAGAACTCCAATGACGTCTTTAGAAATCTATTTAAAATAGAGGTAGAGGTGTTGCCTATTTTGAATACTCAAAGAATATAGGGCGTCTTGTGTGTCTATAACTTGTGTGAGACCTGATCTATAATTATGACCAGGTTTAGTAAATATACCAGTAATTCAAGTGATGACCACTTGAATAGTATTACACGAGTACTATGATACTTATGATATTGCATTTTGGAAGATATCCAACTGCTATATAATGGTAGAGTAATGCAAATATGGATTCTTACATAAAAGAATCTAGATCCACTAGAGCGGATGTATGGACTCTACGTAGGAAGCTAGGTCTTGGAAATCTTGAAAGTATTTCAAACAGACTTTTATAGCGAAAACTATGATGGAATTTAAATTTATTTTTTTGAGATAAATTTATAGAATCTTCCGGATATCTACGTTTATTCGTAGAGGACATACCAAGATGGTGTAAACCGGTAACGACCATCTGTAATAAGTGTGATAGTCAATTGGAAATTGACAGAGCTCATATCACAATGTAAAACGGTAAGTCGAGACATATCCATCATAGACATTGATTAGTGCGACAACTACTCTCAACTAGAGTTATCACAATTGACTATGTAAAGTCAATAGATAACTTCGCGGATCCGCTTGCGAAAGGCTTAAGCAGAGAGTTAGTTAGTAAGTCGTCTAAAGGAATGGGACTAAAGCCCTTAAAGGAATGAGTTTATATGAAGGAAAACCTAACCCAGTTGACTAGAGATCCCAAGATCTGGGTTCAATAGGACAACCTAATCATATAAATGTGGGGGAAGTCACATCAATATGGGGGAGTTACTTAACATTGTAACTTCCTAGTCCATTCATATAATAAATGTGACTTGTTGAGAGGTTAAACATATGGCTTTTATGATTCAAGATGAAATCATAAAGCATAATGATTCAGGATGAAATCACAAGCATATGTTTTTAATGATTCAAGATGAAATCACCTATGTGAGAGAGAAGTGGGGTCCCTTCGAAGGGAATTGTGGGGGGCGCAAATCCTAAGAGCTCTTGCAGAACCAGGCAAATGTTCAGGACCATAATGAACATGACTATGAGGACTTAACAATGTTAGGGAGAGTCTTGTGTGAAGTGTATTGTCGTCTACATAAACAGCAGCTCAGTTCAAAGACATCGCGTCTACTGACAGCTAGGAGGCTAAGTGCATTTCACAAGGGAAGGTTCAAAGGGTCACACCTACCTATCCTTTGCAAGATTCAACTATTGGAATTTCATCGTAATTTTTGTATTACGACCGATCTCCATTCATGTGGGGGATTGTTGGAAAATTGGTTGGCAAAAGTGACTTTTGACCAACTTTGGACACAATTATTTATATGTATGTGTCATATATATAAGTAATAGTTTGTAGGTTTGCGTTCTCCTCGAAGAGAGCTTCGCAGTAAGCCTTTATGTGTCCAAAATAGAGTTGATGTGAATGAGATATCGGGTCTCAAAGTTAGTCATTCGGTACCATGACTAAAGAGGAAAAATAATTTATTTTCAATCCCACATCGGTGGGATGGGTAAACTTAGAGACCCTAATTTCACAAGTTTATATTTATTATGTATAAATAGAGACCCTAATTTCACAAGTTTACACACATAATATCAATAAGTATTATTGATTTCCAACATAAGGAATACGCATCTCTTAAGATGAAATTCCTTGCAGTTTAGTTAAGTCCGACAGTACAACTTACTGTTTTGGCTGTTGTACCCTGGGAAACAGACGGCGAGTCTGTTTTAAGGGAAGCGTGTCAAACACGTGCCTCGGCTTTGTAGTGCTTCATTGCTGATCTCCGTTGGTGATCTAGTAAGTCTTTTTTATTAGTTTATTGTTTTTTTTTAATTATCGTTTATTTGCTTACATTCTATTTGTATTTAATTTTCTGTTAGTTATATACTGTTAATTTTATTTATTGTAAGTTAGATTTTATTAATAAAGTGTAACCGTTTCCCTACAATCTTAAAACAGATTATGTGTAACAAAATTAAAACACTTTTGTTGACATAAATAAATGCCTAAAAACATTATCAATATTTATTCATATCTCTATGTTTTGATGATCACAAAATGTAAACTCATTAAAACATAAACTTATAAATTAAACAAGTACTTAGTTGTAAATATTCACTTCTACAACTAAAATCACTTAAGGTATGAATGAACTAATGCTTAATGCATTATATGATCAAAGGAACATTTTCTTAAAAACTAGATTTTTTATAAAACATCAAAAACATTTTTATTTATTTTTGAAAAACATTTTTGGCATTAAATAAAAATGTTTAATCTTTTATAAAAATATGAATTCAAATTTTTAACCAAAATCAGTTAAAATGTTCCAGAAAAACCTTCCCCACAAAAGGACAAAATTGGCCAACGTTCAGTAGGGGCGGCCCCCTTAATTTTACTAGGCGGCCCCCTTAATAATTAAGGGGACCGCCCCCTATTTAAGGGGACCGCCCCCGCTCCAGTAGGCTCCAGCTGTCCAGATTTTTCCCTATAAATACAAGCCTTCTCCTGGATTTTTTCTCAACCCTTTTGCACTAAAAATTTCTGTTGTAGATCTCATTTCATATCTTAAATAAACCTTTGATCATGTAATCTTAAGCATTGGTTTCCAAGTGATCCAAGCTTCCACCATCCAAGTGCAAAAGAAGAATACTTCTATCAATCAAGATTAGAAGTATTACAACTTAGTATCATTTTGTTACTTAAGTTGTGTGTTTAACAAAGTTTGTAAATCATTCATTCATTTGTATGTAAGGTGTGTGTTGTAGATTAGTGTTGTGTGTAAGTAGTGAAGATGTTGTATAAGTAGTTGTGGTATAGAAGTTGTGAGGTCAAAATGTAAAAGTCGTGAAGCTGTGGTGTAGAAGTTGTGAAGCCGTAGCTTAGAAGACATGAAGTCCTTGTGTTGAAGTCATGAAGCCGTAGCATAGAAGCTGTGAAGCGGTCGTGTTAAAGTTGTGAAGTCCTAGTCGTGAAGTCCTAGTGTTGAAGTCGTGAAGCTGTAGCATAGAAGTTGTGTAGCGGTCGTGTTGAAGCCGTGAAGTCCTAGTCGTGAAGTCCTAGTGTTGAAGTCGTGAAGCCGTAGCATAGAGGTTGTGTAGCGGTCATGTTGAAGTCGTGAAGTCTTAAGTCATGAAGACATAGTGTTGAAGTCGTGAAGCCGCATCATAGAGGTTGTGTAGCGGTCGTGTTGAAGTCGTGAAGAAGTCGTGAAGCCGTTGTGAAGAAGTCGTGATTAAGTCGTGTAGAAGTTGTGTTGTGAAGTTGTGAGATTGGTTCTAGCTACGATTAGAACTCGACATTTAGCTTTGTGTCGTTAAACCCGTGTAAGCCAAAGTTGTGTACGGTTTTCTCCGCCATAAGGGAGCTTATTGAAGTTGTGAAGAAAACTCTCGAGCAAGGTGTGCTCGGGGAGTGGAGTAGGGCAAGGAAGGTGTCCTTGTAGCCGAACCACTATAAATCTCTCGTGTCTCGGTTAGATCTTTCCATACCTTATTTATTTCTTTACTTGCATCGTCATTACTTTCATACACATAGGCTTATATAATTGCTAGTATTAATTAGAGGTCGACTTCACATAAAGATCAAATTGAAAATCCATTCAAGAAACCAAAACTTTTACAATCAATTTAAAAGAATACATATATAACTAATAATAAGATTTAAGTTTTATTTTTCATAACAAACTAGAATCTAAAGTTTTTTTAAAAGTATAAAACAAAGGTTTTTATAATAAATTAAAAAGACGTAAAACTATTCAACCCTCCCTTCTAGTTTTCCACAATTGGTATCAAGAGCCACGTCAATCAAGATCTTTAAAATATACTGTATTTTAAAACTTGAATCGATCTATGGAATTCGAAAAATATCTAGAAGGGGAATCTTTGCTAAAACCACCACTATTTGAAAACTATACTTTTCTTGAATGGAAAAATAAATTTGAAACTTATGTGAAATCAATTGATCTAGATCTTTGGCATGTCATTTCGATTGGTGATTTTGAAAATCAAACAAAAACGGATTTTGAAAGATAAACAAAAACGGATTTTGAAAGTCAAATTGATTATTTGAAAACAAAAAAAAAATGAAATAAATAATAAAGCTAAAATAATTATTTATAAAACCTTGCCGAAAGTTGAATATGAAATAATATTCTTCTGTAAAACGGCAAATGATATTTGGAAAAATTTCTTAAACTTTCATCAAGAAAAATGTCAAGCCAAAGATGAGGATTTTGATCTTGTACATGAATTAGTTATCTTAGAAAATTTAATAGATAAACATTTAGATAAAATAGATACATGTGCTACTAGTTCAAATGTTGTTAATGTAGGTGTTAGCGACGAAGACTACATGAATCAACTCAAAAGTGAACTCAATCCTAGATCATGGAGTGACACAGACGAAGGAGAAGATCATCATCCGACTCACCTATCATTCACACGTCGATCATCATCTGAGACATTACGAAGAAAAGCTAGGACGTGAGGTAAGTTCTCTTTTTAAAATTTCATAAGTAATTACTTCATGCATATAATCTTATTAATGCCTTAGGATATGCTTAGTCTGATAGGTTGCTTTGCCTTTACACTTTAGTTATATTCGTTCTGTGGCTTAATAAACTAGAAACCCTTTAGTTAGCCCCCCTAAGTGTTAGTGAACCAAGCAATCTTCATATTTGGTACTCTTCGATAAGTAAATTTAGGAACTTAATTTCTTCTAAAAAGAGAATGACTACTGGAGAATCTATTGACTAGAAACTCAATTTGACCTAACGGTTGAATTGCTTCTATGTGAGAAGTTGGGTGTGTGTAACCCGTAAAAACGGTCGTGTTTAGCCTGAATTGAGCACCACTAGTAATAGTCTCATACTCATTCTCCAACTTGAATACATTATTCTTCCTAAATATACCTAACGATAGTTTACTGTTATGAACTTTGCTTTTCACTAGAGCTTTTCATTCCTAGATTTATGTTATCTTGCATATATAAAATTTCTAGATGTTTACTTGTTCCTATGTGATTTGACTGCATGCCTTCGTAATTATTTGTTTAGTTGTTGAATGCATTGTCATTATAATAGCTTTTGTTTTTCCCTAACTACTCTGACATGATGTATTTTTGTATTTAGTCATAATACATGCTTAAATGCCATAGGATATGTAGAAAGAGGTAGCATGTGACAATAGACTTAACCAATGCCCTTGAGCATGAGATCTTTTACAAACCACTGTTTTTAAACCTATAATTAATGAGACTTATTTTTAAATTTGCAAAAACTTCACATTTTGGAAAAATGATTTTTCAAAAGATTATGACACATTTCTATTAAACATGTTTCACCATCCTACTTTCTTCCAAACTTGTGTCTATAATTACGTGTTTATCAAAAACCAAAGATTGGAAAAATATGTTTTCTTTCCTCATAAAAACATTTTGAAATAAAGCCAAAACTATTTCAGTAATATATTTTTCACATCCACATAAAACCTACTTTCAAGCATTGTTGAATAATGCCAAAAACATTTCTTTAAATCATGCTTGGTGATCTCATATATGTCATATATACTTGTGTATATGACACTTATAAGTGAACTAAATCAAAAATGAAAAATCATGGTTTACTTATTAAAGATCTCACTTGGTACAAGTCTAGAAGTCCATGCTATCACAACTCCCCATTCCCTTGTACATAGATAATCATTAGGATTAATTAACTAGCCTTTTAATCTTCCTAAGTAGAATACTATGAATTACATGGTGCTATGTATTATCTACTTGTCTAATATATGTATATACATGTTATATGCTTAATGAGTAGTTTGCATGTTAGATAAAGTTGCTTAAATAAATATGCTTAGCATATATGAGTTATTAAATCCTAAATTGCCTTGAAAGAAGTTGGACTTGCTTGAAACTAAACCCAAAAACACAACCTTTTCTACAAATTTATGCCAAAAACCCATTTCCAGTAATCTGGAAGTCAGCAGATGGGCGGCCCCCTTAAATACTCAGGTGGCCCCCTTAAAATTAAGGGGACCGGCCCATATTTAAGGGGACCGGCCATCTGGAGTGACGGATTACTATTTTCCTTTTCAATTTCCAACCCATTTTATCCTATACTCCCCAAAATTCACAAACACATTTTGTCACAAACCACCCTCCAAAATTTACCTTCCACAATCACATCATCACTACACCATAAATACCCATTTGGAGGAGGAAGCTTGACATTTGTCATAACCCAACAAATGATGTTGTTCAAACTCAACCAACACCTAAACCTCATCCTAATGAACCCTTTCACACACATAACCAATCATCCATATGTCCACCTTCATTCACTCATAATTACCCAAGTTCACAAGTGTCTCCACCACCAAAAGTGTCACCACCACTTCCACCAAATAACAACCACTCTCCATCATCATCACCTTCCACTCAACATTTGAAGTTCATTGAAGAACTCAAGGAAGCCCATGAGCTTAATGCTCTCCTTGCTTTGCACCTTGCTCAAAGCAACTTAAACCCATCACCATCCATATCACCATCATTACCATCATCACCACATCACTTGAGTCAAACTGAGAAACATGTCAACAATTGTCCTTGTTGCATCTTTCTCCAAAATCAAACCATCATTACCATCATCACCATCCATCTCACCATCATTACCATCATCACCACATCACTTGAGTCAAATTGAGAAACATGTCAACAATAGTCCTTGTTGCATCTTTCTCCAAAATCAAACCATCACCTTAAATGAGCGTCTCACTTGGATTGAGTATCTTCTCACTAGATCTAATCCAACACCACCACTTGAACAACATCATAACCCTCATTCAACATGGTCAAGTCCAAGCTCTCCACCTCCAATTCCTCTATCAACACTCTCTCCAACATCCATACACCCAAACTTACAACCCCATTAATCCAACATTTTTTTTACCCCCTCTTTACCATCATCTATCCAAAATAATCCAAGTTTTCATGTCTCAAGCAAGTCCAATGGATCTCTTAGGCAATTTAAAATTTTCTACTTATTGCATGCTATAAGCAAAATATGTGTTGTATCAATAATTATGTTTTTAACATAATTATTTTCAACTAATAAATGCTTTATTTCTTGTCTTTAATATATGATTGTTATGCTTATTGCTTGTATACTTGATATCATGATATATATACATGCTTGATGTTTAATAACATGCTTATTCCATAATATGTTTTAAATGTATGCATGCGTAATTAACATGTTTATGTCACTATTTAATCATTCTTGATGTACATGATTCAAATGGAGCTTGCTGCAAAAACACCCTAAAAATGACCCTTTTCTGAAAAAATTTCAAATTTGGTCGCCTGGGAAAACACCAGATGGGCGGCCCCCTTAATTCCCTAGGCGGTCCCCTTAATTTTAAGGGGGCCAGCCTACAATTAAGGGGACCGGCCATCTGGGCAGTAAAATTTACTGTTTTCTTTTGCATCTTGCGACCCCTTTTATCTAGCCCAAACCTTACCTAAATCAACCATCACCTCCATCATACACCCATTTTCATTCACCATGCTATCACCAAAATCATCTCTAAGACACCAAAACTCCATCACCACCACCTCAATGTTAATCCCCAAGTGCACCTAATGCACCATCAAAAACACCCTTTCATCCATCAATAACCACATCAACTCACACCTTTCATCACCACCATCAAGAGCATCAACTCCACCTCCTACTCAAGAACCTCCATTCACCCAACTTGTCATTTCCATATCACCAATAACACCTCTTGATGCTCATTTCTCATCATCACTAATACCACCACATCCACAACCAAACCATCATCTTTGGTCTTAGAGATGAGATACACTACATGTTTTCATCCCTTGAACACATGCTTAACAACCAACCTCCACCACAACCTCCATCATTTTCACCCACTACACTACCACCACCTTCATTCTCACCAAATTAAGCATATGCAATGCTTAATCAAAAATAACTTTTCAAACCATTTTGTGTGCAAGTCCCATGGAAGATCATGTACTCCTAGGATGATTATGTAGATTGCATTACTTACTAGCTAATGTAGGATTGAATATAATCTTAGATGGTTGTGTATTGATACACAACATTTTTAATGAATGTCTTTACATGCATGCTTATTGTTGCTATATATATGCTTGTGCTTCTAATATTTTTCTTGCAAGTATTCCATATATCGATTCTTTGGTGCCCCCAAACGAGGGGGAGTACACATCAAGGGGGAGTTCTCGTCCCGACAAATTTAGTTTCTAAAACTTGTCGGCTTAACCTTTTTGATTCAACAAAAAGGGGGAGAAGTGAATGTAAACTCACTAAATACTTGTCCAAAAATAAACTTTTTGGTTTAATGAGTTTAGGTTTTGTAATCATCAAAAAGGGGGAGATTGTTGACATAAATAAATGCCTAAAAACATTATCAATATTTATTCATATCTCTATGTTTTGATGATCACAAAATGTAAACTCATTAAAACATAAACTTATAAATTAAACAAGTACTTAGTTGTAAATATTCACTTCTACAACTAAAATCACTTAAGGTATGAATGAACTAATGCTTAATGCATTATATGATCAAAGGAACATTTTCTTAAAAACTAGATTTTTTATAAAACATCAAAAACATTTTTATATATTTTTGAAAAACATTTTTGGCATTAAATAAAAATGTTTAATCTTTTATAAAAATATGAATTCAAATTTTTAACCAAAATCAGTTAAAATGTTCCAGAAAAATCTTCCCCACAAAAGGACAAAATTGGCCAACGTTCAGTAGGGGCGGCCCCCTTAATTTTACTAGGCGGCCCCCTTAATAATTAAGGGGACCGCCCCCTATTTAAGGGGACCGCCCCCGCTCCAGTAGGCTCCAGCTGTCCAGATTTTTCCCTATAAATACAAGCCTTCTCCTGGATTTTTTCTCAACCCTTTTGCACTAAAAATTTCTGTTGTAGATCTCATTTCATATCTTAAATAAACCTTTGATCATGTAATCTTAAGCATTGGTTTCCAAGTGATCCAAGCTTCCACCATCCAAGTGCAAAAGAAGAATACTTCTATCAATCAAGATTAGAAGTATTACAACTTAGTATCATTTTGTTACTTAAGTTGTGTGTTTAACAAAGTTTGTAAATCATTCATTCATTTGTATGTAAGGTGTGTGTTGTAGATTAGTGTTGTGTGTAAGTAGTGAAGATGTTGTATAAGTAGTTGTGGTATAGAAGTTGTGAGGTCAAAATGTAGAAGTCGTGAAGCCGTGGTGTAGAAGTTGTGAAGCCGTAGCTTAGAAGACATGAAGTCCTTGTGTTGAAGTCATGAAGCCGTAGCATAGAAGCTGTGAAGCGGTCGTGTTAAAGTTGTGAAGTCCTAGTCGTGAAGTCCTAGTGTTGAAGTCGTGAAGCCGTAGCATAGAAGTTGTGTAGCGGTCGTGTTGAAGCCGTGAAGTCCTAGTCGTGAAGTCCTAGTGTTGAAGTCGTGAAGCCGTAGCATAGAGGTTGTGTAGCGGTCATGTTGAAGTCGTGAAGTCTTAAGTCATGAAGACATAGTGTTGAAGTCGTGAAGCCGCATCATAGAGGTTGTGTAGCGGTCGTGTTGAAGTCGTGAAGAAGTCGTGAAGCCGTTGTGAAGAAGTCGTGATTAAGTCGTGTAGAAGTTGTGTTGTGAAGTTGTGAGATTGGTTCTAGCTACGATTAGAACTCGACATTTAGCTTTGTGTCGTTAAACCCGTGTAAGCCAAAGTTGTGTACGGTTTTCTCCGCCATAAGGGAGCTTATTGAAGTTGTGAAGAAAACTCTCGAGCAAGGTGTGCTCGGGGAGTGGAGTAGGGCAAGGAAGGTGTCCTTGTAGCCGAACCACTATAAATCTCTCGTGTCTCGGTTAGATCTTTCCATACCTTATTTATTTCTTTACTTGCATCGTCATTACTTTCATACACATAGGCTTATATAATTGCTAGTATTAATTTGAGGTCGACTTCACATAAAGATCAAATTGAAAATCCATTCAAGAAACCAAAACTTTTACAATCAATTTAAAAGAATACATATATAACTAATAATAAGATTTAAGTTTTATTTTTCATAACAAACTAGAATCTAAAGTTTTTTTAAAAGTATAAAACAAAGGTTTTTATAATAAATTAAAAAGACGTAAAACTATTCAACCCCCCCTTCTAGTTTTCCACAACTTTTATTAAAATCGGATTAATTAAATTAACATATTTTATACAAACTGTTTTTCTGCTGAAACCAAGATTGTGTTTCTTTGAAAACCAGTTTTATAACTAAACAGAATTTTAATTAACAGATTTATAAACAATTTTTAAAACAGTTTATTGAATCAGTTTATATTGAAACCATGATGAGTTTCTTTTCAAACTGATTTCTTTTAGTTTGTTTATTACGTATTTTATTTTTTAAATCTGGATTTATTGAAACCAATTTTGTGTTTCTTTGAATCATGTTTGGTACAAGTTACATAAACCATGTCGAGTTTATTAGATACCATATTGTTTTAACAGTTTTTTTTAACTGTTTTTGTGTTTAAATATTCACAAGTTAACTAATGAGAACATAATTTGTGAC
This sequence comes from Artemisia tridentata subsp. tridentata, assembly GCA_021014915.2. Classification (NCBI taxonomy): domain Eukaryota; kingdom Viridiplantae; phylum Streptophyta; class Magnoliopsida; order Asterales; family Asteraceae; genus Artemisia; species Artemisia tridentata. The sequence goes on from CP139505.1 coordinate 74,540,921, forward strand.
CCTAGTGAATCTTGTGAATATAATTGGTGCGTTGATTACTAACATTGTTGCAAATCATGATGAAATCAGATTCATTAAAACCAAGTGGAGTTTCTTCGAAACAAATCTCATAAAATACAAGTTGCTATTTTATTAGATTACTAGAACCCAAGATGAGTCTGTTTGAAACAAAATCTGATAATATATAAGCTGTTATCATATTTTGGTGGATAAGTTTCTTTGACTTGTTTAGCTTATTTAAACCAGGTTGAGTTTAATTATAAACTAAATATAGTTCTTGAAACTTTATGCATATGAAAGTAGATCTATAGAAACCTTGTTGAGTTTCTTTGGAAGAGTAAATCTATTTTGAAACCTTGTCGAGTTTCATTGTAGAATTAGACCATGTGTTAAAGATCTATTAAAATATTCTTAAAGAAGATTGACAAAATCATATTACAAATTTGTTTTTGTTTAAAACATTATGTAATATGCCATATTGTTTAATTGTTTTAATAGAAAGACTTCTTTAAAAGCGGTTTTGTATAATGGATCTTACAAAACAGTAGTGTTTTAAACAAAATTCGATGTAATCATTTTGTTAAGAAACACTTTTTGATATATCAAGTTGTTAATTATTCCAAATTTAGTTTTAGACTAATAACGGAATCTCGTATTAACAGAATGTTTGGAATGTCACGAGTGACATCTAAAGGATCTGCTCCCGAACTTGATGAAAGGGAGACCGATACTCGAGTTATGTGTACGGTAGATGCTTTAAAGCATTCAGATTTTATGTGCCATAACTATGGGTTAAATGGCCTGAATGAGATGAAAATTGTTGCCAAGGCGGGATCCGACATGGTGGATTAACACTTGGGAATCATGCCATGAGTATGTTGATAAGAGTTTGGTTAACTCTTTCAAAGCAGCAGAAAATAGAGAGATGCAATTTATGGGCAACTCTACAACTGCTAATAGCAAGGGAAAAAGAAATGTGATGTTGAAATTCACATGTGCAAAAGAGCTTAAGTGAACCAGCATGTTGTATGTGCCAGAGATTCGTAGGAATCTTGTGTCTGGATGGTTGCTTAATAAATTTGGCTTTCTTTTATTTAATCAAATAAACTTGAGTTAACATTGAACAAAATTTTGGTCGGTACGGGTTATGCCCTTCATTAAATGTTTAAGCTGAATTCATTTTTTTTAATGGTTGTTTTAATAAAATGAGTATGAATTCAGCTTATTTGATTCTTTAAATGTATAGCATGGCCAACTCGGACATGTAAATTTTAACTCAATATGTTGTTTAATTAAATGAACGAACACGGATTATAAAAGTAAAACTTGTGTTGAAGCCAAATTGACAAGATTGTCTTTTCACTCGGTTGACCGGAAATTAACTGAACCCTTGATTCACGTGGTTTTATGTAATTTGGAATCGGTACCTACTAAGGTAGTAATTAGCAGGTACTTCATCGTAATTGTTGATGGTAGTACAAAATATTGCTATTTATACTTACTTGAGAGTAAGGATATAGACAAGATTGATCTATACAAATAAGTTGAGAATCAACTTATTATCGAAAACAAAGCGGTTCGAAGTGATAACGGAGGTGAATATGTTTCTCCATTTCCAAATGTATGTGATAAACATTGGAATAAGACACAAATTTATTGCTCCTTATACGCCTCAACAGAATTGTTGGATGAAAAGAATCGTGCCTTAAAAGATATGGTTATGCCAGGTTATTAAAGTCTTGGTTTAAACCATGGCATGTGGGGGAAAGCGATTCTATCGGCTACTTATCTTTTAGATAAAATCCCTTGTAAGGAAAAGAAGATAGTTCTATGAACTATGGATGGGATTATAAAAATCCTATTAGTACTTACGAATGTGGGGGGTGTCTATTTGTCCCGACACCCAAGGTTCAAAATATTGGACCTAAAACTGTGGATTGCATATTTTTGTGATATGCTCATTACAGTAGTGCTTATCATTTATTTGTATATGATTCAGAAAATCTGAATATATACAAAGATACGATAATGGAATCAAGGAAAACTTTCATTGTTTGAAACTGTGTTTCCTTATTTATCTGAGAAAAATGGATGTTCATCTAGACTAGACGATACAGTTGTCCATGATGAGAGGCAACTAAATGATGATGTCCTTCATGATGAGAGACATTAAGATGATAATGTTGTTCATGATAAGTGACAACACGGGATTGATTATGATCTCCATGATGTGAGACAAGATCAACCCAGAAGAATAGGTTGAACCTAGAAGAAGCAAACAGGCAAGAACCGAAAAATTGTTTGGATCTCGTGGATTTACCTCCTGGTGGTAAACCACTAGGCTACAAATGGTTTATACCTAACAACTACAAAAGGTTGTCGATAAAACCATTGAGAAGTATAAAGCAAGATTGATAATTAAAGGGTTTAGACAACGAGAAGGTCTAGCTTACTTTGATACATATTCGTCAGTTACACGAATAACCTCTATTAGGATGGTACTTGCTATTGCTGCTTTAAGAAATTTGGAAGTCTGCCAAAATGTATGTGAGAATGGCTTTCTAAACAGGGATTTAGAAGAAGAAATCTACATGAACCAACCTGAGGGTTTCATGGCTCCTAGACAAGAGAGCAAAGTTTGTAGGCTTGTTAAGTCACTATACGACTTAGGAAAAACTCCCAAACAATGATATCCAAATTTTCTACCACGTCATGTCAGAACATGGATTCAAAATTAATGGATGTATGTGGGAAAAATAAATCACTGGTATATATGTAGTCGTGTGTTTATACATAGATGGTATACTTATCACTCGAAGTGATATCAAGATGAACAAATCCACTAATGAAATGTTGGAGTCAAGATTTGACAAGAACTACATTGGTTGATTGATATGGTTCTTGGAACTAAGATCATATGAAACCAGATGGATGTGTTTTGAAGTTAAAAACACTATAAGGACAATATTCTTGAGAGGTTCAATGTGGGGGATTCCGGCCTAGCTAGAACTCCAATGACGTCTTTAGAAATCTATTTAAAATAGAGGTAGAGGTGTTGCCTATTTTGAATACTCAAAGAATATAGGGCGTCTTGTGTGTCTATAACTTGTGTGAGACCTAATCTATAAATTATGACCAGGTTTAGTAAATATACCAGTAATTCAAGTGATGACCACTTGAATAGTATTACACGAGTACTATGATACTTATGATATTGCATTTTGGAAGATATCCAACTGCTATATAATGGTAGAGTAATGCAAATATGGATTCTTACATAAAAGAATCTAGATCCACTAGAGCGGATGTATGGACTCTACGTAGGAAGCCAGGTCTTGGAAATCTTGAAAGTATTTCAAACAGACTTTTATAGCGAAAACTATGATGGAATTTAAATTTATTTTTTTGAGATAAATTTATAGAATCTTCCCGATATCTACGTTTATTCGTAGAGGACATACCAAGATGGTGTAAACCGGTAACGACCATCTGTAATAAGTGTGATAGTCAATTGGAAATTGACAGAGCTCATATCACAATGTAAAACGGTAAGTCGAGACATATCCATCATAGACATTGATTAGTGCGACAACTACTCTCAACTAGAGTTATCACAATTGACTATGTAAAGTCAATAGATAACGTCGCGGATCTGCTTGCGAAAGGCTTAAGCAGAGAGTTAGTTAGTAAGTCGTCTAAAGGAATGGGACTAAAGCCCTTAAAGGAATGAGTTTATATGAAGGAAAACCTAACCCAGTTGACTGGAGATCCCAAGATCTGGGTTCAATAGGACAACCTAATCATATAAATGTGGGGGAAGTCACGTCAATATGGGGGAGTTACTTAACATTGTAACTTCCTAGTCCATTCCTATAATAAATGTGACTTGTTGAGAGGTTAAACATATGGCTTTTATGATTCAAGATGAAATCATAAAGCATAATGATTCAAGATGAAATCACAAGCATATCTTTTTAATGATTCAAGATGAAATCACCTATGTGAGAGAGAAGTGGGGTCCCTTCGAAGGGAATTGTGGGGGGCGCAAATCCTAAGAGCTCTTGCAGAACCAGGCAAATGTTCAGGACCATAATGAACATGACTATGAGGACTTAACAATGTTAGGGAGAGTCTTGTGTGAAGTGTATTGTCGTCTACATAAACAGCAGCTCAGTTCAAAGACGTCGCGTCTACTGACAGCTAGGAGGCTAAGTGCATTTCACAAGGGAAGGTTCAAAGGGTCACACCTACCTATCCTTTGCAAGATTCAACTATTGGAATTTCATCGTAATTTTTGTATTACGACCGATCTCCATTCATGTGGGGGATTGTTGGAAAATTGGTTGGCAAAAGTGACTTTTGACCAACTTTGGACACAATTATTTATATGTATGTGTCATATATATAAGTAATAGTTTGTAGGTTTGCGTTCTCCTCGAAGAGAGCTTCGCAATAAGCCTTTATGTGTCCAAAATAGAGTTGATGTGAATGAGATATCGGGTCTCAAAGTTAGTCATTCGGTACCATGACTAAAGAGGAAAAATAGTTTATTTTCAATCCCACATCGGTGGGATGGGTAAACTTAGAGACCCTAATTTCACAAGTTTACATTTATTATGTATAAATAGAGACCCTAATTTCACAAGTTTACACACATCAAATCAATAAGTATTATTGATTTCCAACATAAGGAATACGCATCTCTTAAGATGAAATTCCTTGCAGTTTAGTTAAGTCCGACAGTACAACTTACTGTTTTGGCTGTTGTACCCTGGGAAACAGACGGCGAATCTATTTTAAGGGAAGCGTGCCTAACACGTGCCTTGGCTTTGTAGTGTTTCATTGCTGATCTCCGTTGGTGATCTAGTAAGTCTTTTTATTAGTTTATTGTTTTATTTAATTATCGTTTATTTGCTTACATTCTATTTGTATTTAATTTTCTGTTAGTTATATACTGTTAATTTTATTTATTGTAAGTTAGATTTTATTAATAAAGTGTAACCGTTTCCCTACAATCTTAAAACAGATTCTTTGTAACAGAATTAAAACACTTTTATTAAAATCGGATTAATTTAATTAACAGATTTTATACAAACTGTTTTTCTGCTGAAACCAAGATTGTGTTTCTTTGAAAATCAGTTTTATAACTAAATAGAATTTTAATTAACAGATTTATAAACGATTTTTAAAACAGTTTATTGAATCAGTTTATATTGAAACCATGATGAGTTTCTTTTCAAACTGATTTCTTTTAGTTTGTTTATTACGTATTTTATTGTTTAAATCTGGATTTATTGAAACCAATTTTGTGTTTCTTTGAATCATGTTTGGTACAAGTTACATAAACCATGTCGAGTTTATTAGATACCATATTGTTTTAACAGTTTTTTTTAACTGTTTTTGTGTTTAAATATTCACAAGTTAACTGATGAGAACATAATTTGTGACCCTAGTGAATCTTGTGAATATAATTGGTGCGTTGATTACTAACATGGTTGCAAATCATGATTAAATCAAATTCATTGAAACCAAGTGGAGTTTCTTTGAAACAAATCTCATAAAATACAAGTTGCTATTTTATTAGATTACTAGAACCCAAGATGAGTCTGTTTGAAACAAAATCTGATAATATATAAGCTATTATCATATTTTGGTGGATAAGTTTCTTTGACTTGTTTAGCTTATTTAAACCAGGTTGAGTTTAATTATAAACTAAATATAGTTCTTGAAACTTTATGCATATGAAAGTAGATCTATAGAAACCTTGTTGAGTTTCTTTGGAAGAGTAAATCTATTTTGAAACCTTGTCGAGTTTCATTGTAGAATTAGACCATGTGTTACAGATCTATTAAAATATTCTTAAAGAAGATTGACAAAATCATATTACAAATTTGTTTTTGTTTAAAACATTATGTAATATGCCATATTGTTTAATTGTTTTAATAGAAAGACTTCTTTAAAAGCGGTTTTGTATAATGGATCTTACAAAACAGTAGTGTTTTAAACAAAATTCAATGTAGTCATTTTGTTAAGAAATACTTTGTGATATATCAAGTTGTTAATTATTCCAAAATTAGTTTTAGACTAATAACGGAATCTCGTATTAACAGAATGTTTGGAATGTCATTGATGAGTGTCTAAATACTCATCATTTCTGTCACATTTTATCTGCAAAAACATTTAAAAACATGCAGATATGCTTCAAAATACAGAAAATATCATAAAATGTGTTTTTATATGATTCAGGAACAAAAAGATTGAAAACAAGTGAAAAACGAACAAAGTTTGCATAATTGTCATTTTCAGTCCCTGAAGTTTCACAAATTGGCAGATTTAGTCCCTGAAGGTTTAAAATGAAAGAAAAGTCAACTTTAGTCCTTGGGATATCAAACATATTCACTTTTAGTCCCTGGATGAAAGTTTTCTAAAAATGGCAACTTTTACCCCTCAAGTTTCAAAATTGGCAAATTTAGTCCTCGGGTATTTAAAAAAGTATAATTTATCAAATAAAACCCTTGTACTATTCACATGTTACAATATAGATCCTTTTGATAACTTTGGTAAAATTACAATTTCAACCCTTCAATTTCAGAATATTACAAAATTGGTCCTTGTGTTTAAAAAATCCAAACCGGACCCTTATATATAACAAACCCAACTAAAATAAAACCCAATCCTATAACCCAGTTACATACCCCAGCCCATTCACAAGCCCAATCCATAAACAAACCCGACCCATCCCTTTTTATTAAACCCGAAGGTTTGACCTTCGGTCAAATCTTTCTTCTATACCACCGATCGCGCCAAAACCACCCAACAATACCACCATCTCCACCGCCTATCTGACACACCCACCCCTCCCTCCACCTTCCTAACACGCTACCTAACATGCCAATTAGCATTTAATGCTTCTTCCTCAGAGCCTAGTGGTATTTTTCCCACTAACTCAGTTTTGGCGCCAAAAACAAGAATCAAGGGCTCAGATCGATTGAAGATAATTCAAAGGCCAAGATGTGTTCAGAGGGAGATAAGAAGACAATCCCACTTAGTTTTTGTATATATAGGACCAAATGTAAGCCTTTTATGGCAAGTAGCTAATTAATAGAATCGTATTTCAATATTCAGTAGCCATAGCTTGTAATTTCCAATTCTCAGTTGTAATTTATGTTGAATGTAATCAGAGTAATCTTATTTCAAGCAATCTTGTTCTAAATATTAAGTTATGCTCAGTTTCAATTTATCTGTTAAATCGAATTAGTTCTAAGTACTTATTAATCATCACAAAAAGTTCAGAAACCATTACTATAAGCTTATGAAAGCTTTTCATAGCTTTGTGTAAGCTTATCTTAGAAATAATCTGCTTAAATCTCAAACTATGAAGAAAGTCAACAAAAGTCAACCTGGAAGCCAATAAGCTGTTTTGGAGTGTAAAAGCTATTCAGGAAGGCTTATTGGGTTTCTAGCTTCTTGTTAACAAGCTAGGTGTTCTGGTCCTTTTTCTTTGTTTCACAATCACACATCAGTTGTAAGCTTATTTCTATATTTTTGTATTAATTTCCAAGTTACTGTTCTGTTGCTTATTTATAGCTTATTATTGTAATTCTTTGCTTATTAGTAGTTTTTGATCATATGTCATCAGTTTATTAAGTCCTATATAGCCATATTTCTGTTTTACTTTAAATCAGTTATAAAATCCAAAAATAGCTAAATCTAGTATAGCTTATCATTCTGCTTAATTCTAATTTAAAAGTTGCTTATTATAGTTTATATAAGTTATTTAATCAATAAAAATCAGTAATCATAAGTTAAATTATTTGTTCCCTTTGAAAATCCACAACAGACATCTTGAAAGGGGTGTTTGGTTTAACACAGTCAAAAGGGTCAAACATCAGTTACTGTAGATTTACCATTAGCCCAACTTTGTTCAAGCTTATTTTGGTCCTTATAAGCTGTTTCCAGGTTTTGATTAGCAACTTAGATAGAAAATCAAGTTTTCTTAGGTCTGTGGGAATTTCAGCCTTTAAAAAAGCTCAAATAAGCCATATATAGCCACAAGCTTATTTGGCCCTTTTTCTTTGCTTCTCTGAGTCACTTTGAGTCCATTTAGTTAGAAGACAAAAGGTGGTTTGAAGTCCTTTGGCTTGTGCTCTTCTGCACAACTCTGCACATAGCAACTCAGTGTATACTTAGTTGCCTAAGCTGCTGATCTCACCTTAATTGTGGCTTATCTAGATAAGCCGAGGGCTTGATTTTTGGTTTTCTGAATAGCTCATAGTACATGCTAGCTTTTTCCCCCATAATATTCTACTTTTCAGCTTATTTGAATTGCTTAAATAGGTCTGCTAGTTGGGGTGTTTGCCTGGTATTTCTGCATAAGTTTTACTACTGCCCTAGTGCTTATCTAGCTTATTTCATTGTGCTTATTTATGTTCTCAAGTTTTCTTAAGCTTCTTATAGTATATTAAACTTGTCTTGAGCTTTTGGTTAAGTTTTGAGCTTTTTAGCTTATTTTTGGCTTATTTGCCAAACTGCTTATCTGCCCAACTGCTTATCAGGGTTTAGTGAACTTTTGATTTTAATTTTCCTAGCTTTCAAATTTTAATTTAGACTTATCCTGAATTTTTCAGATTTTTTCTAAGTCATTTAATATTTTTAATCTTTTTAAGTAGTTTCAAATAGTAATTAAATCATAATAAATAGAATATTAATCAGAAAAATATAATTTTAATTTTCATAATTTTATTTTATTAATTAGAATCTAGGAAAAATATAATCATATTTTTAGACCTTAAGAAAAACAAAATAGAAAATAAGTGATAGCTTCTATTTAATAGAATTTATCTTTTTAAATTTTAATTAAGCAATTTTCATTTTTATAATTTTCTTAGCTTCTTTTCATCTTATAATATTTATAGAAAAAGTTTTAGATTTTTCTTTGTTCATTTAGTATTTATTATAAATTTAAATAGTTTAAAAAGTTATTAAATAATAAATAATTAATAATAATTAGATATAAAGTATAAAAAATATAATTTTAGTTTTAAAATAAGTTTTAAAGTATTTTAGAATAATTAGCTTTATTTCATAAACTTTTAGAAATTTCAGTTTTTGTCCCATTTTAGATTTCCTGTTACGCGTTTTCAGTTTACTTAAATTCGCGTTTAATTTTCTTGTGTATAATTGTTTTTAAATTGTTAATTAGAATTATCAAAAAAGCAAAAATCTCATATCTAATCATCAGTCACTCTAATCCAAAACTTTCCACAGTTTTCCCATTCATACCTCATTGGGAAACGATCCGGGTAATCACTTACCTGGTTTCACACTACACACACAAATGTGAGTTTTTGCAAGTATCCTTTTTCACAAAGGGGTAATTTGTAATTATTCACGCGTATCCGTCGTTGCATAATATTTATATATCTATTTAGCACGGATCAAAATTTTGGCGCCGCTGCCGGGGAGGTTGTGCTGCGACAATTGTGTAGAGTTTTAGCGATTAGTGATTTGAGATCCTTCTTCCAGAAGTTCCTATTTCCCATAAACCATATAAAATACAAAAATATTTTTCTTTTCTTTTCTATATATATTATCATATAAAAAATAAAAACACCAAAAACATTTTCCGTTTTCTTTGTTTAATAATAACAACAATAAAATTTACCATCGAGAACCAAGACAGAGTACTACCTAACTGGGGGTACGACCATAATAAGTTCCCAAACATCAGATTTAAAACTTGCCTCTGTATCACTTGCGAATATCGGCTCACCTTTGATTGATAAACAAACTATAACGGAGGTTTAAGGATAGTTTGACATTAAATTGTCGGACTGAAAGAAGCGGGTTTTTAAGGAGCATTAATTGCCCACCTTTGCTTCTCCGCCACTCTGTGCGTTTATCTTTTAGAAAGCTACCGTACGCTTGTTGATTGTTGGTTTAAGTTCACTTGTGTTTTGCTTCGTTCTTGATTTAATTAAAATATTTTATTTAGTGCATGCGCACTCGTTCTTCCACGTCATCAAGCCCTTTACGTGAACTCGTAGATATTCCGAGAAGACATAATCGTAGACGTGCTGCCCAAATAGTCAAACCCGAGATTCGTACTGTTCTCACTGATAATATGGCAGACGAACGCACAATGGCTGAGATGCTCCAGGCACCCACCGAGGGTTACGGAGATGCCATCGTTTTACCACCCATCGAATCTGATCATTTTGAACTGAAAACGCATTTGATTCAGCTCGTTTCTACAAACCTATTCCACGGGTTTGAACGAGAGGATCCATATGCACACATTCGTTGGTTCAACAAGTTGACCTCTACAATTAATTACAAGAATGTGCCACAAACAGTTGTCAAATTGATGCTATTTCCATTCTCACTCGAAGGGGCAGCCCGGATTTGGCTGGATAAAGAACCCCCTCGATCCATTGAAACCTGGGAAGATCTCGTAAAGAAATTTGTAAATTATTTCTTCCCTCCATAAAAAACGACTAATCTAAAAAATGAAATTGCTGGATTTCGTCAAGGTTTCGATGAAAATTTCGGAGAGGCATGGGACAGATTTAAAGATCTCCTAAGAAAATGCCCACATCACGATTTCACGGAGTTACAACAGATAAATACGTTTTATAATGGGTTGACCCAAAACGATCAAGATGCACTTAACGCAGCCGCCGGTGGCAGTATCTTGAATTGTAAACCTAAAGAGGTGGTTGAAATTTGTGAAAATAAATCAAAAGTTCCTATTTCTCGAAACAAAGTGAATATTCCTGTCACTCCTGCTGCTTCTTCATCCGGTAACTCATCAGAGTTAGCCTTTCTAACGGACGCAATGCGTTGTATGATGAAGGAAATGAAAGAATTGAAGAGTGAAATTCATAAACCGGAACAAATCAAAGCAATAAACAAAGTGTGTGAAACTTGTGGTGGCCCACATGCGTATTATGATTGTCAAGCAACCGATGCTTCTCTTTACCCAGCTCCCGTAGCTGCAGTAAACCAAAATCAATACCGACCGCATGCTGAAACTCAGTACCGAGCACCGAATGCTATGGTACCACCCGGTTTTCCACCCGTGCCAAATCAGAATAATCAAAATCGCTTTATTCAAAATCAGGGACAAAATTTTAACAATTCTCAAAATTTCAATCAAAACCGAGGTCAGAATCAGGGTAACTTTAACCAAAAGCCATGGAATGTCCAAAACCATAATCAGACATCCTCAGATGAGTTGCTTAGGCAATTCATAAAATCTCAAGAGGAGACAAATAGAACTCAATATAAGACAAACCAGTTATTAGTTACCCAAATAAATGATATAAAAAAATCTTTAAATGATCTACCTTCTACCTCGGGAGGTCTTCCAAGTAACATTGTTGTCAACCCAAGGGGTGAACTCAAAGCTGTCACTACACGTAGTGGTAAAGCTCATGTTGGACTCAAGGTGACAAAGGACACGGTACTTCCCACTAACAATGGAAGTGCTAAATACGTCCAACCTATGGTTGTCCAAAATTCTACACCCACCATTGCTCCACAACCGTCAAGAATAGATCCTACTCTATCACGATTTACGGTTACAAGTTTGTCAAGCAAACGTAGTGAGCAAAGGACAGCTAGAGCTTATTCCGATATGCTCAATGCTGCTCCTGTCAGTGTACTTGATGACAGTGATGATGATGATGAAAATACCACTTTCGTCAAAGCTATCACCACTCGGAGTGGTGCTGCTTATGAGGGACCCTCTGGTCCTATTCCTCCTCCGTTGTTTGAAATGGAAAAAGAAACGGAGGATACAACGGACAAAGTGAAAATTCCAAGCCCACAAAGTACAGCACATGTCCATCCTTCGGTTGTCCCGAAAAAGAAATCCAAACCAGGAGTTGTCTTTGAATCTGTTGAGACTCCTGAAGTCATTGCCCCTAAATCCAAACCTTATATTCCTTACCCATCGCGCTTAAATGAGCAAAAGCTCCGTGAGAAGGCTAGTCAACAAATGGACAAATTCTTTCAAATCTTTAAAGAATTACATTTTGACATAAGTTTTGCGGATGCTATCATTCTGATGCCCAAATTTGCATCAACAATCAAACACTTATTAAGCAACAAGGAAAAACTGATTGAAATGGCTAAAACTCCATTAAATGAGAACTGCTCAGCAGTTATCTTGAAAAAGCTTCCCGAGAAGCTTGGAGATCCTGGAAAGTTTCTAATACCTTGTGTATTTCCAGGAATGGTTGAATGCTATGCCTTGGCCGATCTTGGTGCAAGCATCAACCTGATGCCTCATTCAGTATGGAAGAAACTTTCTCTTCCGGCTCTTACTCCTACCTGCATGACTCTTGAGCTTGCAGATCGAACTATATCACTTCCTCTCGGCATTGCCGAGGATGTGTTTGTAAAAGTAGGGAAGTTCCATTTTCCAGCTGACTTTGTGGTTGTTGAATTCGACGCAGATCAAAAGGTTCCTCTCATTCTTGGAAAAGGATTCCTAAAAACAGGCCATGCTCTTATTGATGTATTTAAGCATGAGATCACCTTGCGTGTGGATAAGGAAGCTGTTACCTTTAACCATGATCAAACTTCGAGGTACTCCTCAAATTATGATTCTAAATCGGTTAACCGAATCGATGTCATTGATGTTGCTTCAAAGGAGTATTCTCAAGAAATTGTTGGTTATTTTCATAATTCTGTGAGTGGGGTTCCCACCACATCTTCTCTACCTGTCATTTCCGACTCTTCCCCTTCTCTCACTCCGTTTGAGGGAAGTAATTTCAATTTGGAAGAGATCGAGGCTTTTCTCAAGTGTGATTCATTTCTGGAAGGAATTGATGACGCTGAGATTGATCTGGAGGGAGATATTCTTCTTCTTGAGAAATTGTTGAATCAGGACAATTCTCCTCCACTCCCTCCCGTTGAACTTCATAATGAGGAAATCAAATCAGTTGAGAAAAACAATGAATTTCCTGAGGTCGAACTCAAAGACTTACCACCTCATCTTGAGTACGCATTTTTGGAGGGTGATGATAAATTTCCCGTCATTATTGCTAAAGACTTAAGTGATGAGGAAAAGACTGCTCTAATAAAGGTCTTAAAGTCACACAAGCAAGCCATTGCTTGGAAACTCTCCGACATAAAGGGTATCGACCCTGAATTTTGTACTCACAAGATTTTAATGGAGGATGACTTTAAACCAGCAGTCCAACATCAAAGAAGGGTGAATCCTAAAATCCACGATGTTATCAAACAAGAGGTTCTCAAACTTTTTGATGCAGGATTGATTTACCCCATCTCTGATAGTCCTTGGGTTAGTCCCATTCACTGTGTTCCAAAAAAGGGTGGCATAACTGTTGTCACAAATGAGGAGAATGAGTTGATTCCAACTCGATTGGTTACTGGGTGGCGTGTTTGCATTGACTATCGTAAGTTAAATGATGCCACCCGAAAAGACCATTTTCCTCTACCCTTCATGGATCAGATGCTTGAGAGATTAGCGGGAAACGAGTATTATTGTTTCCTTGACGGTTTCTCAGGTTACTTTCAAATCCCCATTGATCCACAAGATCAAGAAAAGACCACTTTCACGTGCCCTTATGGAACCTTTGCTTATAAACGTATGCCTTTCGGCTTATGTAATGCTCCAGGCACGTTCCAGAGGTGTATGATGGCCATATTTACCGATATGATCGGGAAAACAATGGAGGTCTTTATGGATGACTTCTCAGTCATTGGGGATTCATTCGAAACATGTCTCTCCCATTTAGAAAACATGTTGAAACGGTGTGAAGACACCAATCTTTGTCTAAATTGGGAGAAGAGTCATTTTATGGTCAAAGAGGGCATTGTCCTCGGCCATAAGATATCAAAGAATGGGATTGAGGTTGACAGAGCTAAAGTTGATGTCATTGCTAAATTACCTCATCCCACTACCGTCAAAGGTATTAGGAGTTTTCTGGGTCATGCCGGTTTCTATCGTAGATTCATACAAGATTTTTCTAAAATCGCCCGGCCTATGACTCATCTCCTTGAAAAGGATGCTCCTTTTATCTTCTCACCCGAGTGCATCAAAGCTTTTGAAACATTAAAGAAAAAGCTTACTGAAGCACCCATTCTAGTTGCCCCCGACTGGGATTTTCCCTTTGAGCTCATGTGCGATGCAAGTGATTTTGCTATCGGTGCAGTCCTGGGGCAACGAAAAGCCAAACACTTTCAGCCTATCCACTACGCAAGTAAAACCATGACTGAAGCTCAAACTCATTACACCACTACAGAAAAAGAATTGTTGGCTGTGGTGTATGCCTTTGAGAAGTTTCGGCCATATTTAATCTTGACGAAATGTGTAGTGTATACGGATCACTCGGCTCTCAAATATCTCTTTGCAAAACAAGATGCAAAGCCGAGATTGCTCCGTTGGGTTCTCCTCCTGCAAGAATTTGATATCACAATACGTGATAAAAAAGGAGCTGAGAACCTAGCGGCTGATCATCTATCCCGATTAGAGAACCCACACCAAGATGTTTTCGAGAAAAAGGAAATAAATGAAACATTTCCTCTCGAGACACTCAATGCGGTTACTTTTCGAGGAGATTCTACTTCCCCATGGTTTGCTGACTTCGCAAATTACCATGCGGGTAACTTCATAGTGAAAGGGATGTCGACCCAACAGAAGAATAAATTCTTCAAGGATGTTAAACATTACTTCTGGGACGACCCCTACTTGTTCAAAATCTGTGCTGATCAAGTCATCCGACGGTGTGTTTACGGACAGGAAGCTATTGACATTCTCAAAGCTTGCCATGCTGGACCCACTGGGGGCCATCATAGTCCAAACTACACCGCCAAAAAGGTGTTTGATTCCGGGTTTTATTGGCCCACAATCTATAAGGATGCCCAAGATCTCATCAAAACTTGTGAAGCTTGTCAGCATCACGGAAATATTTCACAACGAAATGAAATGCCACAAAATGCTATTCAAGTTTGTGAAATCTTTGATGTCTGGGGCATTGACTTTATGGGGCCATTTCCATCATCTCGAGGAAATAAATACATTCTCGTGGCTGTTGACTATTTGTCAAAATGGGTTGAAGCAAAAGCTTTACCCACTAATGATGCCCGAGTGGTTGTAAAATTCCTGAAAGCTCTGTTTGCCCGTTTTGGAACTCCACGTGCTATAATCAGTGATCGTGGTACGCATTTTTGCAATGACAAATTTGATAAAGTCATGCAAAAGTATGGTGTAACTCACCGTCTTTCTACTGCGTATCACCCACAAACAAGTGGACAAGTAGAAGTTTCAAATCGGGGTATTAAAAGAATTCTGGAAAGGACTGTAGGAGAAAATCGTGCATCCTGGTCGGATAAATTGGACGATGCACTATGGGCCTTCCGTACAGCTTACAAAACACCCATCGGGTGTACACCTTACAAGCTTGTGTACGGAAAGGCATGTCATCTTCCGATCGAATTAGAGCACAAAGCCTACTTGGCCTTGAAACATGCTAACTTTGACCTCCAAACTGCGGGTGATCACCGTAAAGTTCAAATGAATGAATTAAATGAACTGCGTGATCAGGCATACGAGAACTCTTTGATCTACAAAGAAAAGACAAAGAAGATTCATGACTCAAAAATAAAGAACCGCGTTTTTAGCGTTGGTGATCGAGTCCTTCTTTTCAATTCAAGATTAAAGATCTTCTCAGGCAAACTCAAATCCCGTTGGTCTGGTCCATTCACTATCACAAAGGTTTATCCATATGGTACCGTTGAGTTATCTCAAAATGACGGTCCAAATTTTAAAGTGAATGGTCATCGTTTGAAACACTACTTTGGAGAGGATATACCACCCATGGTTGTCCCGAATCTCCAAACTTTCCCCATGAACCAATGAATGCGGGGATCGAGTCAAGCTAGTGACTCGGTGATCAAAAACTCAAGCACACCATATGGGTTTTCACCCATATTTCTGACTTCTTTCTCTGTTCTACCACCCTAGTGTAGGGGAGATGCCCCACATGTTGTATATATGTAAATTTCAAAAAAAAAAAAAAAAAAAAAAAAAAAAAAAAAAAAAAAAAAAAAACATGTGTATGTATAAAAATAATGGCTATTAGTATCACCTTTTTACGTTCTAAGTGTTGGTTTAACAACCGGTACTTTGAATATTGAGGGCAATATTCAGTTCTAAGTGTGGGGGGGAATTCTAGCGAATTTGATCAAATGTACCATCTAGTACCCCCATTTTAGCCAAAATTTTAAAATTTTTTCTCACTTAGAACGCAATAAATGGTTATCAGTCCGCCATGTCTAACCCACATAAGGATTGGCTAATCCGAGAGCAAACGGCTCTTGGTAAAGATGTCTCAAATCCGTTGATGGCTTACAATTTGCCGAAAATTGTATGGTTTTCGACTCACCATATCTTTATAAGTGAAGAGTTGGCTAGTCCAGAAGCAAACGGCTTTTGGTAAAGACAAATCAAAACCGTTGACAGCTGATGATTTGCTCAAAATCATTTGGTTATCATTGTACCAAAGTATCACATACTAAAACATTGGCTACTCCAGAAGTAATGGCTTTTGGTAAAGAGAAAAATCCATTAAATCTTCATAAAAGATTGCTAGGGACTAGCAATAGTTTAGATACTCATCATTTCTGTCACATTTTATCTGCAAAAACATTTAAAAACATGCAGATATGCTTCAAAATACAGAAAATATCATAAAATGTGTTTTTATATGATTCAGGAACAAAAAGATTGAAAACAAGTGAAAAACGAACAAAGTTTGCATAATTGTCATTTTCAGTCCCTGAAGTTTCACAAATTGGCAGAATTAGTCCCTGAAGGTTTAAAATGAAAGAAAAGTCAACTTTAGTCCTTGGGATATCAAACATGTTCACTTTTAGTCCCTGGATGAAAGTTTTCTAAAAATGGCAACTTTTACCCCTCAAGTTTCAAAATTGGCAAATTTAGTCCTCGGGTATTTAAAAAAGTATAATTTATCAAATAAAACCCTTGTACTATTCACATGTTACAATATAGATCCTTTTGATAACTTTGGTAATATTACAATTTCAACCCTTCAATTTCAGAATATTACAAAATTGGTCCTTGTGTTTAAAAAATCCAAACCGGACCCTTATATATAACAAACCCAACTAAAATAAAACCCAATCCTATAACCCAGTTACATACCCCAGCCCATTCACAAGCCCAATCCATAAACAAACCCGACCCATCCCTTTTTATTAAACCCGAAGGTTTGACCTTCGGTCAAATCTTTCTTCTATACCACCGATCGCGCCAAAACCACCCAACAATACCACCATCTCCACCGCCTATCTGACACACCCACCCCCCCCCCCTCCACCTTCCTAACACGCTACCTAACATGCCAATTAGCATTTAATGCTTCTTCCTCAGAGCCTAGTGGTATTTTTCCCACTAACTCAGTTTTGGCGCCAAAAACAAGAATCAAGGGCTCAGATCGATTGAAGATAATTCAAAGGCCAAGATGTGTTCAGAGGGAGATAAGAAGACAATCCCACTTAGTTTTTGTATATATAGGACCAAATGTAAGCCTTTTATGGCAAGTAGCTAATTAATAGAATCGTATTTCAATATTCAGTAGCCATAGCTTGTAATTTCCAATTCTCAGTTGTAATTTATGTTGAATGTAATCAGAGTAATCTTATTTCAAGCAATCTTGTTCTAAATATTAAGTTATGCTCAGTTTCAATTTATCTGTTAAATCGAATTAGTTCTAAGTACTTATTAATCATCACAAAAAGTTCAGAAACCATTACTATAAGCTTATGAAAGCTTTTCATAGCTTTGTGTAAGCTTATCTTAGAAATAATCTGCTTAAATCTCAAACTATGAAGAAAGTCAACAAAAGTCAACCTGGAAGCCAATAAGCTGTTTTGGAGTGTAAAAGCTATTCAGGAAGGCTTATTGTGGGTTTCTAGCTTGTTGTTAACAAGCTAGGTGTTCTGGTCCTTGTTCTTTGTTTCACAATCACACATCAGTTGTAAGCTTATTTCTATATTTTTGTATTAATTTCCAAGTTACTGTTCTGTTGCTTATTTATAGCTTATTATTGTAATTCTTTGCTTATTAGTAGTTTTTGATCATATGTCATCAGTTTATTAAGTCCTATATAGCCATATTTCTGTTTTACTTTAAATCAGTTATAAAATCCAAAAATAGCTAAATCTAGTATAGCTTATCATTCTGCTTAATTCTGTTTTAAAAGTTGCTTATTATAGTTTATATAAGTTATTTAATCAGTAAAAATTAGTAATCATAAGTTAAATTATTTGTTCCCTTTGAAAATCCACAACAGACATCTTGAAAGGGGTGTTTGGTTTAACACAGTCAAAAGGGTCAAACATCAGTTACTGTAGATTTACCATTAGCCCAACTTTGTTCAAGCTTATTTTGGTCCTTATAAGCTGTTTCCAGGTTTTGATTAGCAACTTGGATAGAAAATCAAGTTTTCTTAGGTCTGTTGGAATTTCAGCCTTTAAAAAAGCTCAAATAAGCCATATATAGCCACAAGCTTATTTGGCCCTTTTTCTTTGCTTCTCTGAGTCACTTTGAGTCCATTTAGTTAGAAGACAAAAGGTGGTTTGAAGTCCTTTGGCTTGTGCTCTTCTGCACAACTCTGCACACAGCAACTCAGTATATACTGAGTTGTTTAAGCTGCTGATCTCACATCATTTGTGGCTTATCTAGATAAGCTTAAGCCTTGCTTTTTGGTTTTCTGAATAGCTCATAGTACTAGCTAACTTTTGCCCCCATAATATTCTACTTTTCAGCTTATTTGAATTGCTTAAATAGGTCTGCTAGTTGAGGTGTTTGCCTGGTATTTCTGCATAAGTTTTACTACTGCCCTAGTGCTTATCTAGCTTATTTCATTGTGCTTATTTATGTTCTCAAGTTGTCTTAAGCTTCTTATAGTATATTAAACTTGTCCTGAGCTTTTGGTTAAGTTTTGAGCTTTTCAGCTTATTTTTGGCTTATTTGCCAAACTGCTTATCTGCCCAACTGCTTATCAGGGTTTAGTGAACTTTTTATTTTAATTTTTCTAGCTTTCAAATATTAATTTAGACTTATCCTGAATTTTTCAGATTTTTCCTAAGTCATTTAATATTTTTAATCTTTTTAAGTAGTTTCAAATAGTAATTAAATCATAATAAATAGAATATTAATCAGAAAAATATAATTTTAATTTTCATAATTTTATTTTATTAATTAGAATCCAGGAAAAATATAATCATATTTTTAGACCTTAAGAAAAACAAAATAGAAAATAAGTGATAGCTTATATTTAATAGAATTTATCTTTTTAAATTTTAATTAAGCAATTTTCATTTTTATAATTTTCTTAGCTTCTTTTCATCTTATAATATTTATAGAAAAAGTTTTAGATTTTTCTTTGTTCATTTAGTATTTATTATAAATTTAAATAGTTTAAAAAGTTATTAAATAATAAATAATTAATAATAATTAGATATAAAGTATAAAAAATATAATTTTAGTTTTAAAATAAGTTTTAAAGTATTTTAGAATAATTAGCTTTATTTCATAAACTTTTAGAAATTTCAGTTTTTGTCCCATTTTAGATTTCCTGTTACGCGTTTTCAGTTTAATTAAATTCGCGTTTAATTTTCTTGTGTATAATTGTTTTTAAATTGTTAATTAGAATTATCAAAAAAGCAAAAATCTCATATCTAATCATCAGTCACTCTAATCCAAAACTTTCCACAGTTTGCCCATTCATACCTCGTTGGGAAACGATCCGGGTAATCACTTACCTGGTTTCACACTACACACACAAACGTGAGTTTTTGCAAGTATCCTTTTTCACAAAGGGGTAATTTGTAATTATTCACGCGTATCCGTCGTTGCATAATATTTATATATCTATTTAGCACGGATCAGTCATGAGTGACATCTAAAGGATCTGCTCCCGAACTTGGTGAAAGGGAGACCGATACTCGAGTTATGTGTACGGTAGATGCTTTAAAGCATTCAGATTTTATGTGCCATAACTATGGGTTAAATGGCCTGAATGACATGAAAATTGTTGCCAAGGCGGGATCCGACATGGTGGATTAACACTTGGGCATCATGCCATGAGTATGTTGATAAGAGTTTGGTTAACTCTTTCAAAGCAACAGAAAATGGAGAGATGCAATTTATGGGCAACTCTACAACTGCTAATAGCAAGGGAAAAAGAAATTTGATGTTGAAATTCACATGTGGAAAAGAGCTTAAGTGAACCAGCATGTTGTATGTGCCAGAGATTCGTAGGAATCTTGTGTCTGGATAGTTGCTTAATAAATTTGGCTTTCTTTTATTTAATCAAATAAACTTGAGTTAACATTGAACAAAATTTTGGTCGGTACGGGTTATGCCCTTCATTAAATGTTTAAGGTGAATTCATTTTTTTTTAATGGTTGTTTTAATAAAATGAGTATGAATTCAGCTTATTTGATTCTTTAAATATATAGCATGGCCAACTCGGACATGTAAATTTTAACTCAATACGTTGTTTAATTAAATGAACGAACACGGATTATAAAAGTAAAACTTGTGTTGAAGCCAAATTGACAAGATTGTCTTTTCACTCGGTTGACCGGAAATTAACTGAACCCTTGATTCACGTGGTTTTATGTGATTTGGAATCGGTACCTACTAAGGTAGTAATTAGCGGGTACTTCATCGTAATTGTTGATGGTAGTACAAAATATTGCTATTTATACTTACTTGAGAGTAAGGATATAGACAAGATTGATCTATACAAATAAGTTGAGAATCAACTTATTATCGAAAACAAGGCGGTTCGAAGTGATAATGGAGGTGAATATGTGTCTCCATTTCCAAATGTATGTGATAAACATTGGAATAAGACAAAAATTTATTGCTCCTTATACGCCTCAACAGAATTGTTGGATGAAAAGAATCGTGCCTTAAAAGATATGGTTATGCCATGTTATTAAAGTCTTGGTTTAAACCATGGCATGTGGGGGAAAGCGATTCTATCGGCTACTTATCTTTTAGATAAGATCCCTTGTAAGGAAAAGAAGATAGTTCTATGAACTATGGATGGGGAGTAGTAGCAGTGTAGCTTCCTCCCATTTTGTCGACTAGTTGGGGTACATCACTTTCAGCCTTGGTAGTATCTTATTTTAAAAACGTTTTGAACGGTTTATAAAACTTGTTTTACAAATCAAACCGCTCTGACACCACTTGTTGTTCCTTTTACACTGATAGGATTAACTACAAGGTTAATCTAACTGTGTTCCATGGTTAAGCAATGTATTAATATTATTTGACAGATATAAGAAAACGTAAAAGTAAATAGACAAGATTTTTCAACGTTTAATTCTTAATAGAAATCAATCAAAGAATTATACCCAAAGTGTTTGTGGAATAACACTTGGGATTGAAATGACAAGTATGGTATGACTCCTCACTAAACTTAAGCTAAGTTTAAGTAGCAACTGTACTGAACAATACTACTTTCTGAGGAACAGTGATGACACTGTCCTGGCATTTGCCTTTTAGGGAAAGTTTTACTTCAGTCTGATAAGGACTTCTCTTTATCCCTTCAAACATTTCCCGCCTTGTCCCGCGTATTCTTCAGTCTTCAGGTCTTCAATCTTCAGTCTTTATTCTCCAGCCATCATAGTTGTTGAGGAGTCTTGGGGTTCAGTGAGTTATTGTCATCACTCACTGAACCCATAACCTTTTTCTTTGGCTTAGGTGCCACTTACTGAGTTCCGCCTCACTGAATGGAGAGGCTTCTTCTTAGACTCGTCCTAAGCTTCATGAAGGTGACTCACTGAGTAACTGTTCACTCAGTGACTTGAATATTGTTTAAGTTTTTCTAACACTTAGGTTATTTTATATTCAAATCCTTGTTTAAGGGAACTTGGATACTGAATGGACCCAACAGTTCCTTTTACTGATGCTCTTTTGGTTCCTTTTACTAACTAAATAGTACTAGAAACATATTTCGATAGACCGGTTGCATTTAAGATAAATTTAAGAAAAATTGATATTTTTTTTCAGAAATTAACACTACATCAACAAATCCATGAGATTTTCGGGAACTCGTGGAAACCCCCTGGTTCCGTCCCTGCTAATGTTCAATATTGAACTTTAGTCGACATGATTTAGGTTCTATATGATGTACATTAGTTGTACTATACCAATGACGAAAACATCTAA
>CP139505.1:75163186-75376945 GCA_021014915.2 Artemisia tridentata subsp. tridentata
TTAGCGACTTCTACTTCTTCACTATTTTATGACTTCTTTACGATGGCTTCACACTACAAAAAAATAGGCTTTCAGAGACTGAATTTCTAGGGACTGATATATCAGTCGTTGATACATAGCATCGGTAACTGAAACATCAGTTACTAATACTTTTAAGGACTGACCTTTTATTGACTGATTGCGGCGACTAAAAATCAGTCCTCGATTCAGTGACCCCATATCTGAGACTAAATTTCAGTTACTAATATGGCTGTACAGGAAAAAAATTTGGAGGAAAATTTGTTAGTGACTGAATAAGGGTGACAATTCAGTCCCTAGTACATGTACATCATATCTAAGACTAAATTTCAGTTACAAATATATTTGCGCAATAAAAATTTTTGGCGGAAAATTTGTTAGTGACTGAATTATAGTCACTGTTCGATCCCTAATACATGGAGATCATAGCTAAGACTAAGTTTCAGTTACAAATATGTCTACACAATAAAAAGGTTTGGAGGAAAATTTTTTAGTGACTGAATTTCAGTCACAGCTGCGTCCCTATTACATGGACATCATACCTAAGACTAAAATTCAGTTACAAATATGTTTGCGCAATAAAAAAGTTTGGAGGGAAATTTGTTAGTGACTGAATTTGAATCACAACTCAGTCCCTAATACATGGACATCATAGCTAAGACTAAAATGTATAAAAATAGATTAAAACGGACTAAAACGTTTAAAAACGGACGAAAACTTATAAAAATGGACGAAAACGTTTAAAAACAGACGAAAACATATCAAAACGGACGAAAACGTAAAAAATGGACGAAAACGTATAAAAATGGAGGTAAACGTAAAAAAAGGACTTAAACGGATGAAAACGTATAAAAACGTTAAAATATAACAGACAAAAACTGATGAAAACATAAAAATACGGATGAAATCGTATACAAACGGACGAAAACGGATGAAAACATATAAAAACGTAAAAAAAATGGACTAAAATGGATGAAAACGTATAAAAAGCGTAAAAAAATGGACGAAAACGTAAAAAAATGGACGAGAATGTAAAAAACGGACAAAAACGTATAAAAACGTAAAAAAGGGACGAAAATGTATAAAAACGGAAGAAAACGTAAAAAATGGACGAAAACGTATAAAAACGGACAAAAACAGATAAAAACTGACAAAACGGACGAAAATGGATTACCGACAGGATATACGGTTCTATATATTGTAATGTACTACACTTGTTTTTAAAACCTACATATATTTGTATCGTTGTTAGTAATTGTAAGTTTGTATATAAACCTATTTACGGATTGCTATTTATGTGTAACACTTAGGGGTTCACGCACGAAACCTCGGTTTATACCCCCGTGATGTGGGAACTCGAGCAGAATTCAAGTTTCAGACGTTCATAACATCTTTAGTATTCACCGATGGCTTTCATTTTGAGTGTTGAGAATTTAAGACGTGTAATCGAGATAATGACATCAATCAGTTGCTTCATCGAGCGCGACATCCCTTTTAAAGAAACGACTATTACGTTCTTACCATATATAATAAGTCGTGGTGCCTATAGCAATCGTCAATCCACTATACTATACACACCACTTCCATTCAAGATAATAAAAAGAAAGTTGCATATAGGCATATAGCCAATCAACGCACTCTACTTTACACACCACGTGGATCATCATATTGCCTTTACGGGTTCTCACACCCCTAAAGGTCTCCTTATAAATACTATACCATTTTCTCGAAATGGATCAAGCTAATCCCAAGCAACATATCCTGCCTTGGGAACTCCACATTCAAGTCTATTATCCTTTAGGGTAATTGACACAAACCAACTGAGTCGACTCGTGAGCGTTACCCCAACTCGTGACTCTTGTCACATTTTGGGGTCTTCACTGAACGTGGGAAACCGAACGGTCAACGAACCCAAACCCTCAATACATAACATACGTAATTGTTGAGTTTATCCATATTTACTTTCATCTATGTGTATGACTTGATTTTATCCATAGGATGAGCTTTGGATGTTAAGTAATTTTACATTGATATTCATATTTTTAGACGCCTCACGTATTAGTGATTAGGGTTACACAAATGTCACTAATTGGATAAACGCTTGTTAGACAATTAGGTTAAAGTAGCTAGTTGTAAACACTAAATTAATAAATAGCTAGATGACAACTAGGATTAGTTTGTATCGCAAATGAATCTCAATGATTAACTGAGAACTTAATGAGTGTAGATTAGTAAACCATTAACACCCTGTTCAAATCGGCTACTAATAGACGTACGAGTTATAGTTGTATTATATTTAATCTTAAAATAATTTACTTATGAATTGTCACAATATTTAACTTCAAAATAAAATTATTAAAAAATTATTACCTGTTATAATATCTGGCTAACCCCTGTGCGTTTATGAGTTCTAAAACTTAAGACTGTCAGTATCGCGATCCTGCTCGTAGGATCGTACGATCCTACTAGTAAAAAACGATCAGGATTGTAAAAGGATCGTAAGATCGTACACGATCCGATCCCATTAGTTACTCTTTTTGGACTTTTTTTTTCTTATATGAAGCATTATATTAGCCCATTTTATATGTCCCACACTTAGGTTGTGTTTGTTTTGCTTCATTCAGATCTGAATAGGTCTGAAGTCTGATTCGGTCAGACGTAATCAGATTCAGACTGTTTGTTTTTTTTCAGATCTGAAGTCTGAATACATATGAATAGGGTCTGATTCATTCAGACATTTGAATATGTCTGATTACATCTGAAAAGCCTAAACTTTACACATACTTATTTTCAATCCTTATCTCCTCATATTGGTCTTGATTTTTTATTAATAATCATGAATGGAGGGTCTTTTGGTTTGTTTTATAGCGAAAGGATTGCTTTTTGTTTATTCAGACATTTTATAAAAACAAACAGTCTAAAATAATTCAGATTCAGACTTTTGGACCACTAATTCAGATTCAGAAGTGGTATTCAGATTCAGACATAAAATATCTGAATAAACAAACAGCACCTTACTTTATCCCAAAATAAGATTTCCCCCTCAACTTTTCACTAGATCTGTCTAAATTTTTGCCCAAAATAAAATTACCCCGCCTAAAATTTTCCCAACTTTTCACTAGTTTTGTCTAAAATTTTCCCCAAAATAAAATTACCCCGCCTAAGTTTTTCCCCAAAATCAAATTGCCCTCTACCATCTTATATCTTTTCTATATTCTCAGATCTCGCATATGTTATCCCCAATTAATCTATCTCACACTCTTCTCCACGGCCACCCTTCACCGCCTCACACGCCGCCTCCCGACTGACCACCACCTCCACAGCCGCCTCACGTGTCGTTTCACGCCACCAAGAACAAGAAAGGTTGTGGAGGTTGTAATTGGCTTTAGATGGTGATGTTAGGGTGTCGTTTGGTTCGAGTATATCTCCATGAGTGGTGATAGTGTAGGCGCTCAAAGAATCTTTGATGCAATTCCTTATGTTAAGTAAGTAAATGCTCTCTTTAAACTGTTTTATCAAGTCCTTATGTTGCATTTTTATCTTTCAATCTGCTAGAGAAATGGGGGCCCAATGATTCGTATCTTACTCTTTTCATCGAAACAAATTGCAAAACTGATGCATGTTAAATACTTCAATAAACTCTCAATGATAACAAAATAAAAGAATCTTGCGAACCGAATATTATTACCAGTAAAACTCTGCTGAAAAGGGCATTTAATTTGAAATGAATTGCTAGGAAGTGGGGATGCTGCAATTTCTGAGACTTGATTTGCCTCATGTTCTTGAGATAAGATTAAACGTAAATATACACATTTTATGGTTAGAGTTTCAAGTTGAAGTTGGTCCTGCCTTATGGGTGTTCTCTATGTGTGTGACCAATCAAAATACGGCTGTTGCCCACTTTTGCTGTTTATTCTGCTGAGTTGGTTTTTGTTATTTGCAGTTCAGGATCATGATTGTAATCCCTCAGAAACCGAGCATCTGCTATGGTTGGCTTGCTGCAGTTCTACAGAAGCCACATACAGAGCAACTGAGATCATAACTAGTGCCGCTGCAAAAATGACCAAATGCTACAGAGTAAGGTGTTGTGTCTGTTAGGTAACTAGAGAATTTTCATCCTTAGCGCAAAATTGTTAGATAGTTAACTATTACAGTTAAGTCTCATTGTTTCTGTTAACTATATGTATGTCCAATTGAGTTCACATTTTACAAAATGTAATGTGCCTAGATTGCTAACATTGTAAGGTTTAGCTAATAATCTATATTCTTTTCAAGTATCATGCTGGTCAAACTCCTCAATTATAATTTGGAGGTGACTGAAAGGGGATTGGATGGCACGTCAGTAGATAAGTTAATGGGTATTTTGTGCTGATACACGTTGGGTTCAGTTGGGTTGGGTTAGCCTGTCTAATCTCTTTTGTAGAGTAGATATAGATCATATGTTTATCAGATGACATGAAGCTATATATTAATCCGAGTTTAAAAAGTGATTTTTTTTTAGTTCTAAAAGTCAAACAGGGACTTGTGTGTTTAGCGACAAACTAAACAAACTCCTATACTTTCCCGGTTCTATTCTACCATAACTAAGGGGGTGTTTGGCAATGCTTATTTAAAGTGCAATTATGTAAGTCCATTTATAATAAGTATTTATTTGTAATGTTCAGCTGGTGGATGAAATTTGTTGTAGGTGGTATGCTAAACGTTTTCTACATCCAGACATTGTGGCACCCTATGACTACATATTCATCTGGGATGAGGATCTTGGATTGGACGACTTTGATGCCGAAAAGTAACTAAGTATCTCGAGTATTAATAATCTGAAAGTTAATCACGTGAAGTAGTTTTTGAACTAATTTAGCATATGGTATGTAGGTACATAGAACTGATGAAGAAACATGGGTTAGAAATTTCTCAGCCCGGTTTATCAAAAAATAGTGGACTATTTTCATGGCAAATGACCAGAGAACGAAATAATACCGAAGTGCACAAGTAAGCCATCCGTTGTACTTACGTTAAACTTCACTTGAATAATTTTTTTTCTTATCCGATTTACCTTACAGGTTAGCGAAAGAAAAAGAAGGTTGGTGTGCAGACCCACATTTGCCACCTTGTGCAGCGTATGTTTGCCTTCATGCTGTCTCAACAAGTATACATCATATTTTATTTTAGTTGCTAGTGAATGAATCACATTTTGAATAATTTGCTTTGTTTGCTAGTTTTTTAATCTGGAAATGTGAACATGGCTATGATTATGATGGAAAAGAACCGTAGCCTACAGTACGTCCGTGGTGTTAATAGCCTTTTGCCATTGTCCATAAGTGCTAAAAAAGGGAAATACAGAACAGTGAAGTATCTTTACGATTTATCTCAGAAGATGACTGGTGATCCTTGGACAAATGAAGAAAGGGAATCAGTACTCCTGGATTGCGTGGAGCGTAAGCTATTTGGTAAGTAATTTGGTACTCATAATATATTCAGGTGTTTCTTATTTCTAGTTATTTTGCACTTGCCAATGAGCAAGTGATCCATTGCTTGGACATACCATGATCACAACACTTCTTCACCTAAATCTTAATATAAGCGTCTTTTACTTTTTATGTCTCATACAAGTATTGAAAACTAACCTTGTTTAAAATTGTTAGTTTCTGTTTCATTTGTTTTCTTGATGTCAATACATTAAGTGATTGTCATAACCAACAAAGATGTTGCGCTCCAAATTCTGAACGACCGTCCAGATCTCACTGCAACTGTGTCTTTACTCGAAGTCTTGGCTCAAAAGCCTTATGCGTTCGCTACATTAGAAAAGAATATCGTCATGAGAATCGTAGATCCAGGTAAGCATTATAATATTTATATGTATGACACACGTTTTCCTATACTGTGTAGTATTTGACTACTTGGTTCTCTTTGTTTTGTAGTTATATCTTCACTTCTTAGATTTTTCTATATGAAAGTACAACCTGCGGCTGAGGAGGATACTGCTGCATTGAAATTACTGAAAATCATTTGGAGACGTGTTTGCGAAACAATGAACTTCAACGAAATCGAGGATATACTCAAAGGGCCTCCTAGTATATTATTTGTTGCTGCAGAAAGGGGCAACACCAGATTTATAGCTAAGGTTCTTCGAACCTATCCTGATCTTATGTTTGATGAAAATAAGGACGGGCTCACTATATTTCACATAGCTTTTATATGCATCATTTAGTTGGAAAGACTTCAAAGGAGATGACAGCTAAGATGGCTGGAGCATCTCTGCTAATGCAACGGGAATTATTGTGGTTTAAGGTATATCTTTTGTTCTCAACTGCTTAATTAATTGCTTTATGGATTAAGAATTAATCTTAAATAATTGTACAACTATTAAGTGCATGTACATCTCGAATAAAATTCGTTCAGTCCAAGACTAAAGAAAAATTAGATAATTCTCTGTTATTTTTTGTGTTGTAGGAAGTAGAGAAGATAATGCCAGCTTATCTCACGGGTGTGAAGAACAAAAATGGTCAAACAGCGTACGAGTTATTCTCTAAGGAAAATGAGGATCTAGTTTCCAGTGGATTGAAATGGATGAAAGACTGTATGGCTGTGGCCACACTTATCGTCACCGTTGCGTTTGCAGTAGCCTTAACAGTTCCTGGTGGCTATAGACAAGAAACAGGGTTTGCTTTTTTCATTCATGATACAAGTTTTTAGTTTCTGTTATAGCAGATGCTATTTCATTGTTCTTTTCCACAATTTCACTCCTAGTATTCTTGGGTGTCCTAACTTCACGCCACGGTCAACGTGATTTCCTGTACTCATTACCCAGAAAGCTGATGATAGGTCAACTAGCACTTTTCATCTCAGTAGCGGCCATGATGGTCACTTTCTGTTCTAGCTTCTTCGTACTATACAATCAAGGGTTGGAATGGGTACCAATCCTTATGGCAACATTTGCTGCAGTACCAGTCATCGTGTTTGCCGTCTTACAATT
Source organism: Artemisia tridentata subsp. tridentata (assembly GCA_021014915.2). Taxonomy (NCBI): domain Eukaryota; kingdom Viridiplantae; phylum Streptophyta; class Magnoliopsida; order Asterales; family Asteraceae; genus Artemisia; species Artemisia tridentata. Next base: position 75,170,178 of record CP139505.1, read on the forward strand.
TCCTCTTTTAATTGATATGTTTTTTTATCTATAAAATTTCACACCAACTTGTGACTTGAAGATATCTCTACTAAAGGTAGTAACTGTGTATGACTTGTATGTTTCAGCATGCTGCTAGACTGGACAGTGAGATTATCTATGATCGGGACTTTGACTATGATTATTTTAGATTTAAAACCCTCGAGAGATCTTATCTCTTGAAGATTGAAGGGAAGGTTGTTGAAAGGCCTCAGCATATGCTAATGAGGGTTGTTGTTGGGATTCACAAGGATGATATTGCTCCTCTTCATGACGATGTTGTTCACATAGTTGTAATGTATAACATTTTTATCTATGTTGTTTTGTATAAACGCGCAATTTTCTTCCGGATTGTTGTGCTTGTTGGCGTCTATATAAAATGTTAAGGTTTTTAAACATTGTTTGGGTTTGGTGTAAATAAAATTGTTTCGGTTCATCGGTGTATTTTTTAATATGGACTGAAATCGTCGGAATTCTGGGACTATTAATTAGTCTTTAAATCCTTTTATTGCAGACTGATTTAAAACTAAATTTCAGTCTCTAAAAAGATAAAATTAAGGACTAAAATTGCCTAGTTTTTGGGACTAATTATCAGTTACCAAAGCCTTTTAACAGAGAATGATTTGGTGATGATTTGAAACTAATTTTCAGTCACCAAAAGTAGCAAATCATAGACTGAAATCGTTTGTATTCTGTGACTAACAATCAGTCTTTAAAGCCTTTCATCGGAGAGTAATCAATTTTTAAATCCTATTATTAGAGACTGATTTGGTACGGTAATCTACAAAACAACGAAACGTATTAGGGACTATAAACAATGTTTATGGACTAATTTTCAGTCCCTAAATCCATGTGTTAGTAACTGATCTAACATAGTATTGGCGACTGACTTTTCAGTCGCCGATAATATGCATTGGGGACTGAAATAACATGATACCAACCCATAGAAATAAGGACTGACTTTTTTATTTTGGGGACTGATCTCTGGTCCTCGTTGGTTTGATACAACAAGGACTGAATTTCAGTTGATAACGTCACTTTCCGTAACTAAGCTACTATAACTGATTAGTGACTAGCAAAATCAGTCCTTGATAGACCATTCGTAACTGATCATGGTGTATCGGAGACTTATTTTTCAGTCTCTGAAAGCCTGTTGTTTTGTAGTGTCACCACTTCTTCACACCACAACTACTTCTCCACTTTACAATACTTCTACTCTACTTCTTTACAACACAACTACTTATACACCTTCTTCACTACTTATACACTACACAAATCTAATCACTTATGTTCACACCTAATATACACACCTTATTACACAAATGAATGAATGATTTGCAAAGTATATTTAAACTAACAACTTAGGTAACAAGATGATACTTAAGTTGTAATACTTCTAGTCTTGATTGATAGAAGTATTCTTCTCTTTGCACTTGGATGATTGAAGCTTGAATCACTTGGAAACAAAAGCTTAAGATTATGTGATCAAAGGATTTAGAAAGTTGTAAGAGGAGATTTAGAACAGAAGGTTTTGGGGTGCAAGAGATGAGGAAAAAGTCCAGGATTAGTCCGGTATTTATAGGCAAAAATTAACAGCTGGAGGAGCGGGGCGGTCCCCTTAAATAGGGGGCCGGTCCCCTTAATAATTAAGGGGGTCGCCTTGATAATTAAGGGGGCCGCCCCCCATAACCGTTGCCCAGCTTTATCTTTTTGTGGGGAAGGTTTTTCTGGAACATTTTTGCCATTTTTGGTTGAAAATTTGAATTCATAAATTTATAATAGATTAAACATTTTTATTTAATACCAAAAATGATTTTCTAAAAGATATAAAATGTTTGTGTCATTTTATAAAAAATCAAGTGATTAAGAAAATGTTCCTTTGATCATATAATGCATTAAGCATTTGTTTATTCATACCTTAAGTGATTAAGTTGTAGAAGTGAATATTTACAACTAAATACTTGTTTATTTAATAAGTTTATGTTTAATGAGTTTACATTTTGTGATTATCAAAACATAGAGATATGGAATACTTGCAAGAAAAATACAAGAAGCATTAATAATGTTTTCAAGCATATATGTATCATAGCATGAAAAATAAGAGCAACAAGCATAGCAATCAAATATTAAGGACATGAAACAAAACATATATTAATTCAAAATGATCATGTGAAAAACATAATCATTGATACAACATTTATTATGCTTAGAGCATACAATAAGTAGAAAATTCTAATTTGCCAAAGAGAGCCATCGGACTTGCTTGCAACATAAAAACTTGAACTATTTTGTTTGAGAAACAAGAAATATAAGCATATAGTATGCTTGGATGGTTGATGGTGGAGTATTTGGAATGGAGGTGGTTGAGTGAGGGTGAGAATGTTGGATTAATGGAGGTATGTTTTTGGGTGCATAGATGTTGGAGAATTTGGTGGTGGAGAGTTTGGAGCGGAACATGTTGATTGAGGGTTTTGATGTTGTTCAAGTGAGGGTGTTGGATGAGATCTAGTGAGAAGATACTCAATCCAAGTGAAGTGCTCATTCAATGCAATGGTTTATTTTTGGAGAAAGATGCAACAAGGACAATTGTTGACATGTTTCTCAACTTGACTCAAGTTGTGGGGTGATGAGGGAGAGCTAGATGGAGGTTGATCTAAGTTGCGTTGAGCAAGGTGTAGGGCAAGAAGAGTACTAAGCTCATGGGCTTCCTTGAGTTCTTCAATGAACTTCAAGTGTTCGGAGGAAGGTGATGATGGTGGAGTGTGGTTGTTATTTGGGATGGATGTTTGGACATGCAACATAGGAGTAACATGTGAGTTGGCAGGAGGTGGTGGTGATACTCTTGGTGGTGGAGACATTTGTGAGCTTGGGTAATCATGAGTGGATGAGGATGGAGATATGGAAGAAGAGGATATTCCAAGAGTGGTGAGTGTTTTGGATGGTGCATTGGTGGGTTGAGCAAGATGTGGGGTGGTGTGAATGAGATTGGGATTATTGTTTTGGGATTGATCATGCTCTTCATATGAATCATATGGGTAAGATGAAGGTGTATTTTTGGGAGCAAGGGTGGATGATTGGTTATGTTTGTGAAGGGGTTCATTAGGGTGAGCATGAGGCTTAGGTGTTGGTTGATTTTGAACAACATCATTTGTTGAGTTGGAGTTATGACAAGTGTCAAGCTTTCTTCTCCAAACGGGTCTTACGGAGATTTTAGCAACTCTTGAAGGCTTGGATCTTGGGTTGTTAGAAGATGACATGTTTGGATGAATGAGCACTAATGATGGAGAAGGGTATTTATAGTGTAAGAATGGTGTGATTGAGGAAGGTGAATTTTGGTGGGTGGTTTAGGACAAAATATGTTTGTGAATTTTGGGAAGTGTAGGATGAAATGGGCTAAAAAGTGAAAAAGAAAACAGTGCTCCCCGACCATCAGATGGCCGGTCCCCTTAATTAAGGGGCCGGTCCCCTTAAATATTAAGGGGGCCGCCTAATGAATTAAGGGGGCCGCCCATCTGCTGATTCCCAGGTTACCAGAAATGGGTTTTTGGCAGAAAATTATAGAAAAGGTTGTGTTTTTGGGTTTAGTTTCAAGCAAGTCCAACTCTTTGAGGCAATTTAGCATTTAATAACTTATGTATGCAAAGCATATTTATTAAAGACATTAAGCATTTATATCTAGCATGCAACCTACTCATTAAGCAAGTAAAATACATGTATATATATATGGACAAGAAAAACAATACATAACACCAAGTAATACATAATATCATTTTTAGGAAGATTAATAAGCTAGTTAATTAATCCTAATGAGTGTTTATGTGCAAAGGAATGGGGAGTTGTGATAGCATGGACTTCTAGACTTGTACCAAGCGAGATCTTAATGGGTAAACCATGATTTTTCAGATTCGATTTAGTTCACTTATAAATGTCATATACACAAGTATAGATGACAGATATGAGATCACCATGCATGATTTAAATAAGTGTTTTTAGCATTATTCAACAATGTTTGAGAGTAGGTTTTTATGTGGATGTGAAAATGATTTTAACAAAATAGATTTGGTTTTATTTCAAAATGTTTTTATGAGGAAAGAAAACAAAATTTTCCAATATTTGGCTTTGATAAACACATAATTATGGACGAAAGTTGGGAAGAAAGGAGGGATGGTAAAACATGTTAAGTAGAAAGGTGGCATAATCTTTTGAAAAATCATTTTTCCAAAATGTGAAGTTTTTGCTTAAAAAAAATACCATTAATCATAGATTTAAAAAAATGGTTGTAAAAGATCTCATGCTCAAGGGAGTTGGTTAAGGCTATTGTCACATGCTACCCCTTTCTACATATTCTATGATCATAAGGAAGTGATGACTAGATTCTATATGTTTGATGCAAGAATGAGATATATGCTTATATGACTCCTTTGATTACGCACATTATCTACCTTAATGCCATAGTCTATAAGAGTTTGCTTCATCCATAGGTTATATTGTGATATATCTAATCCTACTTCTATGTTGATAATTAATCTACTTTACTTGCTTCATCTACATGAGTTTTCTACTAGTGGACATAGAAGATTTCCATATTAAATTTGAGAAGGCTAGATGAAGAATGAGTTCGATAGTGAGCACTACATTTAATACTTAGATGGCTAACTAAAGGGTTTCTAGTTTATTAAATCGTAAAACGGCTATAACTAAAAGTGTAAAGGTAATGCAACCTATCAAACTAAGCATATCCTATGGCAATGACTTATAAGACTATATGTATGAAGTAACTACTTGATGCGCGTGCGCGTATGCTCTAATTTATACCCACGGTATGTCGTTGTGGTTTTAGCAGTATTCAAGTTTTAAATTTATATTTAGCCGACTTATCAATAACACACACACTTTAACGAGCAGTGTACCCGGTCAGTATGAATATAATGGTAAGTAGAGTGTCGATCACTAAGAGTGGAACGTATTATCTAGTTATCCTAATCAGTATTTTAATATCTTAAGTTAGCTATACAACCTAATCTAACGCAAGGGGGTTTCAGCCTGAGAGACTGGCACGGTTTGGTTGTGATTAAATATAAACTAAACTACTAAGCACGAATCAGCGAATAGCACACACGTAAACAGATAAATACTTGAGACAATAAGAAGACCTGTCCTGATAGTTAAGTAGCTTGTCACTTGTTTTATTGCTAGTTTTATATGAAGTGTATAGTTCGATGCAACGCACCGAGATTAATTCCTTTCTCGTTGGCTCTAATCTTATCGGCGAGTAAACCCTTAATGATCACTTATGACTATCCTATTTATCTTTCTTCCTACTTTTCTACAGACGATAGAATGCATAGGCGATCTAATAAATAGGCGAGGAAGGGGCATGGCGACCCAAGCAATGCTCAGCTAGACACAGAGGTTATCAATGCACTAATAAAAGTCACCAAAGACATCAACATATAAACTTTAATTAATGGGAAAGCAATTTTAAGGGGAGTTGAAGTGAATGATAACATAACACAAGCCCATCAATCCTGACCAATTAAAGTGTACTAATACAATAAAACAAAACTACTTAATGAATTAAATACATGCAGGACCTTCTTACAGCTCTTGTATCTTCGTTCAAGGTGTGTCTTGTGTTGCTATTTCGTCTGAATTCGGCTTAGGGTTTCTGTCTTCTCGTACTTCGTATATTCCTAGCCTCGAAATTCGTCTGGTCTTGGGGTATTTATAGTTTCTGTCTGAGGGTAAGATGCGGCGCATTGAATAAGTAGATGCGGCGCATTGACTTAACTTCGCGTGGGGTCCAAGATTAATATATTCAGGAATATTCGTACACCGCCAGAAGATGCGGCGTAACTCCATTCTTAGATGCGGCGCATGTCCTTTGCTGTCTTGGATAATATCTTGTGAAATCTTGATAGTGATGCGCCGTATATAATAAGTAGGATGCGGCGTATCTGGAGCAGAATGTCTTGATCTTGTACATTTCAGTAGACTCTTAACTTCTTGCTTGTTTTGCTCCATAATTAGTCCAAAATCGCCAAGTTTCACATAATACTTGTTTTTACCTGAGAATTACAAAAGTAAACATTAACGTATCAATTCTTACAGATAATATAATAAAACAAGTCAAATAAATAGGATAAATGATGGTAATAAAATGTACTTATTTGAGTTCATCACTACTCATGAAATTTAAAAAGAGAACGTACCTTATGTCCAGCTTTTCTACGCAATATCCAGGATGGTAAACGAAGTTGTGAATGATGGATGAGTCTTCAAGATAACCAAGGTATAAAAGTATATCATAGCAAGCTTCCAACGCCTTATAGGACCAAAGCGACTTGACCCGAACATGTCTTGTACTTGACTCATTAGATGTCTTAGCCTTGATACATATAACTTCTTTTGTTGAGACTTTCACATCTTCATTGCAACCACATCATGCTTTTTCAACAAGTACTTTTTGATTTTGATTTGTAGATTTCTCAAAATTTCCGATTAAGTAGTAGATATATCTTCATATATTCTCCAATAGCCGCACCATTAATATTCCACTACCTCATTAGCTATTTCTTGAGATGAATTGTCATGTAAGATATTGAGTGTGATTCAAGATTAGATAATCCATTTGTCTTCACGCGCGCGTTTCGAATGTGAGTAGGTTAACGTAAGATTGAGTTTCTTTCCTTTGTGCGTTTATTACCTAATCAAGTAAAACAGCTTGGTACCCGGATTCTTATGGGTCCGAGATGGTTAGTTGATGACACCCATTGCATTTGTATGCACATGGTGAGGATGTCGCCAAGAAGTACAAGAATTGCTTAACAGTTTGTTTTAATGTACAAACAATGGATTTCTTGACTTATATTGTTTATAATCATTGTAAATAACCTTATTTCTAAATTGTTCTACTAGGTTTTACAAATTTAATTTGTTTTGATTTACTTGTTGATGAGTTATCCGAACTAAATCCTAAACCGGTTTTATCTTCGAATGGCTTTTGACAACTTAGTAGGTATTTAAGAGATTTGGAGCTTTCTTCAAATTTAGCTAATATTTTTGCTCTTTCATTTAATCTTTTAATTTCATGTTTATATTCTTGACATGTTTTGCATTCTAAATAAATTTCAATATTACTTTCAAGTCTAGACATTTTATCTTCTAAAATTATTTCTTTTTCAAAATTGCTTTCAAAAATTTCTGATGATTCATGTTTAGAAATGGTTTTTAGATCTATGTTGCAAAAATGTTTAAAATCATTTTCTAATTTTGAAAATTCTAAAATGAATTGACCATAGCAAAAATGTTCGGTTTCGGATTGTACCTTATTTGGAGTTTTATCTAATTTGCATTCTTCACATACCGGATAGTAATCTTCTTCTTCGTCTGTGTCACTCCATGATTTTGAATTGAGTTCACTTCGGAGTTGATTCATGTAGTCTTCGTCATTAATACCTTCATTAAAAACATTTGAACTAGTAGCACATGTATCTATTTTATCTAAATGTTTATCTATTAAGATTTCTAGGACAATTAATTCATGTACAAGATCAAATTCCTCATCTTTGGCTTGACATTTTTCTTGATGAAAGTTTAAAAGACTTTTCCAAATATCATTAGCCGTTTGACAGAAGAATATTCTTTCATATTCAACTCTCGGCAATGCTTTATAAATAATTATTTTAGCTTTATTATTTTTGTCATTCTTTGTTTTGAAATAATTATTTTCACTTTCAAAATCCGTTTTTGTTGGTTGAAAATCACCAATCGAAATGACATGCCAAAGATCTAGATCAATTGATTTCACATAATTTTCAAATTTATATTTCCATTCAAGAAAGCTATAATTTTTAAATAGTGGTGGTTTTTGTATAGATTGCCCTTCTAAATATTTTTCCGATTCCATAGATCGATTTAAGTTTTAAAATACAATATATTTTAAAAATCTTGTTTAACCTGGCTCGTGATACCAATTGTGGAAAACTAGAAGGGGGGGGGGGAGTTGAATAGTTTTACGTCTTTTTAATTTATTAAAAAAAACTTGTTTCCTTTTAAAAAAAAAACTTAGATTATAGTTTATGTGAAAAATATTGCTTGAACAATATTATTAATTATATGTGTATCATTTTTAGATTTGTTATGAAAGTTTTGTTTTTATGAATGGAGTTTTAAATTGATCTTTATGTGAAATCAAATTCTAAATAATACTAACAATTATATATGCCTATATGTATGAAAGTAATGACGATATAAATAAAGAAGTAAGTAAGAGATGGAAAGATCAAACCGAGACACGAGGGATTTATAGTGGTTCGGCTACAAGGACACCTTCCTTGCCCTACTCCACTCCCCGAGCACCTAGCTCGAGAGTTTTCTTCACTACTTCAACAAGCTCCCTTATGGCGGAGAAAACCTTACACAACTTTCGCTTACACCGGTTTAACGACACAAAGCTAAATGTCGAGTTCTAATAGTAGCTAGAACCAATCTCACGACTTCAATCACAACTTCTTCACGATCTCTTCACGACTTCTTCACTATGGCTTCACAACTTCTTCACGACTTCTTCACAACTTCTTCACTATGGGTTCACAACTTCTTCACGACTACTCACGACTACTACACACCACAACTACTTCACAACTACAATCTAGTTCACAACTATACACTACTTCTTCACTTCCTAATACTACTTCTTCACGTCTCTACTTCTTCACACCTTTGCTATACTTCTTACACACCTTGTATTTCTTCACTCCTTAGCGACTTCTACTTCTTCACTATCTTACGACTTCTTTACGATGGCTTCACCACTTCTTCACACCACAACTACTTCTCCACTTTACAATACTTCTACTCTACTTCTTTACAACACAACTACTTATACACCTTCTTCACTACTTATACACTATACAAATCTAATCACTTATGTTCACACCTAATATACACACCTTATTACACAAATGAATGAATGATTTGCAAAGTATATTTAAACTAACAACTTAGGTAACAAGATGATACTTAAGTTGTAATACTTCTAGTCTTGATTGATAGAAGTATTCTTCTCTTTGCACTTGGATGATTGAAGCTTGAATCACTTGGAAACAAAAGCTTAAGATTATGTGATCAAAGGATTTAGAAAGTTGTAAGAGGAGATTTAGAACAGAAGGTTTTGGGGTGCAAGAGGTGAGGAAAAAGTCCAGAATTAGTCCAGTATTTATAGGAAAAAATTGACAGCTTGGAGGAGCGGGGCGGTCCCCTTAAATAGGGGGCCGGTCCCCTTAATAATTAAGGGGGCCGCCTTGATAATTAAGGGGGCCGCCCCCCATAACCGTTGCCCAGATTTGTCTTTTTGTGGGGAAGGTTTTTCTGGAATATTTTTGCCATATTTGGTTGAAAATTTGAATTCATAAATTTATAATGGATTAAACATTTTTATTTAATACCAAAAATGATTTTTTAGAAGATATAAAATGTTTGTGTCATTTTATAAAAAATCAAGTGATTAAGTAAATGTTCATTTGATCATATAATGCATTAAGCATTTGTTTATTCATACCTTAAGTGATTAAGTTGTAGAAGTGAATATTTACAACTAAATACTTGTTTATTTAATAAGTTTATGTTTAATGAGTTTACATTTTGTGATTATCAAAACATAGAGATATCAAGAAGTATTAATAATGTTTTTTGGCATTATTTATATCAACAAAATTAAATTAGGGTTTGTTGGTTTAATATTGTGTCGAATTAAGTAGGAAAGAAAAAGGAATGGAGTTGTGTTTTAAGGGGTTGTACCATATGCTATTTAGGGTTGTACTATAGTTTAAAGAATATAGAAAATTTATTTTCAATTTTTAGTTAGGTTAAAATGAATATATATATTAGTTTAATTAAGTTTAAAAGTAATAAATGTATTGTTTTAGGTTTTGTGCTATAAGCACTTGTACTCTAGGCATTAATGTGTTGTACTCAAGTTTATTTAGTATAAGAAATATATTTTTAAAGCTCGTGCATAAAAGACTTGTATAATGTGCTTTAAAATAAGTACATTTAGGTTTATAATAACATTTATATAAATATTATGTTTTTATGCATAAATGACTTGTACATGTGCTTGAAAGACTTGTACATTTATATTATGTAGAAAACATGCTACTAATAATTAGGGTTTGTGAATTGATCACATAAAATCATAGATTTATGAGTTTAGGGCTCGTATCGGGAGTTAAAGTGAAATTAGGGTTTCTGTGCTTTAATGACTTGTATTCTGGGTATAAAATGTTGTACTTTAATATTTATGAGTTAGTTGTGTAAAATCATAGTTATAATAAATTAGGGTTTCGTGAAAACTCTAATAGATAGGAAACGTTTAGTTTGAAAAAAAAAATTTGACGTGGAAAACGGATAAGTATTAGTTGAATGCAAGTGTGAAATTTACGGGTGGTTACAGTCTCACCTCCTTAATGGAATCCCGTCCCGGGATTCAATCTGTGTTAGGTGTTTAAGTGATGAGGACGAAAGGTGGTTTCACTTGTGAAAACTTTATAAGTTATAATTTATTGTTTTACATATGAAAAACATTGTTCCGAAGGTCATATAATCTTAAGAAATATTTATTTTGAATGAAAATTGTTATTTTATAAGTAGGTATTATGAGTTTATAAAATACGTGCAACAAGGAAATAACGAATTTTAACAATGAAGGTTTCGGAAAAGAACTTGATGAATCTAGGGAAAGTTTTTTTTTTTTTTTTTTTTTTTTTTTTTTTTTGAAATTTAAGCTTCCATGACACGATGAACAGTAGAAATCAACGGTCAGGAATAGTAATTCCCAACGGCTAGTTTTCCAACGGCTAGTTTTCTACCTATATATATACTCCATTTTAATTTTCATTCTTCCACCAAACATATATCTCTTATTTACTACCTCCAAAATGCCGCACCTAATTACTATACTAGCAATTGTGTATGTCGTTTTTGGGGTTATCTATTTGGCGTACGTTCTTGAGGAAGATTACGTATTCATTGTTTGCATTCTAGCGGCTATTATGCCATTCCTGATCCTAGCTATTGGAGTGGACATGCTATGGGGAAAATAATCTCGAGTTAGGGTTGCTAAAATGAGTTCTTGTTGGGTTTCTATGTAATCCTTAAAGGTGAAATAAAACTCGTTTGTCTTTATGTTTAAGATCTAGTCTTGCTATCGTGTTAATAATTCGTTATGCTAATTGTATTGCTATGTATTAATATTCGTGGATTCTAATAAAATTTACGTTATTTGTGTTTTTCATATATCTTGTGAATTTTTGTGATCCTCGAGTTTATACTCATGTCCTTTCAGATACAAATAAGCCCACTTGTTTATAATTCATTATTTACATAGAGAGGCGTCCCAAACAATGTAAATGAAGAAATATAAACTTATGGTTCGGCGATTCATAATTCCTTTATTTAAATAAAAAGGCGTCCCAATTTATTCAAATAACGACATTGTAAATCATCCTACTTAAGAATTTCTGACTAAACATTCGTACTTAACCGATGAGTTACAAGGTATTTTAGTGAGGGTACGGAAGGAGTATTTACACTCATCTGTTGAGATGAGAGTAAGATAATCAAGGAAAATTGACATAGTATTTAAAATAGTTTGGTGTTTTTAACGTATATAGAATAAGAATTGTGCAAATCACAATGTCTTAGGAAGGTTTCGTAAATTTCAAAATGTAGAAGTAGGTACATGCTCGAGGAAATATGATTTAAGCCGTAATGCCTTAGAATAGGCATATGAAGTTATGTTTATTTATATAAAGTGATAAGAAGTATGTCGTATGTATATATATATCAATATTCTAAAGCATAAATTACCTAGAAGTCACATAATCGTCTGGAGGATGGAAGGCACGGAGAGCGAAAGGCTATAAAATATTTTTGTGAAAAGCAGTTATAGTTTAGGTCTCAATTAGACCCGTTTCTCTATAACTATAAGCTCTGATACCAATCTGTAACACCCCCAATTTCGTGATACGCAGCAGAATTTAAACTGGGTGTTACTCGACAGTACAACAGTTATAGAAAACGATCTTGAATGGAGTCGTTTTAAAAGATTTATCATTCGAATTTTATAAATATCAGAGTTTACAAAATGAGGTCCCAGTAGGTTTACAGTTTATTAAATAAGTTTCGAATGATAATTAGCCTTCTATCGGTATCCGTGCCTTTCCGTACCATCCTCGCTCATTATGAACCTGAGATAAACATGCTAAAAGTGTCAACATAAAGGTTGAGTGAATCCATAGCGTTTAAAGTTATAATCAGTTGAACACAAGCTAAGTAGAAAGTAAATTAGTAATATTGCAGTTCAGTATATTGCTCTAAGTCTCATGAATCTCAAAACGTTAACACGATGGACATCATAGTAATGAACTACTGACGTAAATTACTACATAATTAAATGTAGCAATTATGCCCTCGAGTAGGAGCTTGCCGTGCTCTTTATTAAACGTTTTCAAATATAAGGTGCATTTGGTTACCTATCCGGCTAACACAAATGGGATGTCAATTCCAATAGATCTATTCACTATATTCGCGCTCACCCGAAAGTGATTAGTGGTTCATGATTGAGGGGCTTTTAAGAGGCAACAGTTAAACTTAGGCAATATCTATCAGGATAGCATACAGAAAAATACTTGTGTTCGGTTTGTAGCATGTATCTCCCCACAAGTTTGGAAAACGTATAAAAAGTGAGACTATGAACTCACCTGAGTAGTCTGGATGGAAAACAAGTTAAATATAGTTGATAAACGCCTCCGGCATGCGACATAGCTCATATGAGCTTAGTTGTGAGCTGCTGTGATCAGGTACTAAGAAACGAGCAGAATGGAGTCCCAATCGTGTATAACACCGAATCCAATGCCCCTTCTTGCTTCTCTTGGTTTGAACATAGTAGTTTAGAGTGCATGTGTGAGTGGTTTGTGTGATTCGATTTGGTGTGAGTGAAAATGAGTGTGGGTGTGTCGATATATATATATATATATATATATATATATATATATATATATATATATATATATATATATATATATATATATAGATATATGTATATATATATATATATATATATTATGGGAAAGAGTTTAGGGTTTTCTATGGGTCTAGTCATCATGTTGGGCATGTAAGGGACAAGATGAGGTGTTCATGAGAGTTTGTGAGGTGATATGGGGTGAAGGTGAGGGTGGCGTGAGGTGGTTAAAGGGGAACCAAGGGTTTTACCTATAATGATGGTCATAGTGATGTGGACACATATGAAACATAGAAGAAGGTTTGTGGTGTATGATTTGCTTAGTAGTAATTGTGGAAGGAGAGGGGAAAAAGTGAGGTGTATTATGGGAGTTTGTGTGATGATTTGAGGTGAAGGTGAAAGTGGCGTGGTGTGTTAAAATTATGGCCATGAAATTAACCTAGCATCCTTGACTAAAGTGAGACATCGAGAGACAAGGTGAGGTGGAAGCATTTGTGTCTTTAGAAGAAGACTTAAGATATAAGATTTACTTAATATTAAGTTAAACTAGATTAGTTTAGTTTTAATTAGGATTTAACTAGGAAGATTGTATGGATCGAATGGTGCTTTAAATGGTGGTAACTTGGGCTATTGTGAGTTGTACTTGGGATTTTAGTGAAGTAACAAAATTAGTTTAAGGCTTGGTTTGGGTATTTATTGGGTAGAAATTAAATTAGGGTTTGTTGGTTTAATATTGTGTCGAATTAAATAGGAAAGAAAAAGGAATGGAGTTGTGTTTAAAGGGGTTGTACCATATGCTATTTAGGGTTGTACTATAGTTTAAAGAATATAGAAAATTTATTTTCAATTTTTAGTTAGGTTAAAATGAATATATATTAGTTTAATTAAGTTTAAAAGTAATAAATGTATAGTTTTAGGTTTTGTGCTATAAGCACTTGTACTCTAGGCATTAGGGTGTTGTACTCAAGTTTATTTAGTATAAGAAATATATTTTTAAAGCTCGTGCATAAAAGACTTGTATAATGTGCTTTAAAATAAGTACATTTAGGTTTATAATGACATTTATATAAATATTATGTTTTTATGCATAAATGACTTGTACATGTGCTTGAAAGACTTGTACATTTATATTCTGTAGAAAACATGCTACTAATAATTAGGGTTTGTGAATTGATCACATAAAATCATAGATTTATGAGTTTAGGGCTCGTATCGGGAGTTAAAGTGAAATTAGGGTTTCTGTGCTTTAATGACTTGTATTCTGGGTATAAAATGTTGTACTTTAATATTTATGAGTTAGTTGTGTAAAATCATAGTTATAATAAATTAGGGTTTCGTGAAAACTCTAATAGATAGGAAACGTTTAGTTTAAAAAAAAAATTGACGTGAAAAACGGATAAGTATTAGTTGAATGCAAGTGTGAAATTTACGGGTGGTTACACATAAGGTGTTAATCTGCATTCGCACAACAACAACAAACACAAATATAAAAAGCTATCAATTAGTTGACAAAAAAAGGCATCATTGTCACCCAAAACCCTAAATCTCAAATCTGCCAAAATTAAATACAATTAAACGTAAAATCATAAAAAAATTTACCTGGTATAATAGGCTCTCAAATCCGTTCATCTTATGATGGAGTTAACAACAACGCACAACTCAAGAAACAACCGTAAGGGATCTTCTTCCAGCTTTTACTGATCTTAATCTTTACATTGTGGGTGCATTGTCTTTTTGAGTTAAGCCGGTCGTTGTCTTGAGACAGTCATCACATTGTGGGTGCATTATCTTGTTATACTCATAAAGTTATTGCATAAATAGGATTGATGTTAAAACTTATGAAATATGTGATATTAACCACTTTTTGATATTAAAGATTGGAACTTTATGGATATAAAGGTTACCTACCAGTCATCGTGATGGGGTGGTAGTGGTGGTTGTTGGATGGTGATGATGGTGATGGGGTGGCAGTGGTGGTTGTTTGTGTGAATATACACTTTCAATACTAAGTATAAGAGACAACCCCTATGAAAAGACCTAATTACCCTTCAAGTTTTTAGTCACTTAACCAAGAAAATGGTCAAACAGACGGAATATTTGGTCAAGGGACCAAACCCGTTATGGGTCGCAAGTTTGGGGAGCAGATCCGTTAAAAAAAAGTATGGGGACTAAAAGTGTTAAACCCGGGTGACCACATGGACCATTTTTGAAATTAACTCTTTGTATTATTTGTTTACCTCTCTGTTTTTCATATAAAGAAAAAAAAAAAAAAAAAAAAAAAAGGTGCTTGTCCAACATTTTATGATTATTTACGATATTGACTATATTATACATACTAGGCGAGTACCCGTGCATAGCAACGGAATTCGTAACGGCAAATAATTAACGATTTGTGATATTGTGGTGAGTGTTTTGTGTAGCGTTCAAAACAGAACGTGAACCGATCAGAATGTAGTTGCAAACGGTTATACTACACGATAACTAAAGTCTAGAAAAAATTATTAACATCTATCAAACAACATATAAAAACATTTAATGAAACTGAAGTAAAACATTACATTAGTTATGAGATAAAAACTAACAACACACGTTACTCTTCGCGTAAAACTTCTTGTTAAACGAAATTTGAGGTGTAGATTCACACGTTACTCTTCGCGTAAAACTTCGGTCAAAATTGGACCTCTAGTCTCAAGTTATGAAAGCACATCCACATTGCAAAAAGTACATGCTAGATACAAAGACATTTCAAATGAGCCCTGCAGACACCATATCTTTCAAAGCTATCAAGCAACATTTGGGAAGCTTCTAATGGTGCTATTTTTGCTTGTATCAAATTCAGAGATGTGCATCAGAAGTGGATCGAGGGTGGAAACTATGAATTATGCATAGAGGATGTCCGAGACGAAATCTGGGATATGGTGAAGCCCACTGATCCTCTAAGGATCACACTTTCAGATTTGCTATCATTCAAACAGGGTGGAACTGTTGCAAGTATGCTTATAGATGTACGCGGTTTCTGGGCCCATGACAACAGAGAAAACCTTCTACAAGAAGAGGAACAACCAGAAGAAGAATAAGCCATGTGGCGTATATGCTTTTGTAACATTAACCAAACATGTTAACCTCTCGAAACTGCTTTTTAAGAACACTGTGTATTCTATGTAAAGGTAGACGATAACTTGTAGTGTGTAACGATTTCACCTACTTTTACAAATTAGAAGCTGAGCTACAATTTACTTTAGTACTGCTGGGATTTAAAATTTCTGATTATTAAAATGTATTATGTATCTGATGTGCAAACTTGCGCATTTGTTCAGATTCTTGTGTTTGAGTCTCGGGTGATTTTATTTTGGTGTTGATCGTGAAAGCTTACCAGCAAATGGGGTTCTTATAATTCAATGTCCTAGATGAATCAGACACCATAACTTTGGATTTTGACAGTTTTGTGTAAAAGAAAAAGAGATGGCTTTTATTCCTATTAGTACATGATAGTGAGTATGATACCATGTTTCCTGGATGCTTGAAATAAAAGGATAATAAGAAATCATAGCAGAAGAATTGGTTAACAATATGAAACTTTATCATGAGATTTAAAGGTTGCATCATGGTACTTTGCATTCAAAGACATGCAGTGAACAAGTTAAACCTATCGAATTGATACATCGATACACATATGATTCTACAAGACTTGCAACCAATACCATTCAATATTGAGAATGTCAGTATTGCAATGCTAATACCCTACCCCGCACCTTCGATGGAAGAAGTGAATGAATTGACATCCCATAAGTACTAACCATTAAAATCTTCTAACATTCTTTTCAACCCATTATTAACTCATTCACTCTAATACGAAAAATCATTCTCAAACTATTACTCTCACACACAATTAGCAATTTTAATTGGTCGATATCGCTCAATGTTTTCCTCAACCAACCCGTTTCCAACCTATGTGCATTTTATCCTTCAACCCTTTTAGAGGCCTTTTTTATCGTTGAATTGGAGAAGTCGTCATCCAGATTCATGGCAGCTTCTGAGTGAATCTCAAGCTTACCTCAGCTTTTTCAATTCATTAGCTAAAAGATGAGCACGGGGATTAGCCGATTTCACCACTTTACATATTCAACAACCGTGTCATATGTTTCCATGTTCAATGTGCTTTCTGCAAAACATCTGTAGAGAAAATTATATGGTGGTCCGAATATAGACTACAAAAAGTATACTACTTTTTTTGAACATTCTAAATTTTTCTTCAAGTGATTAATGAGGTTCAACATATTGAACTTACATTTTGGCAAACATTCGACCAGTTTCCCTTTTAGCTTAACTTTTTTTACGATTGACCCATTACAGATTAAAGAAGCTAACTGCATCAACCCATTTTGGGATGCTTGTGATGAATTAATGTAACTTTTTCATAATTTAATGAAAGTATAAATTAGTGACAGATAGAGATAACCTACCTGAGTTCATGCCAGAATGTAATAGTCCGTTCTGACAGAAAAGGATGCAAACGTTCAAGATAGTTGATTTTGTCTCCACCAGGTCTTGAAGTACCTTCTTCAAGGCTCGAGAAAAAGAGCGAGGTCACCAAATGGACAAGTACAGCTGGGTTCGGATCACCAAGAACAGCATGTAGTTCCCTGTGTATCCATGGTTCTATTCTTTGTAGTAACCTTTCCTTGTGAGTGTTTCTTCCTATTGAACCCTAAAAGTATAAAAAAAAAATGTAAACATAAACACGCAAAAGCAAGTTGTAACTTTAAGACATATATCAGAATCTAGAGAAGCATACATATATCCTCTACTTCATAAAAACCCATGATCTTAGTATATATTACCATTTACAATTGTTCATATAATCATATTACAATTCATCATTAAGAAAGTGAAAATGATTAAGGTGTATACCAGCTCAAGGGGCCTTCTGCTAGGACAAGGTACGGCTCGCAAGTTCTGCTCATATATGCTGCAATTTCATATTCACCAGACACCATCAGAACAATAAAATACATCATAGCTGATCACACACATGTCAAATTAGCTAAACCAATCACTGATGTGCAACTGTTCATATTGTATACCTTGCACGCCACTGCAGAATATTGGTCTGCTCAAATGACCTTTGCCTCGGTAATGGCCTTATTCTTCTGTTAATGGCATTTAGTTCTTGTCTTGTTCTTCTGCCTCGGTAAATGACCTCTAGCTCGTTTACTTAAACGGTCTACAAGTCAAGCTCAAACTCGGCTCGTGACTCATTTACACACCTAGTCGTACCAAACATAATAATGACATAAGGAACTTACAATTCTCTTGCTAAATTCGATTCCAGCAACCACAAACGGCGTAACTCCAGCTACAAATTCCAAAACCCAAACACAATTATATAATAAAAAAACACATAAACAAAACTCAAAAAAATACTTAAAATCAAAAAAAAATACTTGGACCACGATAAAAGATTTGTATCTATGAAAACATATTTATTTAAAATCAATCTATAAAAACACATTGGTCATTTTTAATTATTAAAACATGTACAAACAAACCACCATACAGATTTAATTTCGAAAACAAAGCAGATTAAAACAAAGCGAAAATAAGATCAGATCAACAAGAAATGTTCAATGGTACACAACAATACGCATCAAAGTAGAACAAATCAAGAACAACGCCGTTAGATAAAAATGTCAAATAATTAAGACCCCAAGACATAATTTACCAAAAGTCAAAATTAGCTCAACTTTCATATACATCTACACAAAAAGATCATATCATAAAAGCTCAAGCGGTTTATAGTAAATATTTCATGCAACTTAGATCAATGAGAATACGCATCAAACCAGCAAGTTTTCGACTAAGATCACATCAACAAAAAACATCATTAAATTCATCAAATAACTCATATTAGTGCCTAAATCTTTTCCATCAGTTGTAATCTACTAATAACGAAATAAAACTTACAGAAAAGTTTCAACTCAGTTTTTAACAGTAACCATTCAAGTAACACCAGATCATTAAAAACCAATCATCAAACTATAAAAAACATTAACAATTTTATTAAAAAAAATTATACCTTCCTTAGTAACTCTAGGACAAAGGTACCCATCATTAGCAAGACTAATATTCCTAGGCATAGGAACACCCCTCCCCCCAACACCAAACTGCGTCCCCACAAACTCAACCCGACCCAACATCTGTTCCAAATCACCAGCAGTCTCAATACCCGTTTTTAGATCCGACCCAGGAAACCCAGCAAAAACCGTCCTATTCCCAACCCGGCAAAGAAACCGACCCATCAGCCACAATAGCCCCATTAGCAGATACCAAATACTCATCATGCTGAAAACCCACAAAGACCCTCCATGACTTGAGTTCATCTGGTGAGTTGTTGAGGATGGTGAGAGTGGACTCCATCAACAGTAAAGTGTTCAAGCACAAGTAAACAATTTAATAGATCAGTAAAAAGTGTCATTTCCAGTACCATAACTGTGCTCTTTTGGAAACAAATTTACCAAGAAATTAAAACAAAATTCAAAAATAACTGAAGCAGTTTTCGGTGACGAAACGAAGACTGTAGATTCAGGCGACGGCGGCGGTGACAACAGCGAATCTACAAAAAAAAAATGTTATTACAACTCGAATTTATAAAAAATAAAACAGATCTAATAAAAAATGTTATAACTCAAATTATCAAAAAAAAAAAAAAAAAAAAAAAAAAAAAAAAAAAAAAAAAGATCTAAACAAAACTTAAAAAATTACCCAAAAACATGAAAGTACCTTTAGAGAAGTAAAGCTTTTAGTGTTTCCGAAGGTGGTAGGAGGCTCGAAGTTGGTTGTTTCGTTGATGGTGGCTATGGACAAACGAAACCACCAACAACAACCAAAAACCCGTCACGTACTACCTCAAATCACCTAAACCATCAAAAGATGGTGGCAATTTCGGCAGATGGCGGCGGTGTTGAGGTTAATGGTGGCGGCGGGTGCTTTTTAGAGAGAGAGAGAGAGATATGTGTTTTTAGGTTAGAGAAAGAGGGAAGACAGAAAAGAAACATGTAGCGAGTAGGTTTGGGTGGAGAAGGGTAAAATGAGGAATACATTAATTTCAAAATTTCACTTCTTGACTTTTTCACATTTCACTATTGACCATTCCTCCTTTATAATTAGTTAAGATACTTTAGCTCATTGGAATACATGGGCTCTTGTGAGTATAATTTGTCTCTGCTTATAACATTAAAATGCTTTTATATGTGAAATTATTATGATGCAAATATTTTATTTTTTTATGTCGTATCATTTATATCGCGTGTGCACTATAAATAATTAATAAATTTATATGAACGGTATGTATACCAATTATTAGTCATTTTTAAAATCTTTTTTATATAATAAAACAAAACCTCAAGTAGGGACTTTTGCATTTAAAAAAAAAAGATTATTTCCCTATTGAGTAATATTTTTTTATTAAGATTTTTTTTGGGATTTTGAAAAATAATTAAACCTAATTATTTCCTAATTTGCTTCACAAATCTTAAAAAAACGTTTTTATGCTCCATATACAAAAAACTTAAAAATACACATGGGTCTCACGGACATTTGTTCATAATTTTAGACCAAAAAAAAAATGTAAATTGTTCTGAAAAAAACCAGAGTCCCAATTGAAAGCTCATCATGTTCCGTTTTCCAATCTCATAACAACCAAAAAAGGAAAAAGAAAAACAGAAGCCCAAATTCACTCTGAAATTAGGGTTCTTGAAAACCTAAACTTCAGTTTTAGTGAACTGTTCAATTGATTAAAGTCCGTATACCATGTAGGAGATTAGTGATTTTACGGTGATATCTTTGACTGCTCAAGCATCAGTTACTAATTCATCACAAGTATAAGTCAATGTTATTGAAATATGCATGTAATAATCAATAAGGACCACATAAAAACACATCATCAAGACACGTTCAATATGATCTTCTAAAAGCATGGGCTATATAATGGTTTAAATGGCTACCATAATAAATGTTTGTTTTATGTAATTATAAGCATACAAACTAATACAATAGTAAACAAATAAAAAATGTTTGTTTGCTAGGACTGTAATTTTCTATTCAATTATGCATGATGAATAGGTACGTTCAAGGTGCTAACCGATGTGCATATTTTCCATTTGAGGAACTTTGTGATCAACTTCTTGATGCTACCGACTATTTTGACTTATGAGGTATGTAATGTAAAACCAAAGAAAAGTTAAATAGTTGACCTTAAAAGTCAAAATGCTAACATATGTGCAATTGCAGGAAATTTTCACACTCTGGCTTTGGATGGTGTCCTGATATTTGGGCTCCACGACAGGACAACAGCATACTGGTTCATCACTTTGGCAGTTTGGCTGATGTTAGTCTCATTTCTTATCATTTGTTTTGGCTCATGTGCGTGTGTTTGGTGCATAAATTGTAAAATGATGTAGTAGTTATTTTGTAACTATAGTTGATGTATGAGAACAAAGCTAGGTTGTTGTGTATTGCCGATGGGACTCCTTTTGATCTTTTTAAGGGTTTGTTACGGGTTGCGGACGCACATAATGTAGCTCCTAGAACCTCTTCGAGAGCAAGGAAAAATGATGATTTGACCTTTGTTTTAACAATGAATTGGGCTTTGATAAAGACCGTACCATTCGTAGGTATGTTTTTTAAAGGCATTTAGATATACTTTGCCTAAACTCTTTTTGGTTTTCTAAAGACGTTAGATTTGTTACTCATGATGTTCTCTAGAGATGGAAAATGGGTTGGTGAGACGCATTGGGTACAATTGAAACGAGCCATGTTGGTAAAGGTCGGGTTGGGACTTATTGGCGCAAACTGAACAATTAGTGTGTCAAACATGATTACAAATATCCCAATGAAAGGAAATTGGTTATGATTGACACCTTGAAGTGTAATTTTAGTTCAAAGTATATATGTATATTAATCTTTTCATATTTTTACAGGTTGAATAATTGATCACAAAATCATGAAATGGTTTGGATGTGATCGTGTATAGTATCCCCGGACCCTAGCACATTGGGCCGGGCATGGCTAACGTCCTATACCACGGCATATTCTAATCCCGCAATCCGGACAAGATCATCCCCGGCCTCTCAAGTCCGGGGATCTAATCCGATGTCGACAGCTATCCTGCCGCGACTGGCTAAAGCCAGATCTTGTGGGATTGTGTCTTCCACTTGGTCTGACATTTACCTACTAAGGTATGGCGCAGCCATGCGCTGCTCTGACAATTACCTACTCAGTAATTAATGTGCAGAGTTTCGAGGTAGCTACAGTAAGTATATGGGTAGTATAAATACTCCCATCTCATTTATTACCACACCTAACTGCATTTACTACTCCTAGTCCGCACTTAAATTACCTCTCTAAACAAATATACTTACTCTCACACCGGAGGCCAACCGCGGAATCCCCCTTCCGCGGTAAGACTAACGGTGCTACTTTTGTCTTAGCAGTGAACAAGAAGTAATTGGTGCAAGATCTACCCTCCAAGAGCTAGTCTAACCTAGGTCTGGGAGTGTGCCAAAGATTTGTACTAACATTTGGCGCCATCCGTGGGACCAGTTACACAAACTGCGTTTCAAAAGGAAGAAAAATCTACCATGAGCAATCAAGACAACAATCCTTCTCCTTCCCAGGAACCTTCCACCGTGCGTAACACTCGTAATATGGAAAAAAACAAGGAGCAGGAACTCCATGCGGAATCCCTTCCGGATGAAGCAATCAGGAAGTTTTGCGATCAGCACTACGACCGGTTGCTGCCACTGATGTCCGAAAAGGTCCACGCAGAAAAGCTAAATCAAGTAAGGACTCGCCTTGAGTTCGAGGATGAGTCGCGGGAAGACCCTTCCCCGCAAGGGCTATCCAGAAACTCCCAGTCAAGATCCCTATGGGAACGAAAGAATGAGAAGAGGCGGAAATCCAGCCCTAGTTACAGGTCAGGGCCCTCTGAAAGCTCTTACTCTCGAAGCATTTTCTCTAGGCTTAGCAAGGAACCTTGGGACGGTGACAAAGAAATGGAATATCCCCGACCTACTGTTTTCACCCGTTTGGGAGAAAGGAGGGGGGATGTCAAGTCACGCCTAGGAGAGAAGAAGGCGGATGTATTCTCTAGACTTAAAACAAAAAGCCGTGCCAGAAGAGAACGCAGGGCTGAAGCAGAGCGTTACAGACAAGAGGAGCGTCCTCGTGCGGAAAGATACCCTGAAAGTAACAGGAAAAGGTCGCCCAGCCCAACCCTTAGCCGCGTCCCTCGTTTTAGGGAACATAGAACCAGAAGCAGGTCCGCATACTCAAGTCACGAACGACCGCGGAGGCAAACACCTGTAGAAAGTGAGGACAGTGCGGGGGAATACTGGAGGGCGAGGTCTGGAAAAAGTAAAGGGGAGGAGGATGATCTTTATCATCCCTATGACGTTGAAGAAGCTAATCCATTCACATTAAGGATTCGGGGTTTCAAATTCCCAAAAAGAACCAGAATGCCTAATAATGTCAAGACTTACGATGGAACCGGAGATCCGGAGGACCACATGAAAAGCTTCTGCACCGCGGCAAAAGTAGAACGATGGGCCATGCCCACATGGTGTCATATGTTTAACTCTACTCTCATGGGGCATGCTCGAATGTGGTTTGACGACTTGCCGGCGGAAAGCATTGATAACTTTGAAGACCTCAAGAGGTACTTCCTATCTTATTTCCTCCAACAAAAGAAGTATACTAAAGACCCGGTAGAGCTCCATCATATCAAACAAAAAGAAGGGGAAACAACCACGGCATTCGTTGATCGTTTCAAGACAGAAAGCATGCAAGTGAAGGGTGCCCCGGAATGCATGAGAGTCTCAGGGTTTATGCACGGCATTAACAACCCGGAGTTAATCAAGAGGCTTAATGACCGAATTCCAAAGACCATGGACGAGATGTGGAAGATTACCACCGCCTTCGTCCGAGGGGAAACTGCCGCGGCAAACTTATCTAAGAAAAAACATGACCGTTCCACATGGAAGTCCGGCGAAGGAGGATCCCGGACAACCAATGCCCAGCCTTTTGACATGAAGACAGAATTCAAACAGCGCTCTAGGGCAGACCGAAGGCGGAGCGATAGATTCACGCCCCTCACAAAAACACCAAAAGAAATTCTGGCAATGGATTCAGTCAAATTTACGGCCCCACCGCCAATGTCAAGTCCGGCCGAGTTCAGAAACAAAGACAAATACTGTGATTTTCACAGAGAAAAAGGCCACCACACTGACGAATGTTTTCAATTGAAGAGACAAATTGAGGAAGCGGTCAGATCAGGACAGCTGGCACATCTGGTAAAAGAGATCAAGAACGGGACCCAAAAAGGCGGAACCTCCAAGGGAGGAAAGAAAGAAACCGCGGCTAAAGATAAAGCTCCGGCCATATTTATGATACAGGCCTGGCCGCGGAAGGTGAAGCAGAAAACAACCTCTGACGCCTACCCCAATATGGAAATATCTTTCCCTCCCATACGGGAGGATGATTGGGACGATCATCCGCTGGTGATAAAGGCAGAAGTAGGCGGACATCATGTACACCGAATGTATGTGGATAATGGAAGCGCATCAGAGGTTTTGTACGAACATTGCTTCAATCGTTTGAGTCCAGAAGTCAAGAAAAGAATGATCCCTGCTGCGACCCCCCTGCTTGGATTCAGTGGAGAGTTGTCGTGGCCTTTAGGGCAAATTCTGCTGGAAGTAACCTTAGCAGATGAAGAGAACTCCTCAAGTGCTTGGATGAACTTCATGGTTGTCAGATCGCCCTCCCAATACAACGGCATAATAGGCCGACCGGGGATAAGACAGCTTAAGCTCATTCCCTCCACGGCCCACGGTATGATCAAATTCCCCACAACAGGAGGAGTGGTCACAATACATAGTGACAAAATGGTGCCCATAGAATGCCGTACAATAGCAGAATCGTCATCGCAGCAGAATTTTGAAGAAGTTCCAGTCAAAGACGGCGTAAAAGTTGCTATACATCCCGAGTTTGCGGACCAAACAGTCACACTAGGGGGAAGTTTGACAAATCAAGGGAAGAAAGACCTGTGTGATTTGCTGAGGAATAACTTGGATATCTTCGCTTGGCAACCGTCGGATATGACGGGCGTGCCGCGGAACGCAACAGAGCATAGACTCAATATTCGGGAAGGGTACGCGCCAATAAGGCAAAAGAAGCGCGGACAAGCTCCTGAAAGAAACAAGGCCATCAATGAAGATGTGGCAAAGTTGGTAGAGGCGGACATAATGCGTGAGGTCCATTATCACGACTGGGTGTCAAATCCGGTCTTGGTCAAAAAAAGTGATGGAACTTGGAGAATGTGTGTGGATTTCAAAGACTTAAATAAGGCATGTCCAAAAGACTGCTACCCCCTACCGGAGATTGACCACAAAGTTGAATCCCTCTGCGGCTACACATTCAAATGCTTCCTAGACGCATACAAAGGGTATCACCAAATTCAAATGGCCGCGGAAGACGAGGAAAAAACTGCCTTTCACACGAACCAAGGTATATTTTGTTATAAAAAAATGCCTTTCGGACTAAAGAATGCAGGAGCTACCTATCAACGATTGGTGGATAAGGCTTTCAAGAAACAGATTGGAAGAAATCTAGAAGTATATGTGGACGATTTGGTAATTAAAAGCCATTCGGAGACGGAGATGTTAAGAGATATAGAGGAAACCTTCAAAACGTTGAGGAAAATCAACATGAAGCTAAACCCAAAGAAGTGCACCTTTGGGGCAGAAGAAGGAATGTTTTTGGGACATTTGGTCAACAAAAACGGGATTGGGGCATGCCCGGATATATCCGCGGTGGTGGCCCAGTTGCCCTCTCCCCGCACACTCAAAGAAGTGCAAAGCCTCAATGGTAAGTTGGCAAGTCTCAACCGTTTCCTGTCGAAATCAGCGGAAAAATCCCTGCCGTTCTTCAAGACATTAAAGAAATGCATCAAGAAGAGTGACTTTCATTGGACACCAGAAGCGGAGCAAGCATTCAAGGAAATGAAGAACCATATAGCTAACCTTCCCACCCTGGCGGCTCCACAACCGCGGGAAGAACTACTTATGTATTTATCCGCGGCACAGGAAGCCATCAGTGCAGTCCTGCTGGTGGAAAGAGGGCCGGTCCAGCAACCCATCTACTTCATCAGCCGCACATTGCAACCCCCGGAAGTAAATTATGACCCAATGGAAAAATTGGTTCTGGCGCTAATTCATGCAGCCAGGAGATTAAAGAGATACTTCCAGGCGCATCCAATAGTTGTTATCACGGACCAGCCCATCAAACAAATGCTCGCAAAAACAGAAAAAACCGGGAGATTGGCTAAGTGGGCTATAGAACTGGGAGAACATGACATCAACTACAGGCCGCGGAAATCAATAAGGGGACAGGTGCTAGCTGACTTCATTGCGGAAATCCCAGAAGAAAGAACTCCGGCAACCGTTGAAGCTGCGGAAGAACATCCATATGTCGAGCCTTGGAGTTTATATACGGACGGATCATCTTGCCAAGAAGGGTCCGGAGCAGGCCTAATCCTCACAAACCCTGAAGGTGTGGAATTTACTTATGCATTAAGATTTGAGTTTGATACCTCTAACAATGAAGCGGAGTATGAAGCACTAATAGCAGGCTTAAGGATAGCTGAGCAAATGGGAGTCCAACACTTATCCGCGAATGTTGATTCCCGGCTGGTCGCAAACCAGATTAATGGGGCTTACGAAGCCAAGGAAGAGAGTATGGCCTCGTACCTAGCAAAAGCTAAGGCCTTGATACAAAGCTTCCGCACGTTCTCCATCAGACAGGTGCCGCGCAGCCAGAACAAACAGGCAGATGCTCTAAGCAAAATAGCCTCCACCAGTTTCGCTCATTTGTCAAAACAAGTCCTTGTCGAAACATTGAAAGTAAAATCCATAGAAGAAAAGGAAGTAATGGCCGTAGTAGAAGAAGAAGAGGAGACGTGGATGACCCCCCTCATAGCCTACATAAAGGATGAAGTACTCCCGGCAAATCAAAAAGAAGCCAGAAAATTGAAAATCAAGGCACGACAATACTCTGTTATCAACGGGGTGTTATTCCGCAAGTCTTTTCTAGAACCGTGGTTACGATGCGTAGGTCCGGCACAGGCGGACTACGTAATCAGAGAAATCCATGAGGGCTCGTGCAGCATGCACTCTGGACCGCGGTCTATTGTAGCCAAGGCAATCAGATCCGGCTACTACTGGCCTACAATGCACAAGGACGCAAGGGAAATCATAGATAAATGTCAGGACTGCCAGGTACACTGACCGGTTCCCAGGAACCCTCAACAAAAGTTAAATCCCATCACCTCCCCCTGGCCATTCTACAAATGGGGAATAGACATCTGCGGCCCATTCCCAGAAGCCCCAGGAAGGATCAAATACCTGATAGTGGCAATAGATTACTTTACCAAATGGATAGAAGCCAAAGCCCTCGCCACAATCACTGGCAATCAGGTTAAGAAGTTTGTGTGGGATAACATTGTATGCAGGTTCGGACTTCCGGGAGAAATAGTCGCGGACAACGCAAAGCAATTTCGGGACAACCCCTTCAAGGATTGGTGTGACAAGCTCAACATCAGACAACGATTTGCATCGGTCAAGCACCCCCAGGCAAATGGACTTGTAGAAAGAGCAAACCGGAGCCTAGGCGAAGGAATCAAAGCACGGATTGATCAAGGAAGCCGGGACTGGCTGGAAGAAGTTCCGCATGTGCTATGGGCGCACAGAACTATGATCAAATCAAGCAATGGGGATACCCCGTTCTCTCTGACCTATGGGACGGAGGCTGTCATCCCAGTCGAGATCGGAATGCCATCTCTAAGATGCGCTTTGTTTGACCCAATAACAAATGATGAAGACCTACAGCTAAATCTAGATTTAGTTGAAGAAAGAAGAGAGGTCGCGGCAATCCAGGAAGCAAAAAGTAAAACCCAAATGGAGAAGTATTACAATGCTAAAGTCCGCGGCAAGAGCTTTAAGCCAGGAGATTTCGTCTACCGCAGCAATGATGCAAGTCTTGTGGAAAACACCGGCAAGCTGGGCCCCAAATGGGAAGGCCCATATGAAGTCGTGGAAGCCTTGGGGAAAGGAGCTTATACGCTCAGAGGGCAAGATGGTAGGGATATACCCCGGACTTGGAACATCCGGCACCTTAAGAAATGCTATTTGTAATTAAGTATAAGCGCTCCTATATTTTGTACCCGGTCACGGTTCAATCCGGCCGCGGGAACTCATACCAACTTCTATATCTTTTGTAAGTACTCCTAACTTTTGTAACCGTTGTATCCGGTCATAGTTTAGTCTGAACGCAGGAGTTTATTACATCCTTAAATGATATGCGGGGTCTGATCAACTCCGCAACACTTTCTAAAAAATTTACGTGTCATCTTTTACATTAGTTCTATTGCATGCATAACCCGGACCTCAAATCCGGACGCGTAAGTGGCCTCACAAGCCCGGCATGAGGACATTGTACCTCAAATTATTAAAGGCATATAAGTGGTATTGCAAACCCATTGACCAGTTAAACCCATCCCCGGAAATCCTAAGTACGGGTACACAAAGATGGTAAAATAAAGTCCGGACATACAAGTCCTGGCACCAACAAGAAAATAATACCCAAGTGTTATTACACGTACAAAAAGTCTAAGTTATATTCACCAACGATAACAAGATACGCGGATACATTCATCCGGAAAAAAAAACTACTACAAAATACACGGATGCATTCATCCGGAGTACACTTACCAAAAAAGCTGATGTTTAAAAGCTTCACAAGATTGCGGCAAGGCAGATATAGTCAAAATATCCCCTAAAAAGCAGCCGCAGAAAACTAATTCTCAGGGTTCTGAGAGTCAAGAATGGAAGAATCAAACATGTCATCATGTTTAGCATCACCATCCTTGGGCAAGGTAGTCTCCGGTCCGGAAGACGCATCAATAGTTGAAGGCCCAACTGGCCCAGCAACGGAGGAAGGCTGAGAAGAAACGGGGGTAGGAAGCACAATAGCAAGACCCTTGTCGGTGTAATCAAACTCTACCCCATACTTCTTGTTCTTGAACTCCTTGTAGGCTGCAATAGCCCGCGGACGACGTGTAACAAACCGAAGCACGGACTCCGGCAGAACTGTCTCCTCCGCAACCGGGGGTTTAAAGGTAAGCTCCCCCGACCCATGGTGACGATGCTCCTCTAAAACCAATTTCGCCATCAAGTACTCAAGCGGTGCATCCCGACACTCCTCCAAAGAATCCAACAAAGGGAAGGGAACTTTAGACAACCTGACCACGGACTCCTCATAACGCTGCTTGGCTTCCGGGTCGTAGGCCTCTATCTGATCAAGCTTTATGCCCTGCGACCCATGCACAACCCCGGCCTCCAACCCCTGACGTACCCCGTCCTTAATGGCCGCGGAAATACAACCACCAAGCCTCAGCTTCAGATCCTCGGACTCTTTAAATTTTTCAATAACATACCTAAGCCCGTGGCCAATGACCCACCGGCGGCCCTCAACAGCCCTCAGAGTCTGGGGAAAGAGTTCTGTGTCAAATTCTTCATTGATCGCGACCAACCTTTTATCCATCTCCGCAAGATGATTCTCAAAGGTGGCATGGGCAGCCCTCATACTATCCTCGACAATCTTCTCCGTCTCGGTTTTAAACTGTTGCTGGAGAGTGTCACAAAGAACTTCTAGGCCGGACACTTTTTCCGCCAACCCCTCCTTTTCACCACGAAGTTCTACAACTTCCGCAGCCAGCCCAGCATTTTTCCCAATCAATGTTTCAACCTCCGGAGATAACCTTTTAACCTCAGCCCGGAGCTCTTCCAGCTCCTTATCTTTATCATTCACCACCGATTGCAAAGAAGACACTTGGTCGCGGATAGCCATGACCCCGGCATTCTCACCCTCTACCTCGGACAACTTAGCCTTCAACTCAACAACCATCTTCTTCTTCCCTTCCAGATTCTTCCTCAACCTGCTATTCTGGTACAAGGTGTTTTCCAACCTCAGTCGCACCTCAGAATTAACACAAATCTGATGAGCAGATAACTTATTGAAGTCATTCATCAAATCTTCATTAGACATATTTCTCATAGCAGACGCAAACACTGGAGTTGCGACATTGTCAACAATACTTCGGCAGACCCAGGGATCGTCCATCTTGAAACCATTCGTAGACAACCACCTGGGGACATAAGTAGAAGAAGTGTCCGCAGTCTCAACAGATACAGACTTCTCTAAATCATCAGACTCACCCGCATCCTCTCCTTCATCAACCGCATGACTAGACGAGGCAATCACGCCCTCAGCATGTCCGGAAGTTTTGTCCTGATCAGATACCTCAAGATTTGGCATTTGGGACTCCACATTCTCAGACTCATTAATATCCGCATGAGGAGTCTCAGAATTCCCCTCTGACCGCTCTTGAGTAGGTGTGTGGGACGAAGAAGAAATGAAAGTACTGTTCTTCGTAATTCCCTCGTCCGTCTGAGGACCGGAGCGGCCCAAGCCTGACCCCGACTCATCTTCCAGATCAACAATAATATGACCTTCCGCGGAAGGGTCAGCTGAAAAACGCAAACGTGTAAGTACGGATACAAAACAGCAAGAGAAGAAAACGACACGCAAAGGTATTATAAACAACTCATACCAGCTCCTTCCGCAGCATCCTTGCGGACCAGTTTCTTCTTCTTTCTGGGTGGATCCGGCACCGTAATAACTACCCTCTTTTTCCCGGCTTTCTTGCCCTCCTTAGCCGCAGCAATCTCGTCAACGACCGTATGTTGCACCACCTTCACTATACCCTCCTGCGGTTGGAGAACACGTGTGGCGGTCTCAGCCCGCAAGGACTTCTCGTCCTTATCCAAAGTTCGCTCCCCGACCTTTACCTTGAATACGTCCGGCTGGTTGATATAGGAGAACAAGTCCATCTCTGCAAAGCAAAGCAAATTAATTAGACGCGGAAGCACACAAATAGAAAGCAAAAATAGATGCAAATCCATTCAACCCACCCGTTTCATCCGGCTGTAGAAACGTGGGGCGGGCACTATCATCATCCCAAGTTTGACTCAAACCTATGAGGTTCAGAAACTCCTCCGGATATTTCTTAAATGGAGCCCTCTTAGTATCCAGGCGCCGCAACAACTCTAAATCCACACCCGCGTCGGAAGGCGGAGGATCGCGGTCCACAGAAGTTCCCTCAAACCATGGAATATCCAGAGGAAAGATGGTCTTTTTAATAAAAAAGAAATGGTCCTTCCAGTTCTTAACCGAATCTAGGGCACTAGTGTAGCAGACGGGGACAACCAAAGATTTTGGGCCTTTTCTCTTCTCTAACGACATCCAACCATTGTTAACACCCGCATAATAAAAATGCCTAAACAAATCTATAGTCGGTACACCACCATGGACGCGGCAAAGAATCTCAAAATGGCTAACCCTACAAGCCGCTAACACAGATAGCTGTGACAAGTGAATCTAGAAATACTCCAATACGCGGAGCAAAAACAATGAAAGGGGAATCCTAAAGTTACCAAACTCGAAAAACCTAGTATATACACCTATCATTCCGTCCGGGGCATCTCTAATGGTATCCCTAGGTCCGGGCGCAGTAGGTAGGAGATACCCTGGAATCTTATACTTATCACAAAATGTATTTACATCTTCTTGACTAAGTTTGGAGGTAAACGTACTGATATGAGCCATTCTAAATGGTAAATGAAGAGCAAATGTAACAGAAATCTAACCTGAAGATACTAAAGTCCGGAAATAAAGGGCAAGCGAAACAAAGGCGGAAGGAATTCTTGTTTCTAGGGGAGAGGAAAAATTTTAACTGTGTGTAAAAAGTTTAAAAGTGGTGTAAATCTCAGTATTTATAGCTACACACGCACGTGTTAACAGATCCAATCGCAAGGCCACAAAATTGCCACGTCTCCGGACGTTTATTGAACGGTCACAGATCTGGACAGATGGAGAAAATCAACGGCCAGCCGCAGAAACGTCAAATCAGTCAGTAATTGTGTGGGTGAAAACACTTCGCTATTCCCCATGACAGCCTGTCACCACCAACCACATGGAAAGTGGAATGTCCAGTCAGCAACATCGGACACACTCCAAACCAACCGCGGATACTACCACGGCCGGCACAACGCCGCAACCTCTAAATAGCCGCGGAAAATAAATATAAAGTCTAGAACACTTGCTCTTCAAATTAAACAAGTATACTAGACTGGGGGGACTTGATCGTGTATAGTATCCCCGGACCCTAGCACATTGGGCCGGGCATGGCTAACGTCCTATACCACGGCATATTCTAATCCCGCAATCCGGACAAGATCATCCCCGGCCTCTCAAGTCCGGGGATCTAATCCGATGTCGACAGCTATCCTGCCGCGACTGGCTAAAGCCAGATCTTGTGGGATTGTGTCTTCCACTTGGTCTGACATTTACCTACTAAGGTATGGCGCAGCCATGCGCTGCTCTGACAATTACCTACTCAGTAATTAATGTGCAGAGTTTCGAGGTAGCTACAGTAAGTATATGGGTAGTATAAATACTCCCATCTCATTTATTACCACACCTAACTGCATTTACTACTCCTAGTCCGCACTTAAATTACCTCTCTAAACAAATATACTTACTCTCACACCGGAGGCCAACCGCGGAATCCCCCTTCCGCGGTAAGACTAACGGTGCTACTTTTGTCTTAGCAGTGAACAAGAAGTAATTGGTGCAAGATCTACCCTCCAAGAGCTAGTCTAACCTAGGTCTGGGAGTGTGCCAAAGATTTGTACTAACAGGATGTGAGGGCTTTTGGACTGCCAAATGATTGAAGACAATCATCTAAAAGTTGAGCAGAAGCGTATGAAATCAACACAGGTAAGTACACACAAAATTACTTCCAAGTTGTGAAATCCCAGAACTTATTAGAGGACAACTTAAAGGTCATTCAATGTGCTACTCAAAAGTTTGTTTAAACCAGCTTAAAAAAATTAGAATTCGAGTCATAATGATTACCTTTTAATGCAATAACACCTTTCTATAATGGCCTTCAACATAATTTGATTTTGTATATCAGCTTATTTTTTAATAGGCTGCGTGGTACCTGTTTATTAACGTACCAGATATGCAGTTTTCAATAAGCAATCCCAGAAATCTCTTAATCAAGTGTTTTACTTGGGTATTAGGTTTTTAATTCTTAATAGTTTCTTTATAGAACTTGAAGGATTTCAATCTCTAACAAACATGAATAAGTTGTACTTTATGTGAATCAAGTAAAACTGATAAAAAGGTGTCGGGGAATACTTTATTTTTCTACTTGCTACTCATGTAATAATAAGGGGAAGTAATAAGGGGTGTGTTTGGGATTACTTATTCCTTGTACTTTTCTGCTTACATATTTATTTTTTAACAAAAGTTACAACAATTGATAAGATAGCAAGGTGTTTGGGAAAACTTTCTATTTTAATTAATTTTTTTAGTGTGGCTCAATCTTATGATGTCTTTATTACAGGTGGTTGTGGCAAAGATAACGTCTTCTGAAAGCACAGCTATGAGAGTTAGGACTTGAGACCTTCCATGAGAGCTTGAAAGGATCATTCTTAAAACAAAATTCCAAACACTCCTTTATATAGAAGCTTTGGTTCAATTATACGATGTAGCATTTAAGTTTTGCACCATCCTGTTTGTTTGAATTCCTATGTGTACAACCATGATGTTTGAACCGAACTGATGTAGGCTTTGAACACACGTACATGTTTAATTGTTGTAAGCTTTGATCATATTTGCTTCTTATTTTGTCCCAGAAGTATTTTATGCAATGAGTTTCTGCCAAACACTTTGCAAAAGTGCATCATTATTCATTTACTTTGTGTACAAGAATTGCAATCTGGTTTGGACTAACAGTATAGTATGTGCATACCCATACACTAACTCTGCATTATAATAAACTATATATGTCACAAATAACATGTATCAATTTATATCGTTTAAATGTACATATTTTAAATATTTTGTTATTAATATTTCAGCATAAGATTAAAAAATAAATTGATCTAAATTATCGATAGACATACATAACATGCGGCAATTAAACTTTGTATATAAAGATGACCCATGTTTATGAAAATACTATATATGAAATTTTATCAACTACATCAAGCATAATTATAAATCAAAATTAAGAATCATAATTAAAAAAAATAATAATAATAAAAAAAAAATTAAGCTATTTGTTTTTTAATAAATAAAAATATATTATTAAAAATTTCAGAAAAACCCCGCGAAATTAAGAATCATAATTAAAAAAAAATAAAAGAAATAAAAAAAATAAGCAATTTGTTTTTTAATAAATAAAATTACATTATTAAAATTTTCAAAAAAACCCGCGTGCGCGGGCATTATAACTATTATATTCAATATCATTTGCATACCAAACTTTTTCTACATACCAAGGGACCAATCCTCACCCTTCATCTCCATTTGATCTAATTGATGAGAGTAAACCCAACATTTTAACAAACTCATTTTCCTTTTCTTTTTCTTTTTTCCCTTCAAATATTAATATCTCTTAAACCGTTAATCGTTAAATGAAATAAATATACTATATTTTTATAGATATGCAATTTGATATATTGTCGACATTTTATTTTATTATTTTATTTTTATTTTTTCACGTTTTTAAGGTTTCTTTATTTTTTAATTATTATTATTATTATTATTATTTTTTCATTTTTTTACGTTTTTTTTCTCGTTGTTGAAACTTGCATGAGAAATCACATGTGATTAAACACTAATTTAAATATTTCTAATAAAATCACAATGTGATTTTCACACACCTGATCTCAATCACATGTGATTTTCATAAATGAACTACTATAATCAAATTAGTGTTTAATCGCATGTGATTTCTCATGTTATTTTCGACAACGAAGAAAAAAGAAAAAAAAAACGAAAAAAATAAAAAAAGTGAAAAAAATGAAAAAAAAAAAAAAAAAAAAAAATTGTCGAAACTATATCAAAGTACATATTTATAGACAGGTAATTAAATACTCGTCCTGATGGTATATTTATTTTTGCTTAACGATTAACGGTTTAAAAATATTTAAGTTAAAAAATGGTGAAATATTAAAAGGCTTTTAATATCAGCCATTGATTAATTTTTAAATAAACGATGGAGATGAGTCCCCTTGTATGCAAAAAATGTTTGTTATGCAAAATAACTCTACTCTTTAAAATAGATATACGTTTGTTAATTACATGTATGGTATATATAAATGTTTAATCTAATTCATTGATTAAACTCGTTAAAATTTTGCATGTCTCAATTACAAATTCGTTTTGCAAATCGTAACGGTCAACTTACCTTTTTTTCTTTTCTTTTAATAGTATTATTAACATAGATATTGGTTCTATAAAAAA
Organism: Artemisia tridentata subsp. tridentata; assembly: GCA_021014915.2. Lineage (NCBI taxonomy): Eukaryota > Viridiplantae > Streptophyta > Magnoliopsida > Asterales > Asteraceae > Artemisia > Artemisia tridentata. Next base: position 75,205,711 of record CP139505.1, read on the forward strand.
ATCACTTTGGTAGAAAAGTGAGAAAAATGTACAAATCACCCTCTCCTTCTCCTCCCTTTTTTCCATCATAACTCAAGGGGTCTCATTGTAACATTTTTTATTTGTCAAGGTCCGTTTTGTAATTTTTTAAACTTTTCTTGAATACAATTTAGAGGTGCAATGCAATGCCAAACAACCTCAACATTTAGTTCAATCTACTGTTCAGACATACGATTTCCCAAATCAATAAGAATATGGGTGAATTAAAATTAAGTTAATCTACATAACAGTTACTTCCTTCAAACTCGAAAATAAAATGAACTAAACTCATAGTAAACAATACTATTCAAGGCTAACTCGACTCTATTATAAGTTGCTCTCGGGATCTTGTTCTAGGCAAACATCAAGGATGGCGTTAGAGGCTTAATCGCAAAGCTTGTCCGGGTGTCCCCTAATCTTCTGCCGAATCGCTTGATGAATCGCATTTTATCATCTCATTCAGCAACTTATGGGCATCGTCCCACCAAAAAAGTAAAGCATACAAAACTGTAAATGAAACCGGAAAAACTGACAATAAAAACAGAAACGTTGTCGTTAGCAGACCGAACAACAGAATGAATATCAAAAGACCCAACAAAGCTACCAGAATCATTAGTATCAATAATCATCCATGTATGCTGTTGTAGAAGTTGAGAAACAAGTGGATTTAGTGAGCCCAGATGTTGTACCCACCTAAGGACAATTTACTGATTTACGAATCAAACTTGACATAGACTATTTTGACCCGTTAGAGATATAAGATACCTGAACTGACCTATTCTTAAGTAAATATGCTGAAATTGTCAACCCAAGAGTGAATTAAAATAGAACAGTGTAAAAAAAACTTACGAGTCTTATTGAGGCATATGACCCGCTCCTTCGATTAGCTTCAAAGTTACTGCAGACGGGTTTCATTACTGTCACTTGATATGTACTTGGTTGTAGATAAAAAAAAATTAACTAATAAATTGTGACAGGTGATCGAACCAAATTTTGCAGCAAAAGTTGGAAATATTGTCAAAAATTTGCTACAATATCTAAAATCAGATTGGGTTCTATTTTCAATACTGTTCTGATTAGGCCTACGGAAAACTTTTCCTAGTAATATTACATGTTTTAGATATGTTATTTACTCGGTACCGCTGCCAATTAATTTCTTTTTATATCACCGTTCATAGTATCATAAACATTTATTAAATCAGGATGTAGTTAGAAATTCCACATTGACCAATTTTGTGAACTGGTAAGCTGACCTTTCTGGTTCTGACTAGATGGAGAGCGGGCTGGATCTGTTTCTCCAACTGCCAGAGCTCCGTGGCATCCGAATGTTGAACCTTATGGTCCTCGAGCATCCTACAAAGCGTACAGGATAAAAAATATTTAGCTGCAATGTGTGCATTGCAAGTAAACTGAATAGGATATGCTGATCAAGTATAAGAACGCATTTAGTAAGCTGACCTTTGGACCATCTCTGTTAACTCATCAGCGGTGCAAACATCCCTGTGCTCAGATGCAAGCTTCTGTCACAGGTTTATACTTGTTAGGATCTAGTCGAGTATACCACAATGACGTAGAGAGGTCAACTATATGGGAGATGTATTCTTAACAACAAAGGTTGACAAAACGAGTTGGTCATCAAGTAGCTTAACAGATCAAAATGGGGCTTAATGACAAAGGTTGACAAAACGAGCTGGTCATCAAGTTGTCCAAGGATCAAAAGGGTCTCGTTAGAACTCGCCGGCAACATCTTTTTGCCCAAATTTACTTTTTTTTTCGTAAGTAACTGGTGCGCCTAATCTGATTTACTAAAACTATACTGTATCAAGTTAAAAACCCAGGTTCTGAGTAAAATGATTTATTTTGCATTTTGAAAATACACTTTGGAAGACTTCTAACCTTTTTGACTCATGGGCCCATTTTATGTTTTTCACAGGTTTTTGAATTAACAGTTTAATATGTTAAAAATAGAACATAACCCGATTTGACCCATACTTGTGTTACCATGCCATTTTTGGAGTTGTCTGTCTCCATGCCTATCTTTATGCATCTAGAATTAGGTGGTAAGCCACAAAATCTATCCTATGATTGCAAGAAATGGCGGAGTCACTGAAGTCTGAAGAGCATGACAAGCACTTTTGCAAGTATCTGAAGTCTGAACGAACCTGACAGACAATAGTCAGCCTAACTACCCCAGTTGGGTCTTGCCAGTATTTCATATGTTTAGTGCAAACGCAATCCCAAACACTCTTAAAATAAATACACTGCCTATATTAACACATCTACAAATGGATGCACTAAACATACACGTGGATGCACAAAACATAAACATGCTGATGCACTAAAATATTAATGAAACTTAATGAAATGGTTGTGCAAGTTGGGAAACGGGTCAAAACGGGTTTAGTTGTAAAGGGTTATCATTTTATTAGGGGACGAAATGAATATACAAATAACTAATCCTAATTACCAGAATATTGTCAACGGATGAGAGAAACTCTAATTGATGAGTGACAAGAATGACGGTTTTCTTCTCTAACGAAGTCATAACACAATCCTGAAGCACGACACCACGATTTTCACGTTCATTTTCAGTTATTGAGATGGCTTTTTTCAGTATAACATGTGAATAACCTAACCTAAGCATGTATTGTACTTGAGCAATTATGTTTTCTTCCATGTTGCTTTTCACCAACCAAATATATAAAAAACTGGACTCTTTAACCAGATAGACACAAAGAGACACAATCACATAAACCATTACACTCAGAATTGAATTTGATAATTAAGGCATTTTGCAGACTTAAAAGGCTATTGTAGTGTTCAGAGCAGAGGTGGCAATACAGATTCAGGTCATATCGTAATTCACAATCAGTCACACAGGTAAAAATACTATAAATGGTCAAAAGTCACTTGAGGTATATATTTATTAGTCTAAAACCTCCTAGATCAATCAATTAAAAAACCAAGTTCGATTATTAGTTATATACAGTAATATAATTCAAGAAAATTAGACATTGGTATACTCAGCAAGTCTTTAAAGTCACTATATCAGATGAAAAAAGATGGACACTTTTTATGTTTGAGGCCAAATCTAACAACAATGCGATATAAAAACACTAATATTTTTCTACATGTAGATATGCTATCAACATGATAGCTGCATGGCTTTTTATCGCAAATAAACCACCATACTTGTAAAAATGGGTAACCGGATAAAAATTCAAAACAAAAAAAAACTACAATTGCCAAAAGAAATCAATTTTAGACGGAGGAAAAGTGCTCTTTTAATGCACATTGTAGCATTTTTGGCATTTTTGCAAGAGCTCATTAACAGTAGTTTGCACAGAGAGCCGAACACTGGTTCAAATAATGACTCACTAAAAATTCATCATTTTTTTATAGCAGCAAATGCACTAGCACATTCTACTCTACACCTTCCTAAAACACCTATTGTTTACATTAGGAATTGATCCCACAACCAACTTCTGTTTAATTTCGCCTCTATAGTTTATTATATATTGTGCTTGTGGACAAACAAAATAAAACTATAAAACTATATTACCTCAAGGAAGGTGGCGCATTCCATTCTTCCATCCTCCATGAACAACACAAGCAATGAGATCTTATCATTAAAGTACGAAACAGGCTGTTGATTATTTTTTACAGCAATCTGTAAAAGTGAGTTTGGGGTACCAGGTGCTATATTCTGAAACAAAACCATCGGAAAAAGAGTACTTTCGGATGTTCCCGGTTGCAGTTGTGGGACCTACATTTTTTTTTATCAAATAGGTATTATGATCACAATACCAAACAAGACATAGCGAGGAGTAAACGATATTAGATATTAGATATAAGATATAATTATAATGTGTACCTGGAGAGGCCCAGCAGTAGCAAGACCAAATGTATTCTTGTTGAACTGAATCATGAATCCATCAAATGGAATTTGTGTGTTGTTCTCAAACTTTATGCAGTAAAATATCTGACCATCTCTTCGTACCATTTGAGCACTGATTTCCAGTCCTTGACCAGTTGCAGCTGGTAATAATATAGGTAATGGAGGCCTGCAAAAAAAAAAAAAAAGAAAAAAATGTCGGTGAGCTCCAATTTTGTTATTGTATTTTGAAACCAAATGTTCATGTATCATTCCAATTAGACGGTCCAGGTTCAAATGTCTAAAGAAAACATACACATTGATATCTTAATATGTTTGAGGATGCACTTATCATACGCATTGATGCCATAATCATACTGAGTGATGATCTATATTCAACAATGCATCAAACACATAAGCATGTTCCCAAGTATGTCCAATGATGCATTAAAGTACAAACGGATGCACTTTCTTCTATGTACTGATGCACCTTTATTTTCAGCATTGATGCACTCTTGTTCTTTGAATATCTGATTGTGGCTGATATGTGAACATGATATTTCATTTCAATCATCTTTAACAATCATAAAAGTTATTTTTACATAAAAACCATATCTACATAAAGCATCGAAGCACTTTATTTCCATATGCCCAACACACACTGATGCACTAATCATACTCACTGATGCACTAATCATTACTCACTGATGCACTAATCATACTCACTGATGCTCTAATATGTTCAGCGATGCACCAAACATACAAACATTTAACCTGATGCGGCAACCACTAACACTGATGCCCTAATCATACTTTGATGCTCTAATATGTTCAACGATGCACTAAACATATTTTGATGCACTAATCACACAAACAGATGCCGTAACAAGTCATTTGATGCCCTAATCATACACACGATGCTTTAATCATACACACTTGATGCGCTAATGTTTCATGAGATGCCCTAATCACAAACTCTCGATGCCCTTACTTTTTCATTTCATGATCTAATCACATACATTTTAAGCACTAAATTTGTCACTTGATGAACTAACCATACAGTCCCGATACCTTAATTTTTTAAAGTGATGCTCTAATTATTCTAACAGATTCCATAACATTAATTGTTGATGCATTAATCAAACAAAAACGCGATGCTCTAATAATACACAATGGATGCATTAATCTATCTCGCGATGCTCTAATCTAACAAAAATATGCACTAAATTAAATTTCTTATAATCTAATCATCTACACTTGTTTACATAATGTTTATACTGATGCACTTATTCATCTATACTATCTAAAGATGCAATGGCTTAATTTAATGTGCAAGAGTAATTGTGCATAAAAAGTTGTAAGGTACAAGGTAGTTTAAGCTACATCTATACTATATGAATCATAGGTATTAACCAAAACATAATTGAATGCAATTACACGTATTAAGCAAAAGATAATTCAATGCAACCGGTATTATGGAACTCAAAAAGACTATTTTTTGTAACCTCAAAGAATACAAATCAACTTATAATTACAACTGTGTTAAATGTGGAGTGCATAAATGAGAGACATCAAACCCATTGGCTGTCCAAAAATTGTACTGGAGTCCAGTAAGCAAAAATAAAAAAATCCATCATTGCTGCAGAAGTTGGAAGTGTCAGTTCTCAATTGTTCCTGGATGATCTTCAGCTGGATGACACTGGAACGATCGTGGTTATGCTATGTAGGATGTGGGATGTAAATGCTGTTGGTGGGCGCTACTTGAGCACTGATTTCTTGGTCTGTGATGCTAAGGTATATTCCTCTTTCTCTTACAATGATCTGTGTAATATCAATACAGGAAAGTCTAATTAATAATATATACATTTTTAATACCTTTGTTTGGCAGGGTCGTGTAATCCATTGTACTGCCAAGGGAACAGTGGCTCACAATTTTTTGAGGTTAAAAGAGGGGAGTGTGTACTCGATTAAAAATTTTATCGTCATGCAGAACAAGGAAGACTTTCGTATTAGGAAGGACGATACCTTTATGCTTCACTTTGATGGATCGACTATAATAAGGAAAGCTGTGGTAAAGCGAGAAGGATTTGTTAGGCATCCTTTCCAACTGGTGGATTTAGATCACATTGTACCTACAAACAACAAGTATCTCATTGGTAATTTCCTGTTTGGTTATGTATGTTAATTACTTTTCTGTATGTAAATAGTGTTGCTAACCTGTCATAAAATATGCTGCCTATTAGATGTTGCAGGCTATGTAACAAATGTTGGGAGGATGAACTACACGAAAACAGGCTCGAAAAACATTGATTTCTTCCTGGCTAATCATAGGTTGTTATATTTATGTTTTGCAATTGATGTTGTAAAATTAATGGCTTCTTTGCCAATACATATCAAGGAACTTACCGTTTATTGTATGTTTTTGTGTTGTGCATCAAGGGGCCAATCAATATGGGTGACTCTATGGGGAAGCCTTGGTGATATATTGATTGAGAAGAAAGCAAAATATGTAGGCTTGCTTCCTGTTGTGGTGACCTGCACATCTGCAAAACACTATAACAGTGAGTTGCCATTGACTATGTAGCTTATTCATGTTAGACAACTTTTACATGCTAATTTAAGTTATAATGTTACCTTCCAGATAAGCTATATTTATCCAGCAGTTCAGCAACCATGATACTTGATGATGTTGAGATCCCTGCAATCAAAGAGATGAGATCAGAAACCAGGTCTGAATGTGTATGAATTTAATGTTTATTATTGAAAAGTTGCAACAATCCATACCTTTAACAAAATTGTTTACTTCTTTGTTAGCAGTATTGAAACTTCAAGAGCAGCATCGCGTGCAGATAACTCTGAACCAAGGGAAGGGACGATCGAGAATCTCCTCATATGGTCCCGCAATCGAAAAAATGATGTATGTATTCTTTTCCGTCCGCCATGTCTCTAGACTCATTCCTCTGCCTAATATTGATATACCTTATTTCTACACAGTCAGCAACTTTCATTTGTAAGGCCCGGATTGAAAATGTGCGGACTAGGAAGGGATGGAATTATCCCTCATGTGGAGGTGAAAAATGCAAGAAAGGTGTTACTAGAAAGGACGGGCGGTTCTGGTGTGATGCGTGTGACAAACCAATTGAATACCCAGTAATAAGGTAATGTTGTGTTTATCACTAATAGTGTCTACATTTGTATTCAATAAATGACTCACATTGGTATATACTATTTGTAACATGCCCTCTCAGGTATCGACTTGAACTTGGTATCTCGGATGCTACTGAACAGACTGTGGTAGTTCTTTTTGACGAGCCCGCAACCGAATTGGTGAAGTTCCCAGCTGCAGCAATAGTGGACGAGGATGTTGAGGTATATTTATAAATTCCCTTTCCATTACCAATCTCCATTACTAACACCTTACCCTACAGAGTTTGGAAGACAACGAAAACTTACCATCTGCTATAGCCAACCTCATCGGCACAACACACGTTTTTGAAATCAAATCTCATAGCTACTATGAGTATGGAAGCGTTGAGAGTTTTACCTGCTGGACGGTAGACCCGCCTCAACCAACAGTGGAAAGCTCATGCTCAAGCACTATTGATGATGGAGCTGTGGCTGCAGGTTCATCATCCACCCCACATTCCACAAACCCATCAGTTGCTACACCGGCTAAGCCTAAGGAGGATAATAAAAAAAAGAGGTAAGTAAGTCAAATAATATTTGCCTACCAAAAAAAGTCAAAACAACGGTTAAGTGAACATAACAACCATGATTCAATTGTTTGTAGGCTAGAGATTGAAGATTCGGATACTGAAACTGAGGTGATTCATGTTGATGATGTCCAAGGAGAAGCTAACGCCCTAACTGCCAAAAAGAAGACAAAACGGTGAGCATATGTAGCGTACACCCTTTCATCACTAATTATCTTATATTTGTCCACGTTTTAACATGGTTTCCTTTCTATATTTTATTGTCAGTTTTGTGGTGGCAGATTCAGAATGAGTTTCAGCAGGGTGCATACCAAGAAGCCTTTTTAAAATAGCCGTTTAGAACATGAATAATATGTTGCATTAAAACTGTATTGGGGTTTCTTTGTTATTGTTGTTTCAAAGATACAACCCTACAAACTGATTCATAGCACTATATCTTATGTTTGTTTATGCTTGATGATTTATTGCCCCTACCCAATATGGAACGGGTTTTCTTTTGTGTTAATATTGCTTTCAGGTACATTGAAGTTGATATACGGTGGTTCAGACACTTGATGCAACTGATCAAAAGCATGCAACATGGGATCTTGCTGTTTTTTTAATAAAGTTTAGTAAGCAAATGTTCAATATTAAAGATTGTCTCCATATGGTTTAAAGAATATGTTCTGTATAATGTAAAAGATTGCCCTCTTTTTCATATTCAATAACGCAATATATAAGATATGTATACTATTTTTATAATTTATAATGAATGAAATTCAATCCTCTATACTTTTGTAAATGTGTGTTCTTAATTAATAGTTTCATGCTCTTACCCAACCTTTAGAAATACAAACCAACCTATTTAAAACCTTACCATGTTGTGCCAGCACTGCATATGTATTGTAAAACGAACCTTCCGCTTTGATGTGTTTAGTATTTGCTGCCCATGAGACGTTCACATGAAAATGTACCTGCCACAATAACAGAAATACCGACATCATTTTATATCAATCAACCAGTCAACAACTTCTTTGATAGTTATTATATTTATATAAAGGACAACAAGATGTTGTTAATTAAACAAACATACATCCATAGCAGACCACCAACTCAATAGGTTGTGCATAAATCAGTTCTCAGATAGATGGATCAACAAAAAATATAATTGCTACACAACTGTCATACATGAAGAGTCATTTACCATAAATTCAGTTACAAAATTTGTTTTTAATATATAATAATTAGTATTTATGGATAAATAGAAGTTAAAAAACCTGTTAGCCTACATGGAATTTCATGAGATTATCAAACTATTTAAAGGTCATGCTATACCATATTCCCCAACTCATCCAGTTGTTATCGATATTCCAAAGTCATGGCATTCACTAGAGAAATGATAGGACAATACTACTACATGCCAATATCAAAAGCTGCAAAAGAGTTCAATATTGGTTTAACTATGTTCAAAAGGCACTGTCGAAAACTGGGTATTCAGCGTTGGCCCTATCGTAAGCTGATGAGTATACAACTATTAATTAGCACTCTCAAGGTCAGAATTAAATTGAATTTAACACTTTGTTTTTATGTTGCTCATAAACTTATATTGCATTATAGGCTGAAAATGGAGGTGCAAAGGTTGATGGGAACAATCAAGAAATCATTATAAGGCTTGAAGAAGAAAAGAGGCGGGTAGAAGAAAACCCTGATACAGAACTTGCTAAAAGTACAAAAAGGTTGAGACAGTGTTATTTCAAATCCAAACACAAAAGAACGAAAACCCTGCGTTCGATATGGTCAGTAACAAACCAACCAATAACGGATGTGCCAACACAGTTGGAGGGAACTATCTCAAATCATGGAAATATTGAAGATGGTTATGGTACTGACTTTAGTGAGGAAGATTAGATGAAAATCGCATTTGAAATATGCCAATTTTACCTAAATGTTGAAAAATAAATTATTAATTTTTAAATTAGATGGTTATTGTGCTGAATGTAGTGTGTAAAATTATTGTGCTGAATGTTGTTAATTTTTAAAAGACATTTCATCCAACTTGAAGTTTCCACTTAACTTTTTATGTTGCTATCCATTTGAAACCAATCGTTGATATATACATACCTGGACCAGAATGCGTTTAGTAAATTGTTAAATAAAACGCAATAATGTGGAATTATTGAGAAACACGGTATCATTATTAAAAAAAAATATTGATAATATTAAAAACCTGGCCATACTTATCATGCTCTACAAATGGGTGACTTTTCATTGGTTATGACAGTTATTCCATCAGTTCAGCAACAGAATCCCAAAAGATTTTTTGTTGGACATCTTCATTCTATACCTAGCCATATTTGCAAGATTCTATGTTACAAAAGTGAAGCAGATCCTCCAAATAAAAAATGAATAAAAGTATAATTGAATCTTACAAGTTTCAATAAGTTGCAATTATTTCTCTGATTAAAGCCATATTTATCTCTGTGTTACAGGATCACGGCCCAAGAATGCTGAAGTTCCATCCCTGTCAGACATGTTGCACAAATCTTTCATCATTCATTCAAAAACAATAGTCAGCCAAGATGGCAGAGTACAAAGTTATTATGGTTTAAAACTGGGGGAAATTGATGCATCATTTACAGGTAAACACCAACACCAAACATTTACTTGAACTATGTAATTAGAAAATTTATTGAAAAAATACATGCCTGATTTGTGAATGTTCCACTTACAACATAATTTATTAGATCAAGTGACACACCCAATATGTACTTCAACATATCTGCCACCGAGCCAGATGAATTCTACTTCCAAAAGTACCTTCATGTACAAAAAAAGAACGTCATCAGGTGAGTAATTAACCAAATGATAGCAAAACTCAATATCTATTAAAAAATGTTGTAGATTTGGCAGACTTTTAATTTCATACAAGTGCTTATTACAATTACCTTGCTTCTTATAGGACCAGCCTATCTGCGTGCAGCAAAACAAAACCAACAACGAGCTGCATTTGCATCTGCAGGTAATTACACCTGTTATAAATCTTGATCCCTGTTATTTGATTTATAAAATATTGTTCTTCACACTAATAATTACCTCTTTGTCAAGGTATTCCTGTGGTTTACCATAATATTGGCCCTCCATCGTTTGAATGTCAAAATTGCAATGCAATTATGTGGTATGAAGAGAGAAGCGATAAAGGATCCAACACTAGCAACCCAATATTCTCCCTTTGCTGCCAAGAAGGTAAGGTGCTTCTCCCCAGGTTTAATGAAGCACCTTCGCTTCTCAACAAGCTTTTAGACTATAACAATCCTCCATCTTTAAGATTCAAAGAGCATATTAGAGTCTATAATGGCATGTTTTGCTACACTTCTTTTGGAGCCAAAATAGATAATTCAATTAATACAGGTAGGGGACCATACACATTTAGAATAAATGGCCAAAGCTATCATCGAATAGGTTCTCTACTGCCTACAAGGGGTGCTCAACCCAAATATGCACAGCTATACTTTTATGATACTGAAAATGAAGTAAAAAACCGGATGCAAGCTTTTATACACAAGGAGAGTGGCGAATTGGTGGATGAAAAGATAGTAGCAAGCCTGATTAGAATGTTCGATCAATCAAGTTCAATTTCCAAGGCATTTCGAATGGCCAGGGATTGGTGTAACTCCCAGAATTCATCAAAGTTTCAGCTACGCCTGCTAAGTGGTCGGAGTGCATCACGGCAGTACAACGCCCTGACTGTCCCTGAAATAGCAGCTCTAATTACTAATGACTTTGGTGATGGCATTCCCACGAGAGATATTGTTGTAAGTAACAAGGATGAAAGTCTGAAACGTATTTCTGAGTTGCATTCAGAATACATGGCCCTTCAATATCCATTATTATTCCCATATGGAGAGGAAGGATTTCATGAAAAAATACCGTATCACAAGAACACAGGTACCCGCAAGACAAAAAGGGGTTGTCTCACAATGAAAGAGTACTATGCATACATAATACAGCAGCGAAATAACCAAGGTACAACCTTACTTAGAGGTGGGCGATTATTTCAACAATACATGGTGGATGCATACACGGCTGTTGAGGAGCAAAGACTTAAATGGACTAGGAAAAATCAAGATACGTTACGTGTGGATCTATATCATAACCTGTGTGACGCTGTCACAACGGGTGATACAAGTGCAGCAGGGCTCGGGAAACGAATCATACTACCAAGGAGTTTTACTGGCAGCACAAGGTATATGATGCAAAACTACCAAGATACTATGGCTATATGTCGACACTATGGAAATCCAGATCTGTTCATCACTTTCACCGCCAATCCAAAATGGCCCGAGGTTACTGAAATGTTAAAGCACATCCCAGGACAAAAAAGTAATGACCGTCCAGAAATAGCAACCCGTGTTTTCAAGATTAAACTAACTGAAATGTTAGACGATCTTACAAAACATCATATTTTTGGTCGTTCACGGGCAGGTAATACAACTTGGTGCAAAACGTCAAAGTCTACTATTCTATATCAAATTTATGCATCAACTTATGCTTTCCTTGCATTTCCTTTCAGTTGTCTATGTCATAGAATTTCAAAAACGTGGCCTACCACACGCTCATATCCTATTATGGCTAGACGAAGAGTTGAAATGCAAAACCGCACGCGAGATAGATGACATAATTACAGCAGAGATACCATGTAAATCAAGTGATCCAGAAGAGTATAAAATAGTAACTGAATTTATGTTACATGGACCTTGCGGTCAAGATGCTAGGCACGCCCCATGTACAGTTGAGGGTAAGTGTTCGAAACATTTTCCTAAACCTTTTATGGAAGAAACAATTGTTGATAATGATGGCTATGCGATTTATCGTCGAAGGGATAATAAAGCTTACCATATAAAAGGAAAGTTTAAATACGATAACAGATATGTGGTTCCTCACAATCGTTATCTCCTCATGAAGTACCACGCCCACATTAATGTCGAATGGTGCAACAGATCAAAGGCAATTAAGTACTTATTTAAGTACTTAAATAAAGGGCCCGATAGAGCTACAATTGTTATACAAGAGAATGTTACAATTGATGGCGATTTGGCAAATGTCCAAGTTTTGGAGGTGGATGAAATAAAGAATTATTTGAATTGTCGCTTATTAGCTCCATGTGAGGCAGTGTGGCGTTTGTTTTCCTATGATATCCATTACTCATATCCATCAGTCATGAGACTGAATTACCACTTGCCGAATCAGAACGCAATCACACTTCGTGACTCAGAAAGCTTACCAGCCCTAATTCAAAGGGAAGGTATCGACATAACTATGTTCACTGATTGGTTTGAATTAAACAAGCGTGATACATCAGCGAGGGCATATACATATGCTGAGATATGATATCGCGTCAAACGCGTCACAAGCTAAAACCTCTCACGAAGAAAAGTCAACTTGCGACGGTTTAACGCAACAATCGATTATAATAAACCGGATAAGTGAATACCCGGGTCGTAGTCCCAACGAGGCGTGAATGGAGGATATAGTTTGAGGTTTGGTATTAAAATGCTTGAAATAAGGATGTTCACTTTTGGTTACGAGACTAGGAGAACAAAAATTAAATTAAAGAAAACGCGAATTAAAATCGGGAAACAAGTCTAAACGTAACAATCTATTAAAATTAACCCTACGGATGTAAATTTAGTTTTCCTAAGTTCTAAATAATAAAAGAAAATTTTGAAAAAAAGAATTATATTTTTCTGATTATTATTTTATTTAATACGAATTAAAAACTAATTTAAAAAGAAAAATACATAAAAAATACTAAAACTATTCTAAAAATTTTGAAACTTTTTCTAAAATTACTTTATATAATAACAATCCTAGGAAAAATATAAACAAAGACCCAGCTTATTCTAATAAGCTGAAAATAAGCTAAATGATTCGTATAAGCTAAATAGAAAACATGTGTTAAATATTAAATTTTACAAACTAAACCCAGAGAAGTCCCAAGGGCAGTTGGTAGGCGTGTTGGTGTGTGAGCAAGAGGTCCCAGGTTCGAACCTGGGCAACCTCTTTTTACTAAAACTTTTTTTTTTTTTTTTGATTTTTTTCTTTTTACAAACTAATAAGCACTACAAAATAAGCTCTTTCAATAAAGACAACTAACATTAAAAACTTGAAATAACCTATAAATAAGCAGAAAAGCAGAACAGTCACTATATAAGGCTAAAATGGAATTAAATGACTAATAAGCTAATCTAAAAGCTAAAAAGGAACTGAAATAAGCTAAGGGAGTAAGAACAATTCAGGGGGAGGCAAGGAAGAAGCAATAAGCTACACTAATAAGCTGAAAAGCACTGAAAACCAAGGAACCTATGGGCTACTGATATGCAGACATCTCAGCTCAACTAGGGTAGTTTTGAGCTTTGATGAACTCAAATAAGTACATTTTATTACTATCATTTATCCTATTAATTTGACTTGTTTTACTATATTATGTATGAGGATTGATACTTAATCGTTTACTTTTGTAATTCTCAGGTAAAAACAAGCATTTGGTGAAACTTAGCGATTTTGGACTAATTATGGAGCAAAACGTGCAAGAAGTTAAGAGTCTACTGAAATGAAGAAGATCAAGACTAATCTGCTCCAGATGCGCCGCATCTCACTCATTACATACAGCGCATCTCTATCAAGATATCACCAGATACGATCCAAGATACAAGAGGACATGCGCCGCATCTAATCATGGAGTTACGCCGCATCTTCTGGCGGTGTACGAATATTCCTGAATATTATAATCTTGGACCCCACGCGAAGTTAAGTCAATGCGCCGCATCTACTTACTAGATGCGCCGCATCTTCCCTCAGACAGAAACTATAAATACCCCAAGACCAGACGAATTTCGAGAGCAATATATTAGATTCGAAGACCGAAGCAGCAGAACCCTAGGACGAATTCAGTCAAGGAGGCAACACAAGACACACCAAACGAAGATACAAGAGCTGTAAGAAGGTGCTGCATGTGTTTAATTCATTAAGTAGTTTTGTTTTATTGTGTTAGCAAACTTTAATTCATCAGGATTGGTGGCCTGTGTAATGTGACAACGAAAGATTGCACTCCCTTTAATACTTGCTTTCCCATCAATTAAAGTTTATATGTTGATGTCTTTGGTTACTACTTATTAGTGCATTGATAACCTCTGTGTTTATTAGTGGCTTGCAGGCATTTGACTGCGGAAAATAATGTGGCTCCCACGGTTATTACTAAATTGATCACTTAGGAATAACTTTTAGACATAAGTAATCATTAAGGGTTTACTCGCCGATAAGAATAGGACCAACGAGAAAGGGTTAACTACATACACTTCATATAAAGCTATCAATAAAACAAGTGACAATCTACTTAATCATAAGGACAGCCCTCTTATTGTCTCGAGTATTTATC
Source organism: Artemisia tridentata subsp. tridentata (assembly GCA_021014915.2). NCBI lineage: Eukaryota > Viridiplantae > Streptophyta > Magnoliopsida > Asterales > Asteraceae > Artemisia > Artemisia tridentata. The sequence goes on from CP139505.1 coordinate 75,220,730, forward strand.
TGTGTACGTGTGTGCTACTTGCTGATTCGTGCCTATTGGTTTATTTTATTATTTAATTGCAAACAAATCGTGCCAGTCTCTCAGGCTGAAACCCCCTTGCGTTAGGATATTAAAATACTGATTAGAATAACGAGATAATACGTTCCACTCTTAGTGATCGACACTCTACTTACCATTATATTCATACTGACCGGGTACACTGCTCGTTAAGTGTGTGTGTTATTGATAAGTCGGCTAAATATAAATTTAAAACTTGAGTAGGCATTAAAACTGCTAAACCGCAACGACACATCACGCGCATCAAGCTTAATTAAAAGCTACTAGATCAAACTAAAAAAAACAAAAGCTAGGAATCCTAAAATTTCACATACCAAGCATCACAGAAACCAAAAATCAGGCCATTTGAAGCTTGTTTACTGCTTAAGAATAAGCTGTCAAAACAGCTATGTGGGACAGAACCATTCAGACAGAACAGTTCTGTCTAGCTACTTTTGAGCTTAATTTTAAGCTGTGAATAAGCTCCAATCTAGAATGATCTTGTGGAAAAGCAATCTTCAACTGACAAGCTATCCATATAATGAAAATCAGACATTTAGCACCACAGATAAGCACAAAAATCAGACCTGGAATTTTGATGCAGACAGCGTAAGGGGTGAAAAGACTGTTTTGCAAAAAAATGGCTAAAACCTATGTAGGCCTAATGAAACTCAACCAATGACTGAGACTCAATTCAACCTACTGTAAAACACACAAAAAATAACCAAGAACAAGGATCTAACAGGCTCAAGCTTATGACAGCTTATAAGAGCAGTACTTGAACTAAAATTATGCTAACCTACACAAATTCTATCCGACATCCAAACTAGCTCAGAAACTTCTTCTAACAACTTAAACTTACTAAATTATTGAAGATTAAAAGATGCCAATAGGCACATGAACAGTGACTATCAAAATCCACCCACTTTAACCCATGATCCAAACAATCCCTTAAATGGCAGCATTGAGATTTTAACCAAGGAGAGTGACATTAAAGCTATAAAGCTAAAACGACAGATGCATATAAGGCCATAACAAGATTGAATAAGCAATGAAACCTGATAGCACAGTACTGGAATAAATTAAGCTAAAGTTGACTTATGTTGACTTTTTCCAAACTTTTGCACCAAAGACAGAGATCAATGCCAAAAATCATGCCAAAGTTCTAATAAGCTCAAATGAACTTATTGGAACAGTAATTGAACCTTGTAACATAAAATTGATAATAATTGACAATTAAAGAAAATGAGCAATTTTAAGTTTACTGATAAACTGAAATATTAATTTGTGAAAAATGCCAATTACATTCTGAATTAAAGTTTACAATAACAACAAGGAAACCCAAGTATCTTAAACATTAAACTAAAAACTACTTAATTGACTAAAATTAACTACTAACTAACTAAATTCTTCTCTGTGTGCATAAGAGGGTATTTATACCCTCCCAAAAGCTTCCTTGGGTCTCTCTCATCAAATCCCAGCCGTCTGATAAGCTTCCAGTCATCTCAGCCATCCAAATTGGTTTTGGCGGGAAAATCTAGCTAGTGGATTTCCATCTGGAATTGGCATCACGTGAAGCTGTACTAGCTATAGGAGGGGGGGGGGAAGGTTGGAGTGTAGAAGGGATAAGAGGGGACATTTTTGTCTGGGTGATGTTGATGGTGCAGGGTTTGGGGAATGGGGAAAGGGAAAGAGGGAAAAAGATAAGGATGGGTTTGACCGGGATTTTTTTATTAGCAAAAAAAAGGTTGGGTCGGGTTGAGGGTGGATCCGGTTGTGGGTTGTGGGCATTATTGATGGGCTTGTGGGATTAATATAAGTCAAGCCTGGTATGGCTAAGGATAGGATTAGTTTGGAATTTAATTTTAAGTTTAGGGACCATTGTTGCCAAATCTGAAAATTGAGGGACCATTTATGCCAAATTCTGAAAATCATCTCCAAGGACCATTTTTGGTATTTTGACATTCATGATGGTTGACTTTGACTTTTTGATCATAAAAGTGATCCTAACTTAAAATTCTTTCCCCGGCCTCGGCTTTTCACAACTTTCCAATCTTGTGCTCGGTTTTTGTCCGTTTTGCCTTGTTTTCAATCCTTTTGTACCTGAAACACATAAAAACACAAACCAAGAATATTTGCAACAATATTTGATCTATTTGGGTGTTTTGGGTCATTTTTGTGTCTTATATGGGTATAAAATGATGAGTATTTACACACTCATCAATCCCCCACACTAAACTATTGCTAGTCCCTAGCAATCCGATCATATAAAGTAATGAAAGGATCAAAAGAATACCAAGTATACCCCGTTTTGAATTTTTATTAAATGCGAGAAATTTAAACTAAAACAAAAATAGACACAATGCTTGATTTACAAAAATGGTATCATAGAACGGGATTCACACAAAATGGGTGTCTCCAGGGAATTGTAATCGTCATCCTCTTTTTTATACTCCCAACTAAGCTTAAACTCATTGTGCAAATGCTTTTGTAAAATGCTAACACTACTTATACTAATAATCTATGTAAGCCGAAACTTAACTTTTCACTCCCATATTTATTCAAGTTAGGTGAATGTGCTTGATTTTCAAAAATTTGATCACAAAAATCGACGTTTTTATAAAATTTTGACTAATACTAGTTAAAAGATAGATTTAAAATTTACAACAAGCAAGATTCAAAACTTTATTCAACACATCAAAACTTATTGCATTTTGCAATATCATTCCATTTTTGCATTTTGCAATATCATTCCATTTTATTTTATTTTTTTCTTTTCATTTTTTCATCATCATTTTTTTTTACTTGTGCAACATAAACTAACGGAGTTTCACGGGAACCAAGACCTTACACCTTCCGGAATAAAGGATCCAAGGGCCGTTACAACGGAGAGTTTCAAGACTCTAAACATTCCTGAAATGAGGATCCAAGGGTGTTAGACCAAGACCTCACACATTCCTGAATTAGAGGTCCAAGGGCCGGTGTAAGAGGGTAGCCAAGACCTAAACGCCTTCTGGAAATAAGGATCCAAGGGCCGATCTTGAATCCGCAGCTTATAGCACATACATTTATTATTTAACTTTTACATTACTATGACATATGCTTATTCCGAAGTTTAAATAAATCTTTGAACTAGTATTTTTCAAAATCGTATGAAAAAATGATTTTGTGTGTTCAAATGTTTGAAAATAAGCACTTATTAAGTCAGATTAGTTATCTCCTGGGAGGAAAAGCCATAGATTACTTATATAAGCTCTAAAGAAAACCAACTATTCTACGTTTAGCATTTTCATTTGCACATATCGTAAAACCTTAGTCTAACCGTTAAGGAAGCAGCCAGATCAACACTCTGGCAGAGTCGGGATTCCCTTTGTTCTAACCTAATCAAGACTAAACACTTCTTTTTTATTGCAATTTCTTATCTAAAAACGAAAAAAAAAGTTTAAAATTTTGGCCAAAACGGGGGTACTAGGGCACTAGAAGGTACATATGTGACAAAAATCGCGAGAATTCCCCCTACACTTAGAATTGAATATTGCCCTCAATATTCAAAGTACCGGCTATTATGCCGACACTTAGAACGTAAAAAGGTAATACTAATAGCCAAGTGTGGAACAGAAATCTCTCTTTTTTAACAAAAAAAGATTGAAAAGATATCCCTAAATAATCGTTAGCAAAAAGATCGGATATTGGGCGGCTGGATTGAAAACAGGCGCATCAATCATCACGATCTAAGGGAAACCTGCAAACAAGGGCAAACAACACACAAACAAAACACAGCAGAGGAATCCCCCTACACTTAGTGTCAGAAAATAGAAAGAAGTTAGAAACATGGGTTGTCACCCATGAAATGCTAATGTTTTTGTTAACCGAGTCACTAGCTTGACTCGACCCCGAATTCATTGGTTCTTGGGGAAGCATGTGGAAGAGAAAATCTCCATCGGACTTTCATTCGAAATGTTTGGATAAACATTGAAGTTCTTGAAAGTTCCACTCTGATGAGATACACCCGGCTCAAAAGAATGATAAATGGAGATGCCGGAGTCAAAAACTTTGTCCTCATTCCCAAACGAGTGTGGGAAAGGACAAGCTTCCTTATAAGCACATAAAGGTAGAAAAACTCGAACGACATATGTGAAGTCAATATAATGGCAATCCTCAGACGGAACTGTCACATATGTCAGAGAGAGAATGTCTCTATGAATCACGGGATTGATATTTGAGGTCATATCATCTGGATTAGAAATAATAGAGTCCTTGACCTCATCGTTTTCTAACTCTTCATCAAAGAGAGGATTTATTTTGCTAGAAAAGTACTCATCATCAAATTCAAAAAGAGAATTCGAATAGACTTTGAGACTTTCATTTTGAACTTCCTCATCAGAAAGTGATTCGTCATCACTAGAGGAAAAATCATCTTTGAAATTGAAAAGAGGGTTAGAGAAAATCCCGCAAGAATCCTCTGAAGTGTCAGGAGGATAATCATCACAAATAGACCAATCACTTTCACTGTTGGATGTATCCTCGGACTCACTTGGGATTGGGAAAAGGTTCTCAACACTAGACTTTATGAATTCGTCCGATTCCTTTTCAGGAATAGTGCCAAGATGTTGATCCCCCATAATGAGAGAGTCCTCGGAGTCCATAGACTATAAGATGGATGTGATTGCAATAGACTGAGGGAGTTGAGAAATAATATCACTCAAAGGAATAACACTCTCCTCGTCGTCCTCTTCATCATCATTGCTAGCATAAATGGCTTTTATACGTTCCATTTGCTCTTCTGCTAGCAATTCTGCAATACTCTTGTCTTCCTGCCTTTTCTGGACAGGTGTGATTGCAGCTGACGAATTCTCATAATATTCCTTCATTTGAATAGTATCCTCATCATCTTCATCGAGAATGGAAGCCTTGAGAAATTTGGCACGCGTTTCCGCTGCTCGTTCTTCGGCTAGCAATTCTGCCATAGATTTTTCATGAATGATGGAATACTGTGGGGGTTGGACATTGTCAAAATCTGGAGTATTAAACCAAGGATTAGGTTCTTGATTCCATGGTTGACATTCATAATCGTCATGAAGACCCCCACAATTTGCACAAGGAATATTTTGAGCATTTCGAAACGATGCATCATTGAAATTATGATAGCACGGATCTTGCTCAAATGAATTCTGAGGAGGGTGGTTGAAATCGTTTTGAAAATAAGTAAATGTATTTTCGATTTCAGAATTGCAACATATGCAAAGTCCATGAGTAAACCCACATCCTTTGCAAAAACATCGTTCACAAAGTGAATCGTCCCCCAACGGATCTCCACATTTAAAGCAATTATGCTGAGTGATGGGAGATGGGTGGGATTGTGGAGGGTAGTCGGAAAAACTACAACGATGCTCATCATCCACTGGATTAAATAATGATTTGCACCAATTGCACAATCCGTTTCTATAATCACTTTCATACCGCTCACTCAAACACTTGTAACAACGATGTTCATCATCCACAAGACCTCCACAATGAAAACAGCGATAGTCGGGTGACGACATAAGAATTAAACGGATAAGAGGAATGAGAAGATAATAGAATTAAACGGATAGAGGGTGAGAGATAAAGAATTAAACGAATAAGAGGAATAAGAAGAATATTTTTGGATTTTTGGAAATATTTTGAAAAACACAAAGGGAAAAAGGAAAATAAATTTGAAAAGAAAATCTTTTTGGGTTTTTAATAAGAAAATATTTACGAAGAAAACGATAACTTCACGAGGAAGGGTCTTCAAGTCACTAATCGTCAAACCGTAACGATATTGTCGCAACACACCTCCCCGGCAGCGGCGCCATTTTGATATCGCGTCAAACGCGTCACAAGCTAAAACCTCTCACGAAGAAAAGTCAACTTGCGACGGTTTAACGCAACAATCGATTATAATAAACCGGATAAGTGAATACCCGGGTCGTAGTCCCAACGAGGCGTGAATGGAGGATATCGTTTGAGGTTTGGTATTAAAATGCTTGAAATAAGGATGTTTACTTTTGGTTACGAGACTAGGAGAACAAAAATTAAATTAAAGAAAAAGCGAATTAAAATCGGGAAACAAGTCTAAACGTAACAATCTATTAAAATTAACCCTACGGATGCAAATTTAATTTTCCTAAGTTCTAATTAATAAAAGAAAATTTTGAAAAAAAGAATTATATTTTTCTGATTAATATTTTATTTAATACGAATTAAAAACTAATTTAAAAAGAAAAATACATAAAAATACTAAAACTATTCTAAAAATTCTGAAACTTTTTCTAAAATTACTTTATATAATAACAATCCTAGGAAAAATATAAACAAAGACCCAACTTATTCTAATAAGCTTAAAATAAGCTAAATGATTCGTATAAGCTAAATAGAAAACATGTGTTAAATATTAAATTTTACAAACTAAACCCAGAGAAGTCCCAAGGGCAGTTGGTAGGCGTGTTGGTGTGTGAGCAAGAGGTCCCAGGTTCGAACCTGGGCAACCTCTTTTTACTAAAACTATTTTTGTTTTGATTTTTTTTTTCTTTTTACAAACTAATAAGCACTACAAAATAAGCTCTTTCAATAAAGACAACTAACATTAAAAACTTGAAATAAGCTATAAATAAGCAGAAAAGCAGAACAATCACTATATAAGGCTAAAATGGAATTAAATGACTAATAAGCTAATCTAAAAGCTAAAAAGGAACCGAAATAAGCTAAGGGAGTAAGAACAATTCCGGGGGAGGCAAGGAAGAAGCAATAAGCTACACTAATAAGCTGAAAAGCACTGAAAACCAAGGAACGTATGGGCTTCTAATATGCAGACATCTTAGCTCAACTAGGGCAGTTTTGAGCTTAATTAAAAGCTACTAGATAAAACTAAAAAAAACAAAAGCTAGGAATCCTAAAATTTCACATACCAAGCATCACAGAAACCAAAAATCAGGCCATTTGAAGCTTGTTTACTGCTTAAGAATAAGCTGTCAAAACAGCTATGTGGGACAGAACCATGCAGACAGAACAGTTCTGTCTAGCTACTTTTGAGCTTAATTTTAAGCTGTGAATAAGCTCCAATCTAGAATGATCTTGTGGAAAAGCAATCTTCAACTGACAAACTATCCATATAATGAAAATCATACATTTAGCACCACAGATAAGCACAAAAATCAGACCTGGAATTTTGATGCAGACAGCGTAATGGGTGAAATGACTGTTTTGCACAAAAAAATGGCTAAAACCTATGTAGGCCTAATGAAACTCAACCAATGACTGAGACTCAATTCAACCTACTGTAAAACACACAAAAAATAATCAAGAACAAGGATCTAACAGGCTCAAGCTTATGACAGCTTGTAAGAGTAGTACTTGAACTAAAATTATGCTAACTTACACAAATTCTATCCAACATCCAAACTAGCTCAGAAACTTCTTCTAACAACTTAAACTTACTAAATTATTGAAGATTAAAAGATGCCAATAGGCACATGAACAGTGACTATCAAAATCCACCCACTTTAACCCATGATCCAAACAATCCCTTAAATGGAAGCATTGAGATTTTAACCAAGGAGAGTGACATTAAAGCTATAAAGCTAAAAAGACAGATGCATATAAGGCCATAACAAGATTGAATAAGCAATGAAACCTGATAGCACAGTACTGGAATAAATTAAGCTAAAGTTGATGGTGCATTTTTGTCTGGGTGATGTTGATGGTACCATTTTTGTCTAGGGGAAAGGGTTGGAGTGTAGAAGGGATAAGAGGGGACATTTTTGTCTGGGTGATGTTGATGGTGCAGGGTTTGGGGAATGGGGAAAGGGAAAGAGGGAAAAAGATAAGGATGGGTTTGACCGGGATTTTTTTATTAGCAAAAAAAAAAAAAAAAGGTTGGGTCGGGTTGAGGGTGGATCCGGTTGTGGGTTGTGGGCATTATTGATGGGCTTGTGGGATTAATATAAGTCAAGCCTGGTATGGCTAAGGATAGGATTAGTTTGGAATTTAATTTTAAGTTTAGGGACCATTGTTTCCAAATCTGAAAATTGAGGGACCATTTATGCCAAATTCTGAAAATCATCTCCAAGGACCATTTTTGGTATTTTGACATTCATGATGGTTGACTTTGACTTTTTGATCATAAAAGTGATCCTAACTTAAAATTCTTTCCCCGGCCTCGGCTTTTCACAACTTTCCAATCTTGTGCTCGGTTTTTATCCGTTTTGCCTTGTTTTCAATCCTTTTGTACCTGAAACACATAAAAACACAAACCAAGAATATTTGCAACAATATTTGATCTATTTGGGTGTTTTTGGTCATTTTTGTGTCTTATATGGGTATAAAATGATGATTATTTACACACTCATCAAGATACCTCAACATTATGTGTGGCATGAGAAAGACAAAATGTGGAAACAAAGAAAACGTAAAAGATGCATTGGCAGGATTGTTTACTCTCACCCAGCTTCTGGAGAACGGTATTATCTTAGAATGCTGTTGAACATTGTGAGAGGGCCTGAATCTTTTCAAAATCTCATGACTGTTAACACCAGACTATGCTCCACATTCAAACAAGCCTGTTTTGAATACGGCCTTTTAAATGATGACACAGAATGGCAGCATGCTATATCAGAAGCAAGTGTATGGGCGTTTGGACCACAGCTACATTGTAACACCCCGACCCGACAAGGGTAAAGATGTCACAACAACGGTGGCATATCAGAACAAACACAAACATTTGACATTAATAATACAATAGAATTTCAATGGTTACAAAGGGGATATGAAACTACAAGATTATAATACAATAATTTCTAAACTAACTAAAACTTCTTCTAATCATCTCCAATAGCTATCAAGGTCTTCTAAATCCAAGTACTCTCCACTCATACCCAGCTTCCAAACTAAAACCTGCCGCAGGAAAAGAAATGCGGCTGAGCTACGAAAGCTCAGTGAACAGATATAACGATACAAAGCAGTAATAAAGGAATAGTGAGGTAAAGGAAATAATACAAGGTGTAACATGATTAAGAAAGAAATGAGAAAGGTTATCAAGAATTGGTTACAAGGTCTAAGTGTAAAGGAAACCATAACCCACCACCAGCCCAATGTTCAATTCAAGTCAAGTCAAGTGTCAAGTCGAGCATAGGTTATAGGGTAACAGAAACAGAAATCCATTACGAGCCCAGAACAAATCCAATCAAGTCAAGCAAGGTGTACGGAGGGGTGACCTCGGTACCAAGTACAATATGAGGGGATACCTCCAAGGGGTTGGAGTTGCAAGCTCCCAAGAGTGAATGACGTGTATCGCACACACCCATCATGTCACTAAGTAATACAAGTAATCAAGTCAAGTCAAGTACATATCCAAATCCAAATCTAGGATGCATCCATGCGCCCCTGTAGGCTGCCACAATGTCTTCATCTACGCGTACAATTCAATTATCAAGTCATGGCAGGGACGGGATAGGTAATCACTTTCCTACCCAAAAGTCAAGTCATTGGTGCATCAATGACAAGGACATGAAACCCTCATGCCTAGTATGGCTCGTAGTCTCAAACTGTGGGTCAAGGTCAAGGTCAAGTATCAAGTGTACAAGTCAAGTTCAAGTTTCAAGTTACATATCAATGGGTTCAATTCACATGGTCAAGACAAGAGATCGTAGCAAATGTTCATAGTAAAGGTTTAATCTAAAAGTTCATTTGAAAACAATCCTTTAAAATAGTTTCCATAAAATAATCTTTTAAAATGGTTTTCATAAAAATAGTCTTTAAAATAGTTTTCAATAAGCTAGTTTTAAAATGGTCTTCTTAAAACATTTTCATGTAATCAAAAAGGTTTTCTTATCCAATTACAATATCAAGCATATTAGGGTTCAAGTCAAGGTTCATGGCAAGGTTCATATCAAGGTTCATAGCAGGAGATCAATGCAGGGGTTCACTATCAGGAGGTCAATATCAGAAAAGTCAAATACCAGAAGGTTCATAACAATTCGTTAAAAGAAATCTTTTTAAAATGGTTTTAATAAAAGCGATCGTTAAAACAGTTTTCATAATAAAAGTCTTTAAAAGAAATGTTCAAAACCTCTTCATATGTAACTAAGAAAAACAGTTATAAAATCCTATGAACCTTCAAGTATCCAAGGGTCTTAATCATTCAGGTTACCAGGTGATGAACAGGTCATGTCAAGTATCAAAAGAAACATAGCAGGGTTCAAGGCAAGGTTCAGAACAAGGATCAAGACAAGAGTTCAAAGCAAAGGTTCAAATCTAAGGTTCACAAAACAAGGGAAACATAGCAATGGCTTGGGGAATCCTAAACGAATCAAAACAAGAGATCAAGAGAACGAAGGCTCCTTACAAGAAGGGCAGAATATCTGTACCTTATTAGTGGAACTCAAGAATAGCAATTGGCAAGGATCAAATTACTCCCTTCACGAACCTAAAGGAGTGGAAGACAGAATGACAAGTGGTTTTTAGTTATCTTTCCTTATTAAGTAAGTTTCCATTTTTAGAAAGTTTCCTTATATCATCTTATAATATTTTAGGGTTTATTATGACAACTTCCATACTTTAGGGTTTTAAATGTAAATATATAAAAGAATAAAGTTTAAAGTGAAAATACTATAATTTACTCTTTTAGCCCATAAGTTATCCATAATTACAATTCTAGTACTTTAATGTTAACTATTTACAAATTAGTCCCTTAATATAATTTAATTTACATTTTAAACCCTATAGTTAGTTAAAATACAATTTAACCCTTATAACATGTATATTTACTCATTAAACCCTTAATTATCAAAAGTTATACATGACACCCTTCTCATAAGTATTTATACGAACCACCCTATTTTTCCAGAAATTACAAAACTAGTCCCTCTATTTATAAATTTTACAAATCGAATTAATATTTAAGTATATTACCTTTTAAACCTTCTAATACCCAATTATTACCCATAAGACCCTTCTACCATAATTTATACAGATTACCCCAGCCCCAAAACATGTTACAAAAATATCCCTCAAGTTTGTTTAATTACGAAACAACCCCTTTAGTTTATAAAACCCAGTCGGTAATACATGAAATCACCCAAATTTTAACCCTAATTTGCCTAATCATTGGTAATCATTAATTAACCTTAAATACACATTTAATCCATCAAGTATATCCCAAAATATAAACCCTAGCTCACACGACCCATTCTTATTTTTAAAACCCTTCTTTTCTTAACCGGTTTTTCAATATAATTCGACAAAGTGTAAACTAAGCTTCGAAAATTCCATGTAGCATTTTTCTAGTGTTACTAGATTCATATAAGACCCATAAAAATTATTCTTACTGCCCAGAAAAATCTGCAAGTCAATTTAAGATTTATATTACGTTTTAGGGTTTTTATGGTTCGTATCACTTCCAATAATTAAACAAACATGCATGGTTCGATTACACTATTTTATATGGATTATACATGACCTATACAAGTGCAGAAAAATAGCAAAAAGAGTTTAGATCAGACGCATGAGCTGGGGGAATTATACCTCTCGGTAGTGAAGAAAAGGGCAAAGAAAATCAAGAACACTCGAACCAAGCTTCCTATAATCGAACCTCTATTTTTCCAGACCTCTTAGCACTTAATAGAACACAGGAAAATTGTTGTTGCTGCTCCAGAAAGTTTGAGTGAATCGAATGGGATTTTGGGTTTAGTTATGTCGACTTTTAGGGATAAAAAAAATAAGAGAATATGTGTGAACCGTATATATTGAGGAGGGGGATTAACTTTGGGTCCAAGAAATTTGTGATAATGATCAAAATCTGTTTTCCTAATTATCTTGTCTTATTTATAGCATTTATCTTATATTTAGTTAACTTTAATTAAGAAAATAATATATAAAGTATATATAAAAAAAATATAATCGGCCAAAATTAAAATACATCAATATTACATTTATTTTTGTGGCACTTAAAATGTTAAAATGTTCAAGTACAATTTATTTTACTTCGTGTGGTATTCGTTTACAAGCGTTTGGAACTTATTTGGTAATTTAAATGCATTTTAATCAATTTTTAAAATTGTAGGGGCAATTTGGTCATTTAGCATGTTTTCAAATTTCGGGTATTACATACATGACATGTTTGTGACAATTTTGTTGTTTTGCAATGTCAGCATGCCTTTAAAATTATGGGAAGAAAACAGGGAGTTCTTATCAGAGGATATCCTCCATAAAAAAAGAATTTTTTTTTAAATATCCTAATTTGGAGATGACGGATGAACAACTCCAAAACTATTGTTTGCTAGAAATCCAAGAATTGTTAGGTAGGCATGGAAGATCTTTAGCAGAATTTCAAGATCTACTGTTAGGAATTAAATATTCATGAAGTTCTTAATCGGGAAATACTCCAAGTATGTTTCTGCTGATGATGTTGACTCTGCTGTTTAGTACATTGACTCTGCTGTTTAGTGCAATGACTCTGCTGATAGGCTTAACAACTCTGCTGATGATTCTACTGATAGCGATAGATTGTTCCTGCTGATAGAGAACACTCTGCTGATTAAGAGGATAAGATCAAGAAGATATTTATTGTATTTTGGTCAAACATATACGGTAGATAATATCTTACTCCATGTGCTTAGTTAACAAGTTGTATACATAGATACATGTTGTATCTTATGTACTGACACCAATATGCATAAGTTAACCAAGTAAGTCGGTCAAGACTTTTAGCAATTTGTAAAGATCTTTTGCAACTATAAAAGAGATCTTAGACTAGTGATTATGTAGGTGAAATAATTGAATAACTGTTAAGACATAGAACAAACAAAAATCACAAGTTGTAACATAAGATTCAAGGTTTTGTAACCCTAGTGAAAAACTCAAGATCACTCGTATTATTTGGAATAATATTGAATCGTTTAGTGAAATACTTTCTTTGTTCATTGTTAAGTAACAAATATAATTCTTCCATTTCCATAACATACATAACCTTCTAAGTGTGGTTAAGTAAATTCCGCGTGCTTAATCATATTAAGTCAATATATCTCATACACAAAGACACAAGGTTTAACAACCTTAACCGTGTATAAAACAAGTCCCCACAGTTGGTATCAGAGCGGGGGGCTCTGGATCTAGGAAAAGAAAAGGTTTTAGCTAAAGAAAGAAGAAAAATTCTGATCTGGTTCGTATTTTCGTAACTCACTGCAGGGCTGTTTTAAAAAGGCGATAACTCCTTCGTTAACCGTTGGATCGAGCTGAAATTTTTGTTGAAGGTTCTTGGTATATCAAGGTAGATTCTCACCGAAGGGATCTTCAATCTGAGCCTTAAGTTGCAAGATATGCATCGTTGAAAACTGCTGCAGAAACAGTTGAGGTATTATCGAATTTTTGGTTTTTCTTTCTTGGTTTACACACACATAGGGGAAGAATCACACACAAGAGAAGAGTTGGTTCTTAAAAGATAAAAAGGCTTGTTTATCAAGATATTATTGGTAAAGAAGATTAGTTGTTACTTATTTGAAGTTGAGGTGGAATTTTTCAAAATTGTGTTTTATCATATCTTTGGAAGAAAAGATAACTTGTTTGTGCTACAATTTCATATGACTACGACTTGTTAAATCTAGTTTTCATAGGTCAAGGGGAGGATGGACGAAGACCTAGTTAACTATCACTTAAAGGAGTTGCTTTGTCGCGCTCAGTGTCTCATAGGAAATGAGGATTTAGTCAAGAGATTTCGATCTACTTATATGTTGTTAGTATAAGTTCAAAGTCAAGTTTAGTGCAAAATATAGAACACAAGATTGGTTTGTTCAGCTTCATCAACAAGTTGGTAATGATTGGTTTTTATTTATCAGTTATAAAAGCCTACAAGAATGGAGATTCGAATGGTTAACATATTAGTTTCAGGGGAAGCTTCAATGTTAAAGATGTTTAACCATTTATTGTATTTGTGCAACACCACAAGAGAAAGTTATTGATTCTTATTATTGTTAATTAGTATTGCTACTGATGGTTTAAAATTTTGATGTCTCAAGTTCATTTTTAGATGCGGAAAACTTCATGGAGGGAAGTTTGAGATATTAGAAGGATAGATTTGATTTGTAATATTAGTTTGTAGTTGTAAAAATCATATTTGTAATATTCTCTATTTGTTGATAACAAAAAGGGGAAGAGATGTGGTGGATAGCATAGATTAAGGGGAAGACAGTATAGTTTCATTCATGGTGAGATTTAGTTATCTCAATTTCTCTACTTCGTCTAGGGAAATTCGTACAAGAATGTGTTTGTTTTTGTAATCATCAAATAGGGGAAGATTGTTGGGAATTATATTTTCATAGATTTGATGATACAAAAACAAGAAGAATGAAACATGAAGAATGCTGAAATGATAAGCAAAATACACTAATATGACTCTGCTGTTTAGTGCATTGACTCTGCTGTTTAGTGTATTGACTCTGCTGTTTAGTGTAATGACTCTGCTGTTTAGTGCAATGACTCTGCTGTTTAGTACAATAACTCTGCTGTTTCGCTGCTGCTGATCAATGAGTCATACTGCTGCTGGATGGATAAGGATGAAAAAGATATTTTGTATTTGAGTCAAGTATATCAAGTAGATAATATCTAGATATGTTCTCAGTCAACAAAGTTGTAAAACAAGATACATGTTGTATCTTAATGACTGACACATACACAAGCAAGTAGTAGACTAAAGCTTATCAATTTTGTAATGATCTCCTTTATACTATAAAAAGGAGATCACACCCTTAGATAAAAAGTGTGTGTCACTGAGTTCACTAGGTGAACACCAGAGTGCTTTGTATTTATAATTTACATCAACACCAAGTGTGTTAAAATGTAAAGCACCAAAACAGTGAGTGTGTGGGAACATCAGACATGGGGTCTGATGAACATTGGACATAGGGTCTAATGTTGTTAGGTTTGTTTAGCCTCAAGGATCGTTGATCCCTGATTAGAGTGTAATCGTGTTACCATTGATCAAGTAACATTGGGGCTTAAAGTAATAACAAATGGTGAAATTCCACAAAACCTTGTTGTGATAAATATTGTATTCTTTCATTGAATATTCCGCCAATATTATCATTGTTCTTAACATAGTAATAATCCTAGATCAAAGGTGTAACAACCTAGAGTCCATAAACGATCAAGTAGCTTATTTTAGTAGATGCAATTAGCTTTAAAACAAGTCCCCACATCTACCACTTCCTAACCCAAAGTTACTAACCAACTTGGACAATCGTCTCATCAGAGAAGCGTTGGATTATGATATGAAGAAGAGTAGTGCTGAGCATCAACAACTTCATTCATATTTAAATCCCGAGCAACGATTAATCTATGAAGAGGTGATTGAATCTGTGCATAATAAAAAAGGGAATTTTTATTTTGTATATGGACCAGGAGGGACCGGGAAGACATTTTTATACAAAACTGTCATTTCAAGGTTAAGATCAGAACATATGATAGTGCTTGCTGTCGCATCTTCAGGTAAAAATGAATATTCAAATAAAACAAACAACTACTCTGTAAACTTTAAAAAATACATCTTCAACTAATAGCCTCAATTTATGTAGGAATCGCTTCATTGTTGCTACCAGGAGGCAGAACTGCACATAGTCGTTTTGTTATACTGCTTGAATTATTGGAGAACAGTACATGCGGCATAAAGCAAAACACACATATGGCAGAACTCATGCAGCAAGTTAAACTTATCATCTGGGATGAAGCGCCGATGACTCAAAAATATGCTTTTGAGGCATTGGACAAGACGCTAAAGGATATTTTAGGATATCATGAACCAGATAATAGGATTCGAATCTTTGGAGGCGTGACGGTCTTACTGGGAGGTGACTTTCGACAAGTTCTTCCAGTTATACCAAAAGGGAGCAGGCCCGACATTGTTCAATCCTGCATAAATCAGTCTGCGTTATGGAAGCATTGCAAGGTCTTCACCCTTACACGCAGCATGCGTGTGAATGAGTATAGTGAAAATGGGCAGATTGATACTCGAAAAAGGGATTTCAATAGATGGGTTTTGGCTGTGGGGGATGGCACGTTGCCAGCAAAATGCAAAGAAGGGGAGGATGAGCCAACTTGGATTGACATCCCTGAAACCTTTCTAATTAAATCATGGGATTCTCCTATCGAGAAAATTGTTGCAGAAACATACCCTGATTTTACAACAAGACAAACCGACAATGTCTACCTCAAAGAAAGGGCAATTTTAACTCCTAAGAATGAGGATGCTGATGCCATCAATGAGTATATGTTTAACCAATTAGAAGGCGAAACTGTTACATACAACAGCGCAAATGAGATTTGCAAGGGCTCTACAGACAATCTTGAACAACACGACCTGTATCCGATTGAATTTCTAAATTCCTTAAATTTCCCCGGCATGCCCCCACATGCTCTTCACTTAAAAAAGGAACTACCCGTTATGCTATTGCAAAATGTCAATCCAACCAAAGGACTATGTAATGGAACAAGGTTGCTCATTACAGATCTCGGCCAGTTTGTTATTCATGCTAAGGTACTAACAGGTTCAAATGTAGGAGACAATGTCATTATACACAGGATTATACTCACATCAACACAGTCCAAGTGGCCATTCGTCCTCAAACGTAGGCAATTCCCTCTAAAACCATGTTATGCAATGACCATTAACAAAAGTCAGGGCCAGTCACTTAATTATGTTGGCCTGTATTTGCCTACTCCCGTATTCAGTCATGGACAACTTTATGTGGCATTATCTAGAGTTACCAGTCCTGATGGCCTTAAAATACTAATGATCGAAGACAAGGAGCCGGAGCTTGCGCACTGCACACGCAACATTGTTTTCAAGGAAACTTTCAGCAACTTATATTAGCACAGCTATGTAATGTTTCTAGATGATATCTAATAAATACATGCATAAGTATCATATCAGTATTAAAGATTGTATTAAAGATTGAATGCATAACGCATACTCTATTAGCACAGATATCACTTCAAAAGTCAGTCAAATATCCCATAAAGTGTATTATATCCTTTCTAAGCAAATAAGTATTGAATCCATACACGAAAATAATCAGTATCCTTATTATAAAAAACATAATTCTTTATGAAGTAAAACTAAGTTTTATTAACATCCCATCCTATGGTCTATATAATCAGCAACAATCAATATAACATTGGTTATGGATATCCGGAATACAACATAAAAAGTTTATAATCAGAAACCTTCATATATACAAAAGGAAGCAGCCCTGATCCAATATTCATCTGATGTAAACTATATCATACTCAGATAGGTGGCTATCGGAACATGTACAGCTGACAAATTTTGACAAAGTATGAATGATGGATGTGCGGCGACCATGAAAATTTAGCAATAGCTGCCTTGGTCGCCCACATCCATCATTGATATTCCGTCTAACATCTTATATAACAACAAAAGCCATATCATCAAGTATGCAAACACAAAAACTTTACTAACCAAATTTGAAAACAGATATACAAATCAATAACCAAATTCAATCATACCAAACTTCTTAATTCATCCTAAACAATGAATACCCTAATTCAATCAAACTTACTTAATCAAATTTGAAAATAGCTGTACAAATCAATAACCAAAATCATCATATCCCAAATAAATGTATAATCATAAACATCTAACATATCATTTCACAAGGAACCCTTACAGAGCCATACGATTATCGGCCCTAGATTATCATTTCATAAAAATTGAAACAATAAATGCATAATCATAAACAAGAAATTAAATCAAATGAACCTATGATTTAATTTGATTAATATGTTGTATAATGGATCGGCCTAATTTGAGATGAAACCCTAATTATTTTTCGCCAGATCTAAAAAAAAGTGTATGTTTGACTCATGTGTGTGTGAGAGAAAACACACTTTCTCATAAAGTATAAAAAGGAAAAAAATTAAATAAAGTAAATAAGTAAAATAATACATAAACATAAAACTAAATATTAATATTAACCATTATCAAAGTCATTAACATCAAGAGTCATACTAGCAGTTAACCATCTGATCATTACTACATACATACAAAAGATCATTAAAAATACTACCCAAAAGACATCCACCATATTCTTATAAACTTCTAATCATCATCGGAAAGTGCTTCATGAAACCCAAAGATACCCTAATCAAAGAAGTCCATTATGCTCATGTGATGCTCACCCTCGGTGAGACCAGCACGGACCTCCACCAGTATAGCCATCAACGCCTCCAACCTCTGTCTAGCCCTGACCTGCTTCTCACGAAGGCATTCATAAACATCACTAGCAACTTCTTCAACATCTTCATTGAGAAACATAACTTCCGCCATACGGGCGGTACGTTGGTCAATACCCCTTTGCAACTCATCGCATTTCTCGCCCAAATACCTAAGGAATGCTTCCTCTTCGGTATGTTCCTGAATGAAGAGGAACTTGAAGCATTTGTGGAGCTGATCTGAGCCGGAAGCCTCTTTGAGTTCATTGATAAGTGGGGTTTCTTGAGCCATTTGATTGTTTGAGTTGAAATGAAAATAATTTTGGTTTGAAAAAGTTATTATGAATTATTAATATTCTGATTACTGAATATATAAGCAGTTTCATCATTGCAACACTTAATTAGAGTATTAATTGTGATAGATGGTTTGTTTTCCCATGCATGAATATGCAATACATTTTTTGAAGAAGTGTTGCAATGAACATAAAATTCTTCCACTAATGATACAAATGTTTTCATAAGCTGCACATAAATTTGTCAATATAGCATATCTAACCCTCAAAGTTTGTCAATTATGATGACCATTGCCAAACTAAACATCTTAATTATTAAATCCATACATTACACGCCAAAAAAACATAAAAAAAATAAACAGAAACAAAAAACTAACATAAATAAAATACATAAAATAAATATCAAAATTTCATTGACTCCAACTTCTCAATAAAAAAAACAGACTCTTTCTCAAAGAATCTAGCGATTCCAAAGCAACACCAAGAGGACCTAAAGCTTCCATGTTCGCCATCATTGTATGGTTCTTCGCCATTATCCGCCTTAAATGTTGACAACAACAAAAAAGTAATTTGGAAAGTGCATAATCTTGACCTGCCTGTTGCACAAACCATAAACGCATACAATCATACAATTTAGAAGAACCGGCAATATTTAAAGTAATTAGTTTAGATAGTGTAAACCTAATGACTACCAACCATTAAGCTATGAACACTTAGACACAATTGGTGCAACGCACGGGCTTTACAATGCCTCGTACAAACAAATGCTATAACATATTATTTACTCAGATGCACTAAAATTAAATTTTATACATACAAATTCATTAAATGTCATTTCATTCCACAGTAACACTAATTATTTTATAATTTTCAAAATGATGCACTAAACATTTTAACAAACACTTGGTGTGCAGCTTTAATAAACATAATTTTCATGCATTTTTTCGTCAAATTTGTTCCATATCTGATAGAAAACCTGATGATAGAATGATTAACTTTCAACAAAACTTCAAAAATCATTACATCATTGATTTTAATTTGATTAATTAACAAAATTAGTGCACTTACAAGTTAAATCTTGTTTTGCCTTCATTTTCGGATGATTCAAGGTTCAAATTCACCATTCTTTTAATGCATCGCTGTGCTGGGGTCGCTTACGATTCCTAAATTTCTTTTTCGTCATTATTCTGATGATCAGAAAGTAAATTTAGTGCATTCACTAGTAATTTGGTCTGATTTTGATCGGAAATTAGGGTTATTTTTGGTGAAATAATTGAGAGAAAATGATGAAGGTGTGTGGCGGTGAGGGTGAGTGTGTGTGCTTGAATCGGTTGTGTGTGTATTTGAATAAAGAGTGTGTGTTGTATCAGTATTAAAAATGACGGTTCCTTCTTTTTTTTTGATGTTTTTCTTTTTCTACCTTGAACTTTCTAGTGTTTGCATAATATACCCTGTAACTATTTTTCTCACTTTTCTAACTAATTATACTTTTCTCTAGAACCAACCCCTATTAACATAATCATATTAATGTTTTTCTAATTTGGTAACCGTTACTCGTTATATAAATTTAGTATCCTTCAATAGCCTTACGTTTAAAAGAAAAAAAAAAGAAAAAAACAAAATTTATAATTCTTTTTTGTCTTTCTAAAATTCAAATTTATTTAAAACGGCCAAATATTAATTATCACCAACTATGAGTGTTTTGACATAAATGTGAAGCATTACTTATTAACTTTACTAGCAAGGTACCCGCGCGTTGCGGCAGCGGGTACCCTGAAATAAAATATTCTCGTGAAATAAAATTTACGGATATCAAGAATTTCTTTTTGCTCGTGCCCATTCGGGCTCGAGCCCATTGGCTCGTGTCCGTTCGGGCTCGAGCCCGTTTGGCCCGTTGCCCGTTCGGGCTTGAATATTTGTATAATGTGCTTTATTATTTGTATTAGTGACATCTAATGCAGTAATTGTATTTAATTTAAGGGTGTTTTAATAACTGTATTAATTGTATTTATTGACCAGTTAATTAATTGTATTTAATGTACATAATGATTTATTTATTGTATTTAATGTTAGTATTTCTATTTTAATTAGTTGTACTTTGAGCTTAAGAACTTGTAAATGTTAGAAAATGTGTTTTAATTACTTGTACTTTTAGCTTTATAACTTGGATTACTTAATTTTAAGAGTTTCCATTATTAGTAGGCCTTAATGCTTTATAATATAGTATAATAACTTTATTAGTCTTCAATAGCCTTATATTAACATACATATTACTATATATACTAAAAAGCATTTGGAAACGACGTCCACAACATGGTCATTAAGGAGTGGTTAACAACCTAATTCTGCCTCCTATTGGTTCTTAGGGACAAGAGGCAAAAGCCTATTGGTTTAGGAGTTAATTACATGGATTATGTTAATGTATTCCAAGAGTCACAATAATGTATTCCAACAGTCACAATAGTATAGGGTGTATTTAATTCTTTGTATCCCTATTTTGTAATTTATGTGGGTATATAATAGATACTCCCCTAATTGGGGAATTCACTTCCTCATAACATTTACATGGTATCATACGCTAGAAATTGAAGAGCCCTCTCTCTCTCCTGCAATATCTATTCCCCTCCCCTCCTGTTCAATTTCTCTGCCCTTTCTCCTCACCTCCATGGCAACCTCATCCGATTTAACCCTCCCTGTCAACACAATCATCCATCTCATGACTGTGAAACTCTCATCACACAACTACCTTTTATGGAAAAACCAAATGGATCCTGTCTTCTCGTTCCAAAACCTGGCCTCCCTCATTGATGGATCAGTTGAAGCTCCTGCTGCTGTGATTGAAGAAGGCGGCAAAACCGCTGCTAATCCGGCCTATCAGGTCTGGGCTAATGCGGATCAGAAGGCGATTATCATACTTCAAGCCTCGCTCTCTGAAGAAGCTCTAGGAGAGGTTGTCGGACTCAAAACTGCTCGAGCCATATGGCTCGCCCTCGAGGCGGCTTACAGCAACGCCTCGGAGGAACGCATCCATAACCTTCGAGATGCCCTGCGTACGATGACGAAGGGTGCCGAAACTGTGACCCAGTATGGCCGCCGGTTCCGTACCCTCCTCGATCAGCTTGCTGCTGTTGGCGCACCGGTTGACGCGGCTGATCAGCGCCACTGGTTTCTTCATGGTCTTGGCGCTGCGTTTGAAACATTCTCCACATCTGTTCGAACCTCTCGGCAGAATCCTCTTCTTCGTGATCTCGTTGCTCAAGCCGAGAGCCATGAACTGTTTTTACGATCCATCCATGGTGAATCTGCTCCTATTGCTGCGTTTAATGCTGTCACTAACCCTAATGCGGGTCGTGGTTCTGGACAATCTGGACGAACCCGTGTGAATTCTGGTGGTCGAGGAAGGGGCAGACGCCCTCCCCATTGTCAGTTGTGTAGGACAAATGGTCATTATGCTAACAAATGCCCGAATCTGTCCCAATATGCGAATCCCTCGGCTGTTAATGAATCTGACTTGGCTAAAGCTCTTAATGCTCAGTGCAACGTGGCAGATTGGTTTGTTGATTTGGGGGCTTCGGATCACATGACGGGAACACCCAACAACGTTGAAAACCCCGCTCCCTACAACGGTAAAGGTAATGTTACATTTGGCAATAGATGCACTCTTCCCGTCACCCACATCGGGACGACTTACTTATCCTCAAAAGTTAAACTTAAAGATGTGCTTGTTGTACCAAACATTTCTAATAACCTCTTATCAGTTAGTAAACTCACAACTGACAACCATTTGGATGTGTTATTTTCACAACCAAACTTTTACATTCAGGACCGCACGACGAGACAAGTGGTGGCCCAAGGAAGATGTGAAAATGGGATGTACGTGTTGGCACCAAGTTTTCAAGCCATGGTTGCCGATACGAAGAAAAAAGGATCCTTTGAACTTTGGCACAAGCGTTTAGGACATGTGTCTTTTGACACGATTTTGAAATTAAATAAACTAGGGGATGTATATGTTACATCCCTTCTTCCTAAACCGGACTTATGTTCCCCATGTCAAATGTCGAAAGGACATAAGTTATCGTTTCTTATTAATGACAAAAGTGCCTTAAATATATTGGATCTTGTTCATTGTGATTTATGGGGGCCATCTCCAATCATGTCTCATGAGGGATATCGATATTATGCTCTATTTTTGGATGATTATTCCCGTTTTGGATGGTTTTATCCCTTACGTGCCAAGTCTGAATTCACTACCATCTTGAGTGTGTTTATTAAAATGGCACAAACCCAATTTGGTAGAAAAATCAAAATATTTCAAAGTGATGGGGGTACGGAGTTTGTAAATTATCGGGTCAAACATATCCTTGAGGAAAATGGGACGCATCATCGTCTATCTTGTCCGTATACTCCACAACAAAACGGAAGAGCCGAACGGAAACATAGACACGTTACAGAAACAGGGCTGGCTATGATGTTCAATGGACATGTTCCAACCACATATTGGGTCGAAGCCTTCTCTACGGCCATCTATATAATCAATCGATTACCCACTCCGGTTTTGGGTGACAAGACTCCATTTGAACTTGCTTTTTCTAACAAACCAAATTATGAAAATTTTCGTACCTTTGCTTGCAGGGTCTACCCGTACCTACGGGATTATGCGAAACATAAACTGGCTCCAAGGAGCATACCTTGCATCTTCTTGGGCTACTCATCTCAATACAAGGGGTATCGCTGCCTTGATCCAGTCACAAACAGAATTTATGTCACTAGACATGCTGTGTTCAACGAAAATGTGTATCCTTTCGGTGAGCATGATCCACTGCCAAACTCCACCAACTTACCTCTTTCCACTTTCTTAGATCAGTTACCCACAAACATCAGTAACCCCATCAGCCCACCTCAAAATCAAACACACAACCCACCTCAAACCTTCAGCCCACCTGCACCCAATAATATTCCCCCTGGCCCAACTACCACCTCTCACTCAAATCCGGCCCAACCTACTCCATGTGTACTATGCGCCGATGATCAGCCCAACACCACCGAGAATATCCAAACTGTCCCATCGGAGCCCAGTTCCCCCTCCAGCCCAGAAACAACCCCTTTTTCCAGCCCCGACACTAGCCCCGCTGGTTCTCCGCTCCCTCAGACCACACCAGCCCAAGCTCCGCCCACCTTGCCCCTGACGACGGCGCCGCAACAGTTGACCCACCCTATGATAACACGTAGGAAGGCTGGTATTTTTAAACCAAAACACCGGGCGGATCTCGCATTCGTGAATCATCATTCCTTATTCTCATCTTTGTTTGCTTCTTG
The DNA here is from genome assembly GCA_021014915.2 of Artemisia tridentata subsp. tridentata. NCBI lineage: Eukaryota > Viridiplantae > Streptophyta > Magnoliopsida > Asterales > Asteraceae > Artemisia > Artemisia tridentata. Next base: position 75,244,615 of record CP139505.1, read on the forward strand.
TGACCCCAGGACGTTCAAAATTGCGAGTAAAAGCTCTCATTGGATGGATGCTATGAAAAAGGAACTTGATGCTTTACACAATAATGAAACCTGGACCTTGGTTCCTCGACCTGTCAGCCACAATGTTGTGGGGGCAAAGTGGCTGTTCCGCACCAAATTTCGAGCAGATGGGACCATTGATCGATACAAAGCCAGATTGGTTGCTCAAGGGTACAGTCAAATACCGGGTTTAGACTACTCTCACACCTTCAGTCCGGTGGTTAAAGCTTCCACAATTCGTGTGATATTGTCTTTAGCGGTGATCTATGATTGGAAACTTCATCAACTCGATGTCAACAACGCTTTTCTACATGGACATCTAAGTGAAGTTGTCTATATGGAACAACCTCCAGGATTCGAGGACTCGCATTTTCCCGATCATGTGTGTCGATTAAACAAAGCTATTTATGGTCTCAAGCAAGCCCCGCGTGCTTGGTTTCAAAGACTTAGCAACTTTTTGATCCGAAATGGGTTCACATGTAGCCGGGCTGACCCGTCTTTATTCATCTTCACCAAAGACAAATGCGTGATGTACCTCCTTGTCTATGTTGATGATCTCATCCTCAAGGGGAACCAACCGCAAGTTCTCTCAAACTTCATTGATCAGCTCAACCAAGAATTCGCCATTAAAGACCTTGGTGAACTAAATTATTTCTTGGGCTTGGAGGTCACCAAGGACCCTGCTGGTTTGTTTATGTGTCAATCCAAGTACGCGCGGGACATTCTGGAACGTGCTCAACTTTTGCATGCGAAACCGGTCAGCACTCCCATAGCTACCAACGCTGTCTTCAACTCGCAAGGTAAACCGTACAAAGACCCCACTCATTATCGCTCTCTAGTTGGTGCCTTACAATATTTAACGGTCATGAGACCAGACATTTCTTATGCCGTAAATCAAGTCAGTCAGTTTCTTTAGACTCCCGCTGAGCTCCACTTTCAAGCGGTAAAAAGGATTCTACGGTATATTAAAGGCACCATCAGCTTCGGTCTTACGTTCACAAAACCGTCCCATGCATCTATTCTTGGATACTCAGATGCAGACTGGGCTCGGTGCATGGAGACGCGACGTTCCACTTATGGTTACTCGGTTTTTCTCGGGGGTAACTTGGTTTCCTGGAGCGCTAAGAAACAACCCACAGTTTCCAGATCCAGCTGTGAATCTGAGTATCGTGCTATGGCAAGTGCAGCCGCCGAGATAATGTGGCTCACTCACTTGTTGCGTGAACTTCGAGCTTTACCTCCCGACAGGCCAACGCTATTATGTGACAATCAAAGTGCAATTTTTCTGTCTCAAAATCCGGTTGCTTACAAAAGGGTGAAACACATTGACATTGATTATCACTTCATACGGGAACTTGTTACCTCAGGCAAACTTCACACCAAGTTCGTTCCAACCAAGCTTCAAGTGGCGGATATCTTCACTAAAGGGCTCTCTCGATCTCAATTTGAGTTCTTCCGCTCTCTCCTATGCCTCGGACCACCACCCTTTCGCTTGAGGGGGGATGTTAATGTATTCCAAGAGTCACAATAATGTATTCCAACAGTCACAATAGTATAGGGTGTATTTAATTCTTTGTATCCCTATTTTGTAATTTATGTGGGTATATAATAGATACTCCCCTAATTGGGGAATTCACTTCCTCATAACATTTACAGATTAGCTACAGTGCACTATGAACAGTACCCTCGTTTTGGCACTGTTTTGCACTGTTTGGTACTGTTCTGCATTGTACATCACTGTAGATATACAAAAAAAGATAATCCCTCCTTTACATTCCAGATTCACCTAATATCAAAAAAAAAAAATAAATAAATAAATAAAAAAATCTCAATCAACAAATCCCACAACCAGTTTCAAACCAACCCAATTCCTAATTGATAACGCACCAACCCCACAAGACAAAATCAAAAACTAAACGAAAACATTTATCATCATAGATCTATATCGAAGCACACAACTTCTTTTTAATATCCGAATCTTATAAAGAAATAACCAAAACCAATCGGTTCCAATCATTTCTTTCGTTCGATCAAAACAAAACAAGAAATAGAGTGTGACGTGATTCGTATAAACCCTCATCAACACTAGATCAACACTCATCTTATCAAGAATCGGACTCAAACTGAAAAGACTAAAGATCTCATATTTTTCTTTGATTTTTCATAAGATAATTGAAGACCTTTAAAGATCTTAACACTCAAAGAGATTATCACCATAGATCTATTTGAAGACAAGCTTCTCTTTAAATATCCGAAAAATAAAAGAAAAAAACAACAACAGATGTGTTTCATCCTTTCTTATCTTTCGATTCAAACAAGAAAAACATAACGAAAGAAAGATAACAACGAAACGGATCTCAAATTTGCTCAAACCGTTCACAGATTTGTTTGAGCACAACTCTTCATCTGTAACACCCCAAAATCTGGCATTGCGGAAGCATTCGAGTCACGGGGTGCTACTAAATTGATAATCATAACACAAGGTAACAAAGAACGGAATACATACTCCGTTTTAATTCACTAAAACATGAAAATATGTTTACAACATCAATTGAGTTAATAAAATGAGGCCCACAAATTCAGTTGTCCCAGAGAAAAACAAGTCATAATTAAAAAGCTACATCATTTAGACAGTAGTCTATGACCCTTGCCTTGCCACCATGAGGGGGTGGTTGATCGATACACTGTAAGGTGGTTAAACCTTTGTTGCTTTGTGTATGTGATAAGTTGAGTTAATATGATCAAGTACGCGGAATTTACTTAATCACACTTAGAAGGTTATTTGTGTTATGGAAATGGAACAGTTATGCTTGTGTATATTGAACAAAGAACATGCAATGTTATCACCAAACGATTCAATATTATTCAAGATAATACGAGTGATCTTCACTATCACTAGGGTTACAAAGAACTTGAATCTTATGTTTTGTTCTATGTTCTTGAGAGTTATTTTCTAAGCACTTAATAATTCACACTTAGTCACATATATATCTAGTCTAAGATCTTTCTTTTATAACACAAGAAAGATCTTTATAATATTGTCAAGTCTAATCGAACACTTGCTTTGAGAGTGTCAGTCATTAAGATACAACATGTATCTATGTTTACAACTTGTTCTGAGAATATAACATAATGACTGATCACATGGGGTAAGATATTATCTACCGTGTATTGTTGACTTTAATACACATAATATCTTTGCATACTTATCCACTCAGCAGCAGAATCATTCGACAGTTATCCACTTAGCAGTAGAAAGTTCTTCACCAGCAGCAGAATCATTCAGCAGTAGAATGTTAATGCTAGCAGCAGAATCGAATGCTCTAGTAGTAGAATGATAACTCTAGCAGCAGAATCCAATGCTCTAGCAGTAGAATGATACTTAGAGTATTTCTTTGAGCAGAAACTGATATTAAACTTCTTGAATATTTAATTCCCAACAATCCTCCCCTAAACATGTGAATCCATTTCAACATGTTTCTGAATTAAATTTTGGATTGTGAAGATCTTTCAAACACTTCTGTTCTTCAAGATTAAATATCTTTCTCAGTAACTCATCTGCTTTCTGTTCTTTGACTTTAACAATATCAATACACATCTTCAGGCTTCAAACATTGACCTAAAAGATGGTGCAATTTCCTTGGATGGAGGAATTATAAGAGGCAATGATGCTGTGTATCTTGGATGCTTGTTTCAACAAGTGAAATCATCTATCAGCATGCCTTTGCAAGTGATGAACAAACGTGGTGAACTGAAGTTTCAACCTCCATGTCATCATCTTGTATGCTCTTGTCTTTTCCTCCCTTTCATTGGTTAATCTTCCTTCTTTGGGTCTTTATTTCCTCTCCTGAGATATTTCCTCCCCTGAGATGCAAATAACATTTTATCCTCCCCTGTTTGGAAGATCTCTCACTATGTACCAAAATATTTCTCTCCATCATCTGAGCTATCCATCAGAACATGTTATCAGACAATGTTGTACATGTAGCCATCAATTCCTTAAGAGTTTAATTTGCTGCCCTCATCACTTCTAGGTGTGTTAACTCCTATGAGAGGTGATTCATGGGGCATTTGACTCATGGTCCATCAATGGATGGTTTTACTGAGTCCTTTTGAAAATCCTTTTAAGAAACTTTTGCCTTAGCAGTATGTACTTGATTTTATTATGAAAAACCATACTGCTTTCAACCATTTTGAAGGGATTAAGTGTGTAACAGACACTTAATCAAGATTTCAGTTTAAAGCAACCTCTGGTTGTGTGAGAACCAATGTTTTTTAGTTATAAATAACTGCCTGTGTAAAGATAAACCTATTCAAAAGGCTTTCTTGACAGGGTTTCCAGCTCATAGCAATTGTTGCCTCTAACACAAGTGTTAGATTCACTTTTACTAGCTGTTCTTTCTATCAGATGTCCTTAGACTTGCTCATTATACTTAAAAGTATAAAATGATAGAAAGTGAGTTGCATCAGTTACTATCTGATCAACTAAGTCATCAATTCAATGTGAAACATCATAATCAAGTTTCAAGAAAGAAGTTTTAAGGAGGTTTGAAATTCCCAAACTCTTTCTATCATAAACCTATTATGTCAGCAACTAGTATTATCATTCTGCTGCTTCCATTTCACTTGAAACATCCTTTGTGTTCACATGATCATACCTGAAGTACTTGTCTTGTAATAGCAGTAGTATCTTTTAAAGCCAGCAGCACAAACAAAAATTTATTTACAAAAACACAAAGTTTAAAATCATTGAGGATTAAGCATTCCAATACTTGCTACCAAGTACTGAAACCTTCCAACATCAAAAGCTTTTGTTAGCAGATCTGCAAAGTTGTATTCTGAAGCAATTTTAAGAACTTGAATTAATCTTTTCTCATTGCAGTCTCTTATAAAGTGATGTCTAATTTCAATGTGTTTTGTTTTAGAATGTTGCACTGGATTTTTAATTATGCAAATAGTACTACTATTATCAATATGAATAACAGTGTTCATGAAATTGTACCCATAGTCAAGAAGTTGGTTTTGAAGCCATAAGACTTGAGCACAGCAACTTGCAGCAGCTACATATTCAACTTCAGTTGTTGAAGTAGCCACAATTGTTTGCTTCTTACACTGCCATGAGATAAGTCTACACCCAAGGAATTGACATCCTCCAGTTGTTGACTTTCTGTCCAAGCTAGCACCAGCATAATCACTATCCGAAAAGGCTACCAAGTCAAAAGGTGACTCTCTAGAATACCATAGTCCCAACCTAGGTTGACCCTTGAGATATCTAAAAATTCTCTTGACTGCTGTTAAATGAGAAACCTTTGGAGTTACTTGAAATCTTGCACAAACACAAACAGAGAACATGATGTCAGGTCTTGATGATGTGAGATACATCAAAGAGCCTATCATAGATCTGTAAGTGTGTACATCTACATTTTCTCCTTCTAAATCTTTAGGATGTGGCTTCTCAGAGTCCATTGGTGTGCTTGCCATTTTTGAATCAGCAAAGTTGAACTTACTTAGTATCTCAGCAACATATTTATCTTGACTAATAAATATGCCTTCATATGACTGTTTAACTTGCAAACCCAAAAAGAATGTAAGTTCCCCCATGGAACTCATCTGAAACTTATCATGCATAAGCTTCTCGAACTCCAAACGCATCTCCTTCCTTGTAGACCCAAAGATAATGTCATCCATATACACCTGCACTAACAGAAGATCCTTCTTGTCCTATTTGATGAAAAGTGTCTGATCAATCTTTCCTCTTTGAAATCCATTTTCTTTTAAATAGGAAGCCAGTGTTTCATACCAAGCTCTAGGTGCCTGATGAAAGCCATAAAGAGCCTTAACTACTCTGTACACTTTGTCTGGATGGTCAGGATCAATGAACCCTGGAGGTTGTGAGACATACACCTCTTCTTCAATAGTACCATATAAAAATGTACTCTTGACATCCATTTGATAAACAGTGAAGCCTAAAAATGAAGCATAAGCTAAGAAAAGCCTAATTGCCTCAAGTCTTGCTACTGGAGCAAAAACCTCATCATAGTCTATCCCTTCCTTGCTTGTGTGTACCCTTGGTAGCTACCAAATCTTAGTCCTTAATTTTAAACTTTTCAACAAATGTCAGTATTAATACATACTCTAAAAAAAGGTCTAAATCCTTTACAGTTCACTCTAAAGTTCAATGCATTCTTAAATTGATCATCTTAACCTAACTCAAAATTCTTATTATTGAAAGAATCTAAGCAATCTAAAGACCTAGCTGTTCAATAGCTAAGTTATTTAATGCTTGAGCTCTAACAATTATAAGGAGTTTACTTAGTCAAGCTAGTAGGGTTTAAGCAACTAATCATAGCTAAGCTATGTAGTAGTCTAGTCAGCTATTCATAGTTAGCAGTTATAGTGTTCTATTTTTTCTTTCAGCAACTCCATTCTGTTGTGGAGTTCTAGCAACACTAAATTCTCTCCTAATACCTTTCTCTTTGTAGAAGTCATCCATAACTCTATTTTTGAACTCTGTCCCATTATCACATCTAATGACTTTTACTTTCTTGTCTACTAGGTTTTCTATCTCAGTAATGAAAGTCTTAAGGATGCTAGGTGTCTCATCCTTAGTAGCTAAAAAGAAAACCCATGTAAATCTATTATAGTCATCAGTAATAACTAGACAATATCTCTTATGTTGCATACTTCTAACATTTGTAGGACCAAACAAGTCCATATGAAGCATAAACAATGATTGATTGATAGAGTTAAAAAGCTTGGGCTTACAAGTGGCTTTGTGTTGTTTGCCTTTAAGACAAGCAATGCATGTTTGATCATTTTCAAATCGTTTTTGAGTTAAACCTCTTACCAAACCATTCTTAACAATCTGATTTATGGTTTTGAAATTCATATGACCAAGCCTCCTATGCCATAACATTGATTTATCCAATGTGGCCTTTGCTATAAGACAAGTTAAAGCCTTTTTAGGAACAATGTTCTTCATCTATACACTGTACATATTGCCCTTTCTAGGAATTTTAAGAAGTACTTGACTTTCATCAGGCATCTTGAAATCAGGAGAAAGTACAAGACATTTAGTGTCACAAAAAAGAACTTGGTTCTTTTTGTCACACATTTGTGAGACACTAAAACGATTATAATTTAGCTCTTGTACATATTACACATCTTTAAAATCTAAATTTCCAGTTTTGATTGTACCTTTACCAGAAATTTTGCCACCAACAACTCCTCCAAAAGTAACATAGCCTCCATCTATTGATTGAAAATCTGAGAGATAAGACTTGTTGCCTGTCATATGCCTTTAAGATCCACTATCTGAGTATCCTTGATCCTCTTGTTTATCAATTGAATGTTCCTGCACAGAAATGAGAAGTATTAGTTTCTTTTTGGGATCCAAGCCATTACTGACTTGGATCTGCCTCTTGCATCAATGAAATTCAATCTCTTAAAAACAGTTGATGCAACATTGGATTTAAGAATCCAACATGCTGAGGACTTAACAACATTTGCCCTGTTTTCCCTAGCAGCAGAATGAATTACATGCTTAGCAGCAGAAACTGCTAGCTTTGTAATTGTTCCTTTAATTTTCCAAATTTGTTTTTGGACCACTGCTCTTGTTTTAATGGGCCTTTGAACAGTCTTTGATGCATTTGTATAAAAAGATTTTGCATTTTTAACTGTTGGTCTTGGGTTAACAGTCATGAATGGTCTAGCAGCAGAAACTGCTTTGGTAACTGCTCTGGGTTTTGTTCTCTTAGACTTAGAGTGAAAGTGAGTTTGAGGAGTTTGCCTTTTGAAATTCACCCTATTGTTTTCATACCCAGATACCCATTTGTTACCGAAAGCTGCAAGATGATCAAAACTACCACATGTGTAACAAGCTTTATTATAAAAGAAAAAGTCATCACCTAATTGGTTAGACTTGAGGCCATTCCAATTTCTTTGGTTACCTCTGGGCTTGCTAGTGGATCTATATTGTTCACAATATTTAAATGGTTGCCTAACATGTTTAATGTTTGAACTAGGCTTAATAGTATCTTTTTTGATCACTTTAGGAACCCTTGTTCCTGCTTTCTTAACTACTTCAGGTTTAGACATAACCTGTTCATCTTCTTCATCATCAGATACCCAGTCTTCAATGACTACTTTATATGATCTTCTATCAGAGGACACCTTGTCCTCACAAAGTGAAGTTTTACTTAAACTTTTACTTACTTTCTTAGGTTCATCAACAACTAGCTTTGTTTTTGGTTGTACACCATATTATAGCTCAAGTTGTTGAAATTCTGGGACACCTGAATTTTCTAGGTCAATCCCTGGGGGTTTAGGGATACCTTTGTATGGAGGTGGGGCACTCTTATATCCTACTCCTAACTTAGCTCTATTAATCACTTGACATTCTATCATGTTGGTCACACCCCTAGAAGCATGTTCTAGTGTCTGTGTAGTTAAGTGAATGTTTCCATTTTCCTTTTTGACACTATCAAAAGCCTCTCTTAAAAGCTTAATTTCAGCATCTTTAAAGAATATGTCTTGTCTTAGAAGAGCTTTGTCATCAGAAAAAGCAAGTTCATTTTCTTTGTAATATAGGATCTGCTTTTCTATTGATTCTAAACCACACTTATAATTAATGTAGTTTTGATGAGTTTTGCTTAGCTCTTTCTTTTGTTCATCATAATGTTTGATTAAAGTTTGTAATTCTTTAAGAGCAGTAAAAACATTTGAATAAGCTTTATGAGTTTGTACCTCAGTAGTAGAAAAAGCCATGAGTCTCATCTATGAAGAATCTTCTTCTTCATCAGCCATGAAACTCCAATCAAAACCTAGCCCATCAATAGCTACCATAGCTTTTGAGTTTGGCTCAGAAACCTCCCTTGCTTTGGATGTGCTTCCAAAACCTTTGTTCTTGCTATCTTGCTGCCTTGGCCTTCTACAATCTCTTGAGAAGTGCCCCATCATGTGGCACTTATAGCACTCTATCTTTGACTTATCAAAACCATCAGTATCAGTGTTGCTGATTAAGAGCTTCTTCCCCGTCCTTTGATAGAACTTCTTGGCTCTCATGCTAAGAAGAGAAATTTGCCATTTTAGATCCATTTCCTCCAGATCATCATCATTGATCTCTTGGAGGTCTTCATAGATGAGCATAGACCCATTATTTTGACTTGTAAGAAATGCACAACAAGTCTTTTCATCCAAAATACCCATGGTACTGCTTGATGAACTAGCAGCACCAACACCATCAACAACTTTCACCTCTTCACTTGATTTTGAGGTACTAGGAGTTGACATAAATGCCATGTTCCCAGTATTAGAACTAGCACCTCCACTCTTCTTCAAATCTTGCTCCACAATTTTAAAGTTGCTATACAAATCTATCAGCTCCATTGTATCAAGGTCTAGCTTATTCTTCCAAACAACAACATGCATAGCCCACTCTTCTGGTAAGCTTCTCAGAAATTTTGAGTTCAAATCTTCTTGAGGTATTTCAACCCCAAGAATAGCAAGTTGGCTCACAATATTCTGAAGCCTATTAAACATATGGTCAAGAGATTCATTGTATGTAGAGGAGAAGTTTTCAAACTGCTGCTTGAGCAGTGTCTTGTGGGTTTTCTTGGTGGCTTCATTTCCACTATATCTGGCAATAATAGCTTCAAATAATGACTTGGCATCTTTGAACTTGCTGAAGTTTAGAAGTTGATCATTGGGAATGGTCATCATCAGCATGCTTCTTGCCTTCAAGTCATTTTTCTTCTTTATTCTATCTTCTGCAGATGTTGGCTTTGTCTGCAGAGATGTCACCACTTTGTCGTCCACTATTGATGAAATGGTTGTAGGCTGGTAAGAGTTTCCATCTTCAATGACTTCCCAAAGTGCATAGTCTTGCACTTGGAAATATTGCTCTATCCTCAGCCTCCACATCTCAAACTCATTCTGTTTGAGCATGGGTATTTTTGCAGCAACATTTGTCTGAATAGATTCAACTTCCATTTCTTCTTCTTCTTCTTCTAAATCAACTATATCAGCCTGGCGCTCTAATACCAATTGAGGGGGTGGTTGATCGATACACTATAAGGTGGTTAAACCTTTGTTGCTTTGTGTATGTGATAAGTTGAGTTAATATGATCAAGTACGCGGAATTTACTTAATCACACTTAGAAGGTTATTTGTGTTGTGGAAATGGAACAGTTATGCTTGTGTATATAGAACAAAGAACATGCAATGTTATCACCAAACGATTCAATATTATTCAAGATAATACGAGTGATCTTCACTATCACTAGGGTTACAAAGACCTTGAATCTTATATTTTGTTCTATGTTCTTGAGAGATATTTTCTAAGCACTTAATAATTTACACTTAGTCACATATATATCTAGTCTAAGATCTTTCTTTTATAACACAAGAAAGATCTTTATAATATTGTCAAGTCTAATCGAACGCTTGCTTTGAGAGTGTCAGTCATTAAGATACAACATGTATCTATGTTTACAACTTGTTCTGTGAATATAACATAATGACTGATCACATGGGGTAAGATATTATCTACCGTGTATTGTTGACTTTAATACACATAATATCTTTTCATACTTATCCACTCAGCAGCAGAATCATTCGACATTTATCCACTTAGCAGTAGAAAGTTCTTCACCAACAGCAGAATCATTCAGCAGTAGAATGTTAATGCTAGCAGCAGAATCAAATGCTCTAGCAGTAGAATGATAACTCTAGCAGCAGAATCCAATGCTCTAGCAGTAGAATGATACTTAGAGTATTTCTTTGAGCAGAAACCGATATTAAACTTCTTGAATATTTAATTCCCACCACACCACCTTGTCAAATCAGTCAGCTTAAACACATGAGAAAAACATGCTAAAAGTCAGCAAAAAGCTGGCGAGTTTAAAGGTTTATCAATAAGCAATAAATCAGCAGTTGGACCATGTGTTTAGCATATGAACATTACAACCCATGCAATGTCATATAAAAATACAGTCTATTAAGTTAGCACTAAGTTCATGAAACCGAAGCTATAACTTGTGTGCATGCTCTAGAAGCATGTTAAATATCAGGGCCCGGCAAGTGTTTATCACAGACACTTGTAGTTTTCGACATGGTATACGTTCGTTTGCCTATCCGGTCAACTCGAACGGGGACGTTACTCCTGATAGATCAATTTATAACATTCGCGCTTCCCGACAGGAATTGACGGTTCATGAGTTGGGCATAGAGGGACATAACAGGGCTTAGGCTAAACCACGTAATAGCATAGACAATAGTTTGGTCCTTAAAATAGTTTTGCATGTTTCTCACCCCAATAGTAAAACAAGTTTAAATAGTGTGAGGCTATAAACTCACCTTGATAAATAGCAGCCTGTAACAACCGAGAAATTTTAAGTCATTATTTTTACTAATTTTATTTGCTTATTATGATATTCTAAGTAAATTGGCTTTTGCTGGGAAAGTTGCCCGCGTAAGTCGTGACACGTACACTTAAATTTGTAATTTGACTCAGGCTATACTTAGTCTACCCATTAATATGATGTATGTTCCCCCACGTACTTGTTTTCATATAGAATAATTTAATTTTCCATTTCTACGCGAAGTGTGCACAGTCTACGTTTTACGAGTTTTCGGCTCGCGTTTTAAGCTTTAACGACATTATAACACTCCGAAAGGCTCGGGAAATTTATGAAACATCAATTTGTGACATTTTAATTTAAATTTGACATTTTTATGAAAATAGTATCTTCATGACATTTATTTTCACAAACTATACATAAAACGTTACCGGTTTAGCCCCATTGGCCTTCAAACTCACTCCGTGACTTATGATACTTGTGCAAAACATGTATATAATGTATTTTTGCAAAATAATAAAAGAAAATGCACCTTGGAACCTGATGTGTCATGTGTGAGTACAAGTTTTAAATTTATAAAGGTCGAATTACCGAATCTAGAAACAACACATACGAGCAAGTGAACTCGTCCGTTATAGCAAGATTATGATGGTAAGTCGGGATCGTTCGCAGGGATTTGTGTAGTGAATCGAATTGTAAGCTACTAGAAGTAAATTCCTTAACAAGTAATGAAAAAATAGAATAATTCAAATGATTAAAACTACACTTGCTTAGACTAGTATACTACTCTTTGATAAGCATGATTGTGATAACTTTGGACAACATGTTGGTTATGATAATTAGTTTGGTGAACTAATCTATTGTTTCTACAAATTAAACCTTCGTCAAGATTTTAGTTCATAAAAACAAGCATTACGTTTAACCTCTCAATTCAAGATCAATTCAAGGTTCATAAGTTGGTGTACCTTAAACACAAAAATCTACTTTTGTTTTATCAAATAGGCTTAGGAAATGGTCAATACAAAAGGTAACCGATCATAGAAAAAAGGTCACAATCGATAGTAAACTATTAATCTTTCGACCATTGAAATGGTTTACCATCAATCCTATTTTTGATAGACAAAAGCATTCTCATTACAACCACAATTAACTTTCTTTGTTTAATCAAGAATAATGGGTAAAAAACAATCATTCATAGACAAATGATTATAACTAGTTGAATAACAATAGTTCTTTCGACCCTTAAGATAATTAGCAACTAGTTAAACTTGATTCAACAAATGTCACTACGAAACTTAATCACGATTGGATCTTAGAATCAACTTCAAATTGAATTAAAACATGTCATCACAATCATACGCAAATCAATAAGTAATACACATCATCTAAGCAAGTGCACAATGGCACTAGCCACTCATAGCAAACATGAACATAATCTCAGAACTTTGAACATTAGAAACCATAATTGAAAGTCTTACAATGATTGGAAATAGATTACAAATGATAAGGTAATGATACCCAAAGTATTGATGTTGACTTCTTGATGTTTTGACCTCCAATTGTTGACTTCTTGACCCTCCAAAACTTCCTGGACTTTTAAGGACGAATTTGAGAGTATTTTGATGAGTGGTTGATGATTAAGAGTTTATTGATTAAGAATAGCACATTTGATACTCCATATATGGTCCTATTTATACTACTCCCAAGGGTCTTGGTTCATTAATGCTTCCCTTGGCCTCCAAGTAGAATATAATAGACTAGAAGGATCAATGGAAGGCTTTAGAACCGGATGTATGAAGAGACAAAACTTAATGATGAAGTTTGGCAAATCAGTTGACTTGCAACCGATCGGTATTATGTTCAACCGATTGGTTGGTCTTCAGTACTAGCCTCCATCCGAATCGCAACCTCCGATCGGATGGAGTACTGCTGTTTTCTCTTTTTTTGTGGACTCTCGTTGTTTGGCTTGTTACTTCCTTTTTTTGGTCCTTGGTTCTTCATCCAAACTTGATCTTTTCTTTGTTTTGGAACTTGTCAACTTGAATACTTGGACCTTCATTCTTTGAAATGCCTTTTTGATTGGATCTTGACAAGAAAATCCTTGCACTATCATAAATATTTCCTTCTTCCTCATTTTTGCATCTTTTTCTTCCTTTTTCCTGTTTTTGGTTACATATACTTTGCAAACACACTTTGGTACGATTTAGTAACAAAAGCATATAAATATAACCAAATAACATACATAAAAACACGAATAACACTACTAAAAACATGCACAATTTGAGCGTTATCATATTCCCCCACACTTAAACTTTGCTTGCCCTCAAGCAAATCTAGAAATAAAAACAATTATCCACATGGTACACATATATGTTTAAAAAGATGTGATGCAAATCTATCAAGTACGGGTACAAGTTAGATTCATCATTTTAAGCTTTTATGGTTGAAGCATCGAGATGTTTGACAATACCCAAATGATTTTCTTGCTTGATATACATTACTAAACACCTCACGAAAGGAAATGAAATATAATTCACTCAAAACACTCATTTGTATGGTTGGTGGAGTATATAAGAGAAATCACACTCATTTGCTCAGTCATGATTTAAATATTACCATAGGCTTGTACAAGAAAAAAAACTACACCGAAATGGCGTGAGCACCAAGTATAGATATCAAAAGGGCTTTTATTCGGGTTTAAGGTTTCAAGGGTTGAATTAGACTTATGTGCAACTATCTTATGCAAAACATAATAGATCGCTAACAACGAATTCTCGCATCACCAAATAACGGATGGTCACTAGGGTATATCTTAGATCGCTGACGACGTTATTCTCATAACGGATGGTCACCAAAATACACACTAGATCGCTAGCAACGTTATCTAATTCCTTAAGAAATCGGATGGTCACTACTTGATAATTTCACAAAGTCAAAAGGGTAGGGATAAGGCATGGGATATATTTTAGAAAAGGTTGATAATAATGAATATACAAACTAGTCAAAGTCTACTGCCCAGATGTTACTAGCTATTTCGAACCGCTATCATGCATTCTTGAAAAACTCCACACTTGATTGCACTATACATTATTTCATAGTTCATTGGCTATTTTTGTCACCTTATTGTTGCGATGACTTTTTTTTTTTTTTTTTTTTTTTTTTGAACAGGAACTTGTCATCTTATAGTTGCGATGATTTCATTTGGATAACTACTTTTGGAGTTTGCAACTTTCTTCGTACTTTCATGATTTCCCACATAACATCCATCTTGCCAAATAGCTAGCAACCAATCAAGACTTGACTAAAGGTAAGGCTAGGCTAAAGTGTAAAATCTTTTTGTATTTTTTTGGATTTTATCAAAAGAAAAAGATAGGCTCAGAGGGTGTAACTAGGGGTATCTAGCGTTAAAGATAAACGCTAACAAAAGGGTTTATACTGGTGGTTAACTAGTCAGTGCAACTAGCTAAATATCAATTTGGAAGGCTTATTTGGGTTAAATCCTAAGGTTACCTCTTATCACGCATATATACTTATATCACAAATGAAAAAGTGATCTCACAACGGTCTCGTAATGATTTACAAGCACAAGTTCTAGAATAAATAAAATCACCAGCACACTCATAGCATAAGAATCAAAGCATAAAAGATGTATGCTATATACGAAACAGGCTTAAATCCTCACATTATAGTGAAAAGGGCTATAATATGTGCTAGCTAATGTTATCGATCCCAGAATGGATTGCAATATTAATCGGGACACATCTCAATTTTTCAAAATTTACAGGTTTTACCAGTGGATAGATCCAGTTACTCTAATATATAATCCTTAAAATGACAAAGAACTAGATCACAAGGGCAAACAAAATTTAAAATTTAGCTCGGAATTTACAATTTATCCTTATTTTCCTATTCACCCCCCACACTTAAGTTAAGCATTGTCCTCAATGTGATAAACGAATTTCAAGGAATGAAAATAGGGAAATAAGAGAATAAACCATATTTTCCTGCTCCAGATGATTCTTTGATCCAAGTGTCCATACTTTGTAATCATTACCTGCAGTAATCTTAAAAACAAAAGAAACACACGCAATATTTCTACGTTTTATTTAAAAGTTAGTGATACACCCCCACACTTAAGTTCAACTAAGGGATTAGAGAAGCTTTGGGGTTTAATCACTTTTGAAAAATAAACTAAGAAGTAAAATCGCAAATAGAAAACACACGGGTTGCCTCTCGAGAAGTGCTTGTTTTATTAACGAGTCATCAGCCGGACTCAAACTTCCTTCTTGCTACGTTGGTGTAATTTTTGGTTTCTTCTTTGAGACTTTTGGAACATACACCATGTTTCCTATCACTATTCCTTCTCCAGTTTCATCTATGTTCTCCAATTTTATTCTTTCCCAAGGTCTAGGACGAACATCATAGATATAACCAGATTCTTCGGCCCAAGGAGTGTTTTTCTTATAATCGGCCGGAAAGGGTGCCATGAATGTTATTGCTTCATAGTCTGATTCAGGTGGAATCTCTTTGATAGAAATCTCGTTCATTTTCTCCTTATCATAGTACAATTTAATTCAGTGACCATTAACAATGAAACTTCCACCTTGTTTGTCATGTAATTCAACATACCCAGATGGAAATCCATGTTTCACTATATATGGGCCGAACCATTTTGGTTTTAGCTTAGGTGCTTTGAACTTGTATTTCATATTAAAAAGCAGAACTTTATCTCCAGCTTTGAATTCTTTCCGGATTCTAAGGTTTCTGTCATGATACGCTTTGGTTCTAGCTTTGTAGAGCTTGGAGTTCTCGTAAGCTTGGAGTCTTAGTTCATCGAGTTCATGTAATTGCAAGAATCTCTTCTCTCCAGCTATTTTGAGATCAGGGTTACAACTTCTGAGTGCCCAGTAAGCGCGATGTTCGATTTCGAACGGCAAATGATAGGTTTTTCCATACAAAAGTCTGTATGGTGTTGTACCAATTGGAGTTTTATAAGCAGTACGAAATGCCCACAGAGCATCATCGAGTTTTCTTGACCAAACAACAGGATTGTCTTTGACCGTTTTTTCATGTATTCTTTTTAGGGCTCTGTTGG
Organism: Artemisia tridentata subsp. tridentata; assembly: GCA_021014915.2. NCBI lineage: Eukaryota > Viridiplantae > Streptophyta > Magnoliopsida > Asterales > Asteraceae > Artemisia > Artemisia tridentata. The sequence continues at coordinate 75,261,106 of CP139505.1, forward strand.
TATTTTTGACTTGACCACTGGTCTGAGGGTGATAAGCTGTGGCGAAACGATGATGTACTCCGTATCGTTTCATAATTTTCTCCATTTGTTTGTTACAGAAATGGGTTCCTCGATCACTTATTAAAGCTTTGGGAATTCCATAACGAGCGAAAAGCTTTTTGGGAAAATTGACAGCAACTCGTGCATCATTTGTGGGTAGAGCTTCTGCTTCAGCCCATTTGGAAACGTAATCAATAGCAATGAGAATATATTCGTATTTTTGCGATTTAGGAAAGGGTCCCATAAAATCGATTCCCCAAATATCGAATATTTCACAGACTTGAATGCTCTTTTGAGGCATTTCATCTCTACGAGAAAGACTACCGGATTTTTGGCAAGCATCGCAGTTTTGAACAAGAGTATAAGTTTCTTTGAAAATAGTCGGCCAATAGAATCCAGCATCAAAAACTTTTTTAGCTGTGGTGGAAGAACCATAGTGTCCCCCCAGGCGGGCCATGATGACATTCATCAAGAATTCTTCTTGTTTCAGAACCAGAAACACATCTTCTTATCATTCCATCGGGACACATCTTGAAAAGATAGGGCTCTTCCCAATAGTAGTGTTTTAGTCCTGAAAAGAATTTACTTCGTTGGGCATGAGTTAATCCTTTTTTGAGAATTTCTCCAACGAGATAATTTGCATAATCAGCAAACCATGGAATTTCTTTTTCATCGACTGTATCAACAGTCATGAGAGTTTCATCAGGAAAATAATCGTCAATCTCGTCTTCCTTTAACTCTTCAAAGTTTGGATTCTCAAGACGAGACAAATGATCAGCAGCTAGATTTTCTGCTCCTTTCTTATCTTTGATTTCGATGTCAAATTCTTGGAGTAGCAAAATCCATCGGATAAGACGCGGTTTTGCATCTTGTTTTGCAAACAGATATTTGAGTGCTGAATGATCAGTGAACACAATTGTTTTCGAAAGCACAAGATAAGATCTGAATTTGTCGAAAGCAAAAACAACGGCTAACAATTCTTTCTCCGTAACCGTATAATTTTGTTGCGCATTGTTGAGTGTTTTGCTGGCGAAGTATATAGGACGAAAATGTTTTCCTTCACGTTGTCCTAATACAGCTCCAACCACAAAATTGCTTGCGTCGCACATGAGCTCGAATGGTAGTGACCAATTAGGTGAAACCATAATGGGTGCACTAGTCAGTTGGGTTTTCAACGTTTCGAATGCCTTCATGCAATCTGCATTGAAGTAAAAAATAGTATCTTTTTCTATAAGTTTCGTCATTGGACGAGATATTTTGGAAAAGTCCTTAATGAAACGACGGTAGAAACAGGCATGTCCTAGAAAACTTCTAACGGCTTTAACGTTTGTTGGAGGTGGTAATTTGGTGGTAACACGATTTTTTCTTTGTCAACCTCTATTCCTGCATTGGAAATGTTTTGTCCTAGCACAATTCCTTCAGTCACCATGAAATGGCATTTTTCCCAGTTGAGAACAAGATGTGCAGCTTCGCATCTTTCGAGCATTTTTTCGAGATTAGAAAGACAAGCTTCAAATGAGCTTCTAAAAACTGAAAAGTCATCCATGAAAACTTCCATCGATGTTTCAAGCATGTCTTGGAATATAGCAATCATACATCTCAAAAAAATCGCAGGTGCATTACACAAACCAAAAGGCATACGCCGATAAGCGTAAGTTCCAAAGGGACATGTGAATGTAGTTTTTTCTTGATCATCATGATCAATGGGAATTTGGAAATATCCGGAAAAACCATCAAGGAAACAAAAGTACTCGTTCCCTGCTAATCTCTCAAGCATTTGATCCATGAACGGTAAAGGAAAATGATCTTTTCTGGTGGCTTTGTTTAATTTTCTGTATTCAATACATACTCGCCATCCTGTGACAGTTCTAGTAGGAACTAATTCATTCCGTTCGTTAGTCACAATAGTCATTCCTCCTTTTTTTGGAACACAGTGAACTGGACTCACCCAAGGACTATCCTCGATGGGGTAAATGATACCGGCATCAAGAAGTTTGATGATTTCTTTTTTAACAACTTCTTTCATGTTGGGATTGAGTCGACGTTGTCTTTCTACAACGGGTTTTGCATCTTCTTCAAAATTGATTTTGTGTCTACAAAAATCAGGACTGATTCCTGGGATATCAGATTTTTTCCACGCAAAAGCTCTTTTATGCTTCTTGAGAACAGAAATGAGGCATTCTTTTTCCTTATCTTTGAGCAACGAAGATATGACTACTGGAAGAAGTGATTTATCTTCCAAGTAAGCATACTCAAGATTTTTGGGAAGTGGTTTCAGCTCAAGATCAGTTGGTGGTTCTTGAAGAGATGTTTTGATTCTCAATTGATCATTAAAAGTGATTTCCTCAAAATCTTCTTCTATTTCTCCTTCTTCAACTTCTGTTTCTTCTTCTTTAAACTTTACTTCCATAAAATCAGCGAATTCTTTATCAAAGTTTGTTTCACTAATTTTTTCTGAAGTAGTCATGAATGGATCCGAATCGACAAGTAATGCATCCAATTCCTCCTCAGTGACTTCATCGATTACATCAATGTTGAAACAAGTGTCATCACTGGAATATGGATATTGCATCGCTTTATCGATTAAAAAGGTAATTCGATCATCTCCAACTCCAAGATTGAGTTCTTTTCCTTTTACTTTAATGATCGCATCGGCGGTGTTTAGGAAAGGTCTTCCTAAAATAAGAGGTACTCTACTATCTTCCTCCATTTCTAAGATCACAAAATCCACGGGAAAAATGAATTTACCAACTTGGACAAGCATATTCTCAGCAATTCCAATAGGATATTGGTAAGAATGATTTGCTAAGCGAATACTCATCCTTGTAGGTTTCAAAGTAGTGATGGAAAGTTTAGAATACAACGAATATGGCATCAAATTGATACTCGCACCTAGATCGGCTAAAGCATCGCATGTGATGTTGTTTCCTAACATGCATGGAATCAGAAAACTTCCGGGATCTCCTAGTTTTGGTGAAATTTTGTTTTGAACAATAGCCGAACATTCTTCATTCAGAAAGGTAGCGGATATTTGCTCCAACTTGTTTTTGTTATTAAGAAGTTCTTTCAAAAATTTCCCATAATTGGGCATTCCAGCTAAAACATCAACGAGGGGAACATTGAGTCTAACCTCTTTGATTATGTCAACAAACTTCTTGTAACGTTCTTCCATTTTTTCTTTCTTAAGGCTTTGAGGATATGGAATTTTTGGTGTATACGCCTTAACTGGTGGGATGGGTTTGGGTGGTGTTTTTGTGGTATTTTCCTTTTTGGCTTCTTGTTCCTCCTCACTATCATCATTGATGATCGTGGTATCATTTGGACTTGTTGGTGGATCATAAGAAATACCACTTCTTGTGAATACAGCATTGATATGCTCATTTCGAGTCTGTGGTGGATGATAAGTTTTATCGTTCGATCCAGATGATGTTGGCTTAGGGTTGGTTTGGGTATTACTTGGCAACGAACCAGATGGTCGGGAAGAAATTTGATCAGAAAGTCTACCAAATTTGTTTTCAAGATCTTGAATAGATGCTTGATGATTTTTCTGACCTTGCTCAACTTTGGTTTTGAGATTGAAAAATTGGTTCTTGATGAACTCATTGGTTGATTTTTGAGCAGTTACGAATTCTCTCATCATTTTCTCAAAATCAGATTCTTCCATTTTTTATCAGAGGTTTGTGGATTTTGATTGTCTATTCGTGGTTGAGAATCACGGTTGTTATCCCTTGGTTGGTGATCTTGCCAATTTACAGAATTTCGTCCGCAATAATTTCCACGATAACCGCCTCCACGGTATCCTCCTTGGACATAATTGGCTTCTCCTTCTTTGGGTTGGTCCATTGGTTGGTCGTCACATTTTGATGATGGGTGATTACCTCCACAGTTGTTACAACCGTCTCACATTTCTTTCATTTCTCCTTTAAGATCTTTGTATTGCGAGTCAATTTTTGAAGTCAATGTTTCCATTTTCTCCATGAGTTTAGAGGTATCGGAACTTTCAGCAAAAGCAACGGTTTTTCGTAAGGGTTTGGTTTTGGCATCTTTTGACCAGTCGAGTTTGAGAAGAACTCGGTCTTCTAGCAATTGGTATGCTTGGTTTGGAGTCTTATAAAGAAAAATTCCTCCAGCATCAAGAATTCCTTGAGATGCTTCATCTAGTCCATGGTAGAAGATTTGGATAATGGTTCCTCGTCCTAAACCATGTCCATGACAACTACGAAGCAAATCTTTCATACGAAGCCAGGCTTCGACGAGTGATTCGTTTGGGTTTTGTGTGAAAGCACGAATTTCTCCCATGAGTCGGTCAAACATTTTAGGTGGAAAGAATCGGCTTACAAAAGCTTGCCTTATCTCCTCCCAAGTATTGATAGTTCCTGGGGTTAATTCATTATACCACACTTTTGCGTCTCCAGCAAGTGATGATGGAAAAAGTTTGAGTTTAATGGCATCCACATTGGTGTCGCCATATCGGAACATGCCACAAATTTCGATGAATTCGGCAATGTGCTTGTGAGGATCGGCCCTCGAACGGCCATCGAATTGACGGTCTTTGATCATAGAAAGATGGTGACCTTTCACGGTGAAATTGTCACCTAGGTTGACAGTAACAATAGCAACTCCAGGAGTGGGTGCTACGGTTCGGTTGACTTCCCACATGGGTCTATCGTCAGCCATGGGAAAAGGTTGATCAGTAATTGGGTTATAAACGACTTTGGCTTCAAAAAGGTTATCAAACGGTGGGTTTCGTACTCTTGGTACACGATTGGCTAATGGAACAAATGGTTTTCTTTTTCTTCTTGGTCTTCGGACTAAACGTTCGGGATCTGAAAAAGGTGAAATTGGTTCTATTCCGGTTGATCGAGTGTTCATACAATTCCCAAGAGAATCGAGGCAATGTCTAAACACACGAGCGAAGAATGGAAACAATTTGAAAAATCAAGGCTAAGGATCCGATCGGATGGAATGGGATACCGATCGGATAGAACTCTCGGTAAATTAAGTTTGGGGTGATCCGATCGGATGGATGCTACTACCGATCGGATGAAGCTCTCGGTAAATTTTTAATCTATGAATCCGATCTGTTGGGAATGAATACCGATCGGATGGTTGTCTCGGTAAATTTGAAAAAATGGGCAACCGATCGGATGAATGGAATACCGATCGGATGGTCAGCTCGGAAAACTTTTTTTTTATGAAAACGAACTATGAACTTCTAAAACCTATAGAAACACGATCAAAATCCCCGGCGGCGGCGCCAAAAACTTGATGTGTCGTGTATGAGTACAAGTTTTAAATTTATAAAGGTCGAATTACCGAATCTAGAAACAACACATACGAGCAAGTGAACTCGTCTGTTATAGCAAGATTATGATGGTAAGTCGGGATCGTTCGCAGGGATTTGTGTAGTGAATTGAATTGTAAGCTACTAGAAGTAAATTCCTTAACAAGTAATGAAAAAATAGAATAATTCAAATGATTAAAACAACACTTGCTTAGACTAGTATACTACTCTTTGATAAGCATGATTGTGATAACTTTGGAGAACATGTTGGTTATGATAATTAGTTTGGTGAACTAATCTATTGCTTCTACAAATTAAACCTTCGTCAAGATTTTAGTTCATAAAAACAAGCATTACGTTTAACCTCTCAATTCAAGATCAATTCAAGGTTCATAAGTTGGTGTACCTTAAACACAAAAATCTACTTTTGTTTTATCAAATAGGCTTAGGAAATGGTCAATACAAAAGGTAACCGATCATAGACAAAAGGTCACAATCGATAGTAAACTATTAATCTTTCGACCCTTGAAATGGTTTACCATCAATCCTATTTTTGATAGACAAAAGCATTCTCATTACAACCACAATTAACTTTCTTTGTTTAATCAAGAATAATGGGTAAAAACAATCATTCATAGACAAATGATTATAACTAGTTGAATAACAATAGTTCTTTCGACCCTTAAGATAATTAGCAACTAGTTAAACTTGATTCAACAAATGTCACTACGAAACTTAATCACGATTGGACCTTAGAATCAACTTCGAATTGAATTAAAACATGTCATCACAATCATACGCAAATCAATAAGTAATACACATCATCTAAGCAAGTGCACAAAGGCACTAGCCACTCATAGAAAACATGAACATAATCTCAGAACTTTGAACATTAGAAACCATAATTGAAAGTCTTACAATGATTGGAAATAGATTACAAATGATAAGGTAATGATACCCAAAGTATTGATGTTGACTTCTTGATGTTTTGACCTCCAATTGTTGACTTCTTGACCCTCCAAAACTTCCTGGACTTTTAAGGACGAATTTGAGAGTATTTTGATGAGTGGTTGATGATTAAGAGTTTATTGATTAAGAATAGCACATTTGATACTCCACAAATGGTCCTATTTATACTACTCCCAAGGGTCTTGGTTCATTAATGCTTCCCTTGGCCTCCAAGTAGAATAGAATAGACTAGAAGGATCAATGGAAGGCTTTAGAACCGGATGTATGAAGAGACAAAACTTAATGATGAAGTTTGGCAAATCAGACGACTTGCAACCGATCGGTATTATGTTCAACCGATCGGTTGGTCTTTAGTACTAGCCTCCATCCGAATCGCAACCTCCGATCGGATGGAGTGCTGCTGTTTTCTCTTTTTTGTGGACTCTCGTTGTTTGGCTTGTTACTTCCTTTTTTTGGTCCTTGGTTCTTCATCCAAACTTGATCTTTTCTTTGTTTTGGAACTTGTCAACTTGAATACTTGGACCTTCATTCTTTGAAATGCCTTTTTGATTGGATCTTGACAAGAAAATCCTTGCACTATCATAAATATTTCCTTCTTCCTCATTTTTGCATCTTTTTCTTCCTTTTTCATGTTTTTGGTTACATATACTTTGCAAACACACTTTGGTACAATTTAGTAAAAAAAGCATATAAATATAACCAAATAACATACATAAAAACAAGAATAACACTACTAAAAACATGCACAATTTGAGCGTTATCAGAACCCCCAAATACCGGCCCCCCCTTTTTTTACACCAACACTCCACATTATCTCTTTTCTATACCAAGGAAATCTCATCATTATTCTCATACATGCAAATCTAGCTAAACCAGCCAACTTTGTTCTTCTCCTTCTCCACCCCTTTTCGGCCAAAAATCAACAGCCCAACACCACCATTGTTGAAGTTTTTCAAGTCTCAAATCTTGCATCATTCGTTTGGTATTAGTCTTGGTAAGTTTTCCTAACATTTTCAACCTCATTTCCCTCTTTTTCTATGATTTTTCTATCATTTTCTTAGAGTTTTTAAAGGACTAGAAAAACAACTCTTGCATGTGTGATTTGGTAGATTTGATTCAAGATTTCATAGGAAATGGGGTGTTTGATAATTTGTTAGGTTGGATTGGTAAGTGTTATGCAAGAGTTCAATGGATTTTTATGAGTTTTGGACTAGTTATTGATGATTTTCTTAGATAGATTGTTTATGAAACTGAAGTTAATCCTCAAATTAATCATTCATCTTCTGGACTTATAGAGTCATTCATCTTCTGGACTTATAGATGTATTGGGTGAATAAAAGGGTAGGGATGATTGATCTTGGACATGCATGGGTATTAGACATAATAATTATGCATAAAGTAGAAATTTTGATTGGTCCAAAGTCTGTCTCAGATTTAATGCAAAGATATCCGCCCACCATTTTGTCCTCAGAAGGTTTTAAGCAAAACTAAAAATATTGGGAGTTAGCCTCAGGTCTTAGGATCATTTCCCCAAAAACCTTACATCTTAATTCATCTTGATGATTTTTGGAGAAAATCCACACTAAAACTTGTCCAGAAATTGCATGTCAGATTTGATAGGCTATTAACTCTAAAATGTTGCAAAGAACCCTAGGTTGGTAAAAACATGAAAGTTGGAGCTAAGACTGTAGAAAACTTTTCCCATAGGCCATGTGTCCATTAGAGCTGTAGACAAAAAGATATGCTCATTTTTCTAAACCTAATTGGATGCTGGAAGTAACTTCATAGATACCCAGGGGTAAATTGGTAATTTCACCCATGTTTTGAAGTTCTCGGGTAAGTGAGGTCTTGATTTTCATATAAAGTTCATAATTTTATCCTTCACGGTTTAGAAATGGCGACCCGTTTAGTGCGGTATTTTTATCCAAATTTCCATCAGCTTTGCATTTTAAATCGTATAAGCTTTTACAAACGTCTTTTCGACCCATGAATTGCTATAAGACTTTTAACTAAATTACCTTATGATTTCACAAGTGCAAGTACTGAATTAAAACATAAGTATAAGTGTTATACCTTAATTCCCTGAGCCTAAGTCGTGTTATATTTTATATAGGTCATTTGTGACTTTTGTGGTTTTTCTCGACGTGCACACTTCTCCGGTTTCTGTTACTACTGCATCGTTGGTGAGTTTATAGCCCAAATTTTTACTTCAATTGTTTTACAAACTCCGTGGGGGAGATACATGCTATAAATATTTATGATCACAATGCTTTGAAATTGTATGCTATCCGGTTATTATCATTGCCTAAGTTTCCCATAGCCGAAAGTCCTTTCCTTATCGTGAACCGTTAATCACTTGCGAGTGAACGCGAATACAGTAAATAGATCTGTAGAATATTCACGATCAAAGAAACACATGTATGGTACACAAATATGGATCGAATAGAAGAAAGTTTAGAGAGAGAAGTAGAAGAGTTGGAACCTTGAGAGAGAAAGTGAAGTATGATATATTAGCTTGTGAGAAAAGGTCCAACCCTCTCCCTAGGTGGAGAGGGGTATATATACTATTACATATTATGCCCCGAGTGGGCTGTGGAGCGAGCTGACAGAGGGTAAAGACCTGACCCACTCCACAAGATCTATAATAACTAATCTACTAATAATAATATTACTAATCCTACGAGCTATTTAGTGCTAATGAGTTCTCGGGGTGACCGAGTCTTCAACTGAATATTTATATTCCTAACAATCTCCCCCTAAGGGAGGTCACCCCGGAAATAATGATCTGAATTCTAGCACTCTATCTTCTGAACATGACTTCATAGCTCGTAGACTTTGATTCTTCAGTGTCAAAGATCATTGTGCCTTCAGCAGTGAACTTTTTGATGACTGATCTTTTATCTTGGATGATCTTTGAGTATCCTTGAAGTTATCATCCATCATATGTCTTCACGTCATCTTGCAACATCGTCATTATGTGAGGTTGTGATCTTAGAGCCTTCTTTGATATCATGAGCCACTGTAAATCTCTGAGCTCATCCATTGTAATAAAGCCTCCATGTGATTTGTTGTGACCGTTGGGCTTGCATGCTCACACTTTTCTGGATCATGATAGATTTCATCAGAGTTGCAGAAGCGGTGTTGTAGGTCTTTCAACTATCATGATGTCTTTGGTAATGAATTGGAAGTGTGAGCATGGAGTGTGGATTGAGACGTCTCTGCTGGAATCAGGAACCACCATCGCCATCTTTATATGAATCTGAAATAAAACAGTTAGCAATAAAGTTGGAGAACAAATATGGCTTTGTCATTCGTTCGATGAGGTGGTTGGATTTAACCTTCGGTTCTGTGAAGACCGACCTGTGATCAGGTAGAATCCCCTTTAAAGAAGATTGTCCTTGACAGGAATTTCCAGCTTGTAGTAATGAGTCTTCCAACAAATTAATGTCAGAAAAATCATACTAAGCATGTTCTCATACCGGAACGTCTCAAAGCAGACAACACGGTAGAGTGAATCAGTGAATTAAATACCCACTGATTGACGAGAAATTGATTAGAAAAAAAAATCACTTGCGTGTCACCGAATAAACATTTTGTGCAACATGACAAGGGTTTTATAAATTGAAATCACATTTCTGTCAAAAATACTTTTGTTTGAAAATTTTTCACAATGAATGTGCTCGAAACTTTGTTGGTGAGCACATTGAAAGGTTTTCCAAAAGTATCCGTCAATCCATTTCCTGGAACAAGTTTGATTTAAATTTGAATCGCCCCATCATTTCTTTCCAGTTGTCACAAGCTTGATCCATGAAGGATCTCACATGTCACCCACCAAGGGCTTGTTAGATGTTGGCTCTAGAAGGATTTCCATCTTCATTGTGAATACTTTACGTATCACTCGGATGTTATGGCAATACCACAAGGATAATGCGTAGGACTCTTCATATATATTTTCTTGCTTTTCACGGTGTATGAAATAGCAAGCATATTGGAACTGTGTCCTAATGAGATTAATTGATGATCTCTTGGCTCTAGACTCAATAGTGCGTTTTGATTTAGTGATCGGAGGCTGGAGAGGACTGCCACCTTTTCAATATCGTCAAACTCGGAGTGAGAGAGACGATAGCAATGTATTGATCTCCGTGACAAGTGAAACAAGAGTCCTTTGAGGGACCTTGAGTGGCTAGGGAGGGTTGTGCAGCGTATCACTGGGTCCGTGATACTTTGTCTTCAATGTCAGCAATCAACTAAGTGATTCTAACAGCATATGTATTGACCCGGTTTCTGCCTAAGGTGTAAGGAGGGCTTCTTTCTTTTCACCCTTTATCTTTACATTTCTTTTTCATTCTTCAACCCCTTCAGCGCTTACCGAGACTTCATTACTAGCACCTTGTTGGGTTTGTTCCAGTAGTAGCTCCATCTCAGTCGGTACTTTTCCCTTATTCACACTTTTCTCCTTTTTAATCATACCTAAGGACTTCTACACTAACTAGTGGATTATCCCTGGGTAGATCCCTCCGGCTCTGGCGGGATCGTGGGAAGATATACCTAACCTTACCATCCTTATAAGTCCGGTACATTAAATAAAATGGTCGGTCTTTGGTGTTCTACCACAATTGCCATCATAAATCATTCGCTCCCCCTCAATATGTGCATCGATATACGAAAAGGTTTAGCACATATGGGAGAGCCTACGCTTTGAGTTCCAACAAGATCACATTTTATCAGAATTTCATATTTAAATCACATTCTCTCCCCCGATCAAAAATTTCAAACCATTTGAGATTTGTGATCCCAATTGATTTAAATAGTTTAAAAATTATGGGAGAAGATGTGGTCAGGTTTAATATATTCTGATTGCGAAGCATACTATGCTCCCCCTTAATCCACGAGAGAGTGTCACTGCTGATGTTGCACAATGCTTAAAAAGGTGTCAGAAATTTGAACAAATACTCTCCCCCTCAATTAATGACCCGTTTTCTATTTAAAGAGCTGTAGTCATTCAATTGAGCGGCAAGAATTTGTGAAATTTAAGTCCAGTTACCACCTTGTGAAACACCAAAACTCTCTTGAAAAATCATAGAACTGAAAGAGTTCATGGTGTAAAGAAGACTTCTCTTCTTATACAAGAAATGATGCACTGAATCGTACATCAGTTCGAAGAAACATGGATATAAAGTAATCCATGCCTAGGTGAACATCACCCAGTTGGAGGAACAGCCGTCTTTTTGGCGACATGCTTTCCCCATTGTAAAGCGCGGGTTGCAGTATGAAGTAACTGCAAGCCATTTAGGCATGTTTTGAAAAACTTTTTGAACTTCTGTTCGAACTTCATTTAAAGACCCGTATCATTATTGAATGACATTTCTAGGACCGTAAATGTTATCGATGCCAGAAGACATGCCTTAAAAAAAGCTATTTTTGGTATTTTCAATTTTTCTGATTTTTATGGTTTTTCTTGGATTTAATATTTTTCTATTTACAATTTTTTGGTTTTATAATTTTCTATTTACAATTTGGTATAAGATATGTACAAACTATATTATTTAGTTTAAGATGTTGACATGAATACCAAAATAAGGATACGTTCAGTATGTGGTAGAAATCTATAGTCAACATCTTTTAAACTTTCACCACCAAAGCTTTCGAGGCTCCTGAATAATCATCTGAACTTGAGCCTTCACAATTGTGAAGCTTTGATAGCTTCCCCCCAAACCGACAATCTTCCTTTTGAGCAGTTTCAAAGCTCTCTTTCAAGCTTACATAAGGTAAGTGTACAGCGGAAACCGTAGCAAACCACATCAAAAATTGCTGCTCCTATTAAGAATAATCATCGTGATTCTCCGTTCGGGGGATCATCAAATAGATCAGCAACGTATCATCTCACGCTTGACTAATTCTTGTCACATTTCTTCCCGCTAAAGTCTGAAATAATTCATACCGAAAGTATCCAGAGACAACTTCCCCCAAGTAATTGAAGTGATGCAATCAGTCTCATTGTATGAAGCCCAAAAACCCGAAGTACACACTCAATCCCATTAATAAAGTCGAAAACGTAACATCAAGATCGATTAAGACCCGAAAGTCCCCTTTTCTCCCTTCAAGAAATTGCCATTGTGAACCTCTTTTATCATCAGAAACTGTTTCTTACATCTCTTCCCCCACGTAGTTGGAATGATACACCAGAAGGAACGAGTTAGAACACTGATTTTCTCTGCGGTTATGACATTTGTCTTCCCGGAATAATCTTCAATTGAGAAGAAGTATAAAGCTCATCATGTGTACTCATTGTGCATTCAGATGTATGTCTCCTTCCCCCTTGCTGGTTTTGATACCTCAGAATCAGCAACACATTTTACGCACATATTCTTGAGATCTTGTGATAAGAACAAAATTGGCTCAAGTGAGAATCAACCGCTACCGAAACTGTCTCTGACTATCTTTACCAACCCTCAAGTAGTCAACTTGATATGATAACTGATGGAGCAAGCCTGATATACCAAACTTAACACTGAAGAAGAATCCCCATTCTCGTGATTAAACTTGCACTAAAGTAGGAAGAACGGTGTAGAGAATTAATGCTCCAAGCAAATCTCTAAGTACTCAATACCCAACCAAAGTATGAGACATTAACACCTCTTGCGATTATCCACAACGTCATCGGTGTGTGACACTGAGTACTACAACGTAACTCCTTTAAGTGATAGTTAACCAGGTCGTCAAACATTTACCCCGACTGCTGGTAACTAGATAAACCAAGTCTTCAACTTAAGTCTTAAGCACGAGCAAGTTATCTTTGAAAGTCATGCATCCAACCAACCCCGACTTCAAGATAGAATAAGATCACGCCTTTGAGAAAGTCCACTTCAATCCTCAAATAAGTGATACCTGATCAACTCCGTAGTCACCATTAGATGCCCAACAAGTGATTGTTTGTTCACTCACTTGTTCACACTTCTCCCTCTTAAAAATTGCATATGAGAATGCCTTTTTTGATTGAACAAGTGTATATGAGGTTGATTCACTATTCACACGTCTCCCCCTCAAAAATTGCATATGAGAATACCATTTTTGATTGAGTGAATAAACGTTCAACCAGATGGAAGTAGATCCACTTGATTTCATTCGAGCATGGAGCAAGTATGAAGAATAGCCAGAAACAAGGAGATTCGTATGACCATTTCTCAAATCTCAATCACCATGTAGTTTATTCACCCTTCTCCCCCTCAAAAATTGCATATGACGACCAACTGCCATTTTTGATAGACCAGGTGAATAAGAATATACTCCAATGTACGTTTATCCCCTTGATGACTGAATGAGCATGAGAAGAACATGAAGCTTGATGAGAATGGTCATAAATAAGAAGATTCCTCTTCTTTCGAAGATAAAGTGCACTCAAGCGTACGCCTTTCTTTTCTTTGATGAACGGGGCCTGAAGAGATGTCAGCAGACGCAATAATGTTGACATTGAGGCCCGAGGCTTGAACTGATGAGTTCAAACGTCATTTTCAATGAAGAACGAGGCCTGAACTGATGTGAACAGACATCATAGTCAATGAAGAACGAGGCCTGAACTGATGTGTACAGACGTCATTATCATTTCCCCTCATATGTTGTGAGCAGCCTGAGTCCAAATGTCAAAGGACAATCCGTATGACCTGCATTTGAAAACAGACAAAAAAAGTAGAGAGTTTGGAGTGCCGGATCCCCAATTTAAGTTGGGGTCCAGTTGGTTAGTGGGAACAGAAGCATCATTCGCCCGAGTCTCAGTAGGAGTTGGAATGCTATTGGAAGTAGACCTAATTAAAGGGCACTGTTCTCCTACAGGAAATTTCCTTTCAGTTGGCTTCCATTGACGTACATGCACTACTTTAGACTTAGTTATCCTAGTTAAAGGGCACTGTTCTCCTAAAGTGAATTTCCTTCCAGTGGGCTTCCATTGGTAACCAACATTAGCAAACATATTTTCTGTTGCTTTCCAAGTTTGCTTAATTTCTCTAGCTCTCCAAACTTTCTTAATTGGGATCACAAATCTCAAATGGTTTGAAATTTTTGATCGGGGGAGAGAATGTGATTTAAATATGAAATTCTGATAAACATGTGATCTTTTGGAACTCAAGTGTAGGCTCTCCCATATGTGCTAAACCTTTCGTATATCGATGCACATATTGAGGGGGAGCGAATGATTTACGATGACAATTGTGGAAGAACACCAAAGACCGACCATTTTATTTAACGTACTGGAGTTATAAGGATGGTAAGGTTAGGTATGTGTTCCCACGATCCCGCCAGAACTGGAGGGATCTACCCAGGGACAATCCACTAGTTAGTGTAGAAGTCCTTAGGTATGATGAAAAAAAGGAGACAAGTGAATAAGGGAAAAGTGCCGACTGAGATGGAGCTAGTACTGGAACAAACCCAACAAGGTGCTAGTAATGAAGTCTCGGTAAGTGCTGAAGGGGTTGAAGAATGAAAAAGAAATGTAAAGATAAAGGGTGAAAATAAAGAAGCCCTCCTTACACTTTAGGCAGAAACCGGGTCAATACATATGCTGTCAGAATCACTTAGTTGATTGTTGACATTGAAGAAAAAGTATCATGGACCCAGTGATACGCTGCACAACCCTCCCTAGCCACTCAAGGTCCCTCAAAGGACTCTTGTTTCATTTTTCACAGAGATCAATACATGTCTATCGTCTTTCTCACTCCGAGTTAGACGATATTGAAAAGGTGGCAGTCCTCTCCAGCCTCCGATAACTAAATCAAAACGCACTATTGAGTCTAGAGCCAAGAGATCATCAATAAATCTCAATAGGACACACCTCCAATATGCTTGCTGTTTCATACACCGTGAAAAGCAAAAAAATATATATGAAGAGTTCTACGCATTATCCTTGTGGTATTGCCAGAATATCCGAGTGATACGTAAAGTATTCACAGTGAAGATGGAAATCCTTCTAGAGCCAACATCAAACAAGCTCTTGGTGGGTGACATGTGAGATCCTTCATGGATCAAACTTGTGACAACTGGAAAGAAACGATGGGGCGATTCTCATTTGAATCAAACTTGTTCCAGGAAATGGATTGACGGACGCTTTTGGAAAACCTTTCAATGTGCTCACCAACTGAATTTCGAGCACATTGATTGTGAAAATTTTCAAACAAAAGTGTTTTTGACAGAAATGTGATTCAATTTATAAAACCCTTGTCGTGTTGCACAAAATGTTTATCCAGTGACACGCAAGTGATTTTTCTAATCAATTTCTCGTCAATCAGTGGGTATTTAATTCACTGATTCACTCTACCGTGCTCTCTGCTTTGAGATGTTCCGGTATGAGAACATGCTTAGTATGATGATTCTGACATTAAGTTGTTGGAAGACTCATTACTACAAGCTGGAAATTCCTGTCAAGGAGAATCTTCTTTAAAGGGGATTCTACCTGATCACAGGTCGGTCTTCACAGAACCGAAGGTTAAATCCAAACACCACATCGAACGAATGACAAAGCCATATTTGTTCTCTAACTTTATTGCTAACTGTTTAATTTCAGATTCATATAAAGATGGCGATGGTGGTTCCTGATTCCAGCAGAGATGTGTCAATCCACACTCCATGCTCACGCATACAAATCATTATCAAAGACATCATGATAGCTAAAAGACCTACAACACAGCTTTCGCAACTCTGATGATATCTATCATGATCCAGAAAAGTGTGAGCATGCGAGTCCAACAGTCACAACATACCACATGGAGACAATATTACAACGGATGAGCTTGGAGATTTACAGGGCTGATGATCTCAAAGAAGTCTCCAAGATCACAACTTCACATGGAGACGATGCTGCAAGATGACTTGAATACATATGTTGGATGATAACCTCAAAGAATACTCGAAGATCATCCAAGACGAAAGATCAGTCATCAAAAAGTTCACTGCTGAAGGCACAAAGATCCTTGACACTGAAGAATCAAAGTCTACGAGCTATGAAGTCATGTTCAGAAGATAGAGTGCTAGAATTCAGATCATTATTTCCGGGGTAACCTCCCTTAGGGGGAGATTGTTAGGAATATAAATATTCAGTTGAAGACTCGGTTACCCTGAGAACTCATTAGCACTAAATAGCTCATAGGATTAGTAATATTATTAGTAGTAGATTAGTTATTATAGATCTTGTGGAGTGGGTCGGGTCTTTACCCTCTGTCAGCTCGCTCCACAGCCCACTCGGGGCATAATATGTAATAGTATATATACCCCTCTCCACCTAGGGAGAGGGTTGGACCTTTTCTCACAAGCTAATATATCATACTTCACTTTCTCTCTCAAGGTTCCAACTCTTCTACTTCTCTAGCTCTCTAAACTTTCTTAACTGGGGGTTTGTTGGACAACTTCAGAAATTTCTCAACACATTTATCATGATTACGCGAAATTAAGCATTCATTACATGTTTTGCAAAGTGAATTAGGGTTTGAATTATGATTTTTTTTGCTCAATTCTGACTTATTGTTCCTCATGTGGTCTTCTACTTTCTTCTTAGGAACACTTTTAGCTGGTGAAGTCCTAGAATTCTTTATGTTTATCCTAGGTTTTGACTCGCTAGCTTTAGTGTCACTATTAACTCCTGTAGAGGAACTGATGGGAATCTTAGTCTTTTTCACTTCTAGTTGCTGAACATGTTTTGATGTGCTGGGATCTGAAGTTTCCAAGGGTACCTCAAAGGTTACATGCTTGTTCTTGGGCATCATGGAGGATGCAACAAATCTATCTCTTTTGTTATCAACCTTAGGCCTCGTGCCAATGACATATTCTAGGAATTCCTGTGACCTTTTAGTGAGGAAGCAGGCATCCACAAGTGCTTTGTCAAGTGGTTTTTCTATTCTATCCTCCTCTACGACCTCACGGAGTGCATCAAGACTATCCTTAAGGTGATTGAGATATATTTGATAGACAGGCCTATTATTCCTAAGGGGAGGTGGAATAGGCACAACATCAACATCATACTTTCTAATAGCAGAAACCTTTGGTGCAACACAATCACAAGTGATAATTGGCATTTTCCCTTTCACTTGAGTCTTCAGATTCTCAATTTCATTTAACAAAGAAGTTATCTTTTCATTGTGATTGTTTTGTGTGACTTTGATTGAATCATATAACTCTTTGTAATGTTGTTTGATCTTTGAATTTTCAGCTCGAAAGCACTCATTTTCATAGTGTACTTTGTTAATGGTGTCTTGATATTGAAAATTCTGAGAATCTGAAGACGATGGTTTATGGGAGCCATATGCTTCACTCTTATTAGCTTTTAACTGGGCAATTTGAGCCCTCAATTGTCGAATCGTGTTGGTGTGAGCTTGAATTTTTTCATCACGTTTGCTTAATTCAAAATACGTATCAAACTCAGGAGCATCCAAAGATGTCGTGGCATTTGATATTTTACATCTTTCTTCTAAATGTTGATATTTTAGTTGCAGATTAAGATAATCAACCTCTAGTTTTGAAAAATGTTTTACCATGTTATCATGGTCATCATTTTGAATTTTCTCTTGCAGTTTCAAATTCTCCCCCTCAAGCTCAACAACACGATTCTGGGTAACATTCAAGGCAATATAATATTCATGAAATTGACAGGCAGTTAATGCAGCATCAGTAGTAGTATAAAATATGTCCTGAGCAATACATCTAGCAATCAAGTTCTCATTGGTGATGAGAATGTTCTTTCTCTCAATTTCATGACTCTTAATTTCTATCGCTTTTTGAGCTACCTCATTTTTCATATCTTTAAACATTACTTTCATGTCATTAACTTCAGTTTTAAGGACGTTTTGCATTCCTTCAAATTGTTCTTTGAGTAGTTTAAAGAATGGTATGACCTCAGTTAAATAACACCTTTTTGTTTGTTCGAAACCCCTTTCCCCCTCACTAATTCCTGTTGGTGTGATTCTCTTCTTAGATGTTTTATCAAAATCAGCAAATAGTTGACAGAGTACATATATGCTAATTAAGGTTTTACATTATGTGGGAAGAGTTAAAGGAACCAAATGTCTAGGTGTATTGGGAGGATACACCGTCGCAGCAGCAATTTTCCTAAGGGATGGGGTTTTGTCTTCAATCTCATCAGCTTTTCTTCTTTCTATATCTATCTTCCAAAATATTTGTTCAGGTGTTAACTTCTTCTGAGGTGCAAACACAGTTAAGCGATTTTCCATATTATAATCATGGGGTTTGACTATAACTCGCTTGGCTATGCATATGGGATCTTTCATTTTCTCATTCACTCTTTCTCTATTTCTTACTTCTATTTCATCACTCTCTTTCAAAGATAAAACCTCAGGTGGTTCATGATTGGGCATAATCATCACATTGGCATCATATAATGCAGGTTGGGCTACCTTAGCAATCTTAAGAAGAGCTAATTTAGATTCACCTACATTGCTTTCACTATGCTTGTCACTTAACTTTCTGTGCTTATGAATCATTTGGGCAGTCTGTCTGGTTTGGTCTTGTGTGTACAACTTATCTTCAAGCTTATTCTTTAATGTTTTAAGTCTGGAGAAATCATTTAAGAGTTGCGTTTCTCTTTCTTTGAAATCTTGTTTTATTGTATTTAAGTGCTTTTGGGCCTCCTATTTTTGTTTAACAGTCTGATCCAACTGATTTTTCAAAGAAATTAACTCTTGTTTTAATGTTTCTTCCCTTACATTACGCTCTGAGATAAGAGTATGCATTTGACTTTCCATTTTCTGCTCACGTTCAGTTAGTTCAAACTTAGCACGCTATTCATACATGTTCACTAGATCTTTATATAAGTTTAATCTAGTGGTGAGGGAGTCATTCGGGACAAACACAGTGTTTTCATGCCACTCACAAGCACTATCTAAGGCACTAGCATTATCTAAGGCACTCACATTATCAACAACACAGGCACTATTTTCAACCGAAGATTCACCAACTTGTACATCAGACATGATGTTATGAGTCACATATTGTTCATATGGGATAATATTACTATCACCCAGATCAACATTATCTGATTTAATCACATCTGTCTGTTGTACTTCGTTGGGAATCTGCAGTGCATTATCCACGTCATACGTGTCGTATAATTGTTCATATGAAACGTATGACGTGGATGTTTCTCAACAGACTATTGAGGTGACGCGATCATAGTCTTCAGCCTTGAAAATGTCATATAATGCAAATCAAGTACCAGCCTGTTGAGGTGACGCGATCATAGAGGACAAGTTAGCCATGAAGATCGTTTGAGCTGTTGGTTCATCATCCACATCAGAGTCAAATGCATCACAGTCTTCAGCCTTGAAAATGTTGGGATCATTAAGCACAAGGTCCTGAACCGGTTGATCGTCCACATCAGCATCAAAAGTATTGCCTTCATCACCAGCCAGAAACAACAGTTCTTCTTCATCCAACACCGCTCCACTTTCCTGAGCTTGCATCAACAGCATTTTGTCCTTAAAGTAGTCTGCATTTTGAGGACGTTTTGGTTGATTGCAGTTTCTGGCAATGTGTCCCAGTCCACCACAGTTATAACACTTGGGCTGTTTCCCCTGCCCTTGATTTGCATTACCCATTCTGAACTGCCCAATACCTCGACCCATGTTCCTTTGATTCAAATTTTGTCTCCCCTGCACGTTCTGAACCACAATTTTTCCATCCTCCACCATTGCAAGATTGCGTGGGTTTGATGAGGTTCTGAGTTGGTTGTTAGTCTGAGGGAGCGTTGCCTTAAATTGTTGAACAAGTAAGGACACTTGGTTGGTGAGGTTATCAATCAATCTGTCGGTGTGAGATGTACTCAAAGTAGATGGTGATGAGTAGGGATGACGATAAGCTTGATCAGATGGTGATTGGTTGAGTGGTTGAGTATTAGCAACAAGAGCAAGTGGATCATTTGGTGCAGTTGGATTAAGTTTTTCTCTCAACAGACGATCATATGCAGCATGTTTCTCATGTTGCTGCAGATAGGCATACAATTGTTCATAATTGGTATCTCTCAATCCCTTGTTGAGTTTCACTGCAGTGACAAATCTGTCCCATTCTGGAGTCATGTTATTCATGAACTTGGAGTTAAGTTGGATGTTTGGCATTGTCATTTTGATCATTCTCATATCATTTACCAACTTGTGGAATCTCACATAGTAGTCTGTGATGTTCTCTCCTGAGTTCATTTTGAAATGTTCAAACTCATCATACAGTTGTGACTCACGATCTTCCTTAGTGAGTTCTGACCCAGCCAATAACATCTTAACATTGTCCCATACTGCTTTAGCTTCCGTGTTGAAGTTGATGAGTTTGTAAATATCTTTGGGCAGACCTTGAATGACAATGTTTGAGGCTCTAATATCAGCATCATACCTCTTCTTCTCCTCTTTATTAAGATCATTGTAAGTTCGAGGTCTGTCAATTCCCAGAGTCACAGTTCCATCTTCACCAGTTGTAACAACGCCTCTGGTGGTGCCCATTTGATATGGTCCTTCATCAATTGACTTAAGGATGTTAACTTCATTTTCCTTACCCAAGCAGTAGAGCCGTATTCTTTGTGCCCACGACTCATAATCTGTCCTATCCAGCATAGGTGGACGGGTATCGAACCCTGCTGCTTGAATGTCATTGGATGAGGTGCTTGGTACACTGGCCATAATGTATACGGGATTTTGCAGTTCTTGTGATTTAACCGAGAAATTGAATCTTTCGCGGGACTTTCTAAAATCACCAAGAAACAAACCGTAAACTAAGAGTAACTTGCAAAATAGAATTTTAAGTCTTAACTCAAGGAAACCCAAATCTTAATTGATCAAATCGCAAAGATTCAAGACACAGCTTGAAAAATCACAACAAGACAAATCGTAAGCTTATCAAATCACAATAAGTCAAATCACAAGTGTTGGCTTGCAACGTCAAATCGCAATAGATTAACTCGCAAACTATCAAATCGCAATAAGTCAAGTAGCAACTTGTCAAATCGCAGACAATCAAATCGCAATTTGTTAACTATGAGTCAAAACGCAAAGTTCAACTTGCAATTGCTCAAGTCGCAACTCACTATAACAAATCGCAACAAACAAATCACAGCCTTGAATCCATAAATCGCAATAGGCAAATCGCAACCAAGGAAACTGATCAAGTCGCAACTGTCAACATGCAACTCTATCAAATCGCAACCCTGACTGACACAACTCGCAACACCCAAAACACAAGTCACAAAAAGACAGAACTGTCGCTATCTTTGTCAAGTCGCAACACACAAAGCGCCAAACCCGTCCCTTTCTTAGCGATTTGTCGTTTTTACCAAAAGCAGTAATAAGCCAAGTCGCAACTCCAAGAAACCCCAAATCGCAACTATCACTTTCCCAACAATACACAAGTCGCAACTTTGAAACTTTTACCGAGAGTCAAATCGCTACTATGAACAACTTAACACTACCACACGTATCGACTAAAAACAACCACACAAGGCCAAAAACAATGATTCCAAACACCAAACTGCACTTCAACACTAACCCTAAGCAAGAAAGTACAAGATTTTACTACTTCTAGCCACTAAACAAGGCGCAAAAGAGAGATTTTGGTGAATCTCTATTCGAACCAAAAGTAACCCAAAACTAGACCAATCCGTGAATATAAACACAAGTGAACCTAACCATGGCTCTTGATACCAATTGTAGAATATTCACGATCAAAGAAACACATGTATGGTACAAAAATATGGATCGAATAGAAGAAAGTTTAGAGAGAGAAGTAGAAGAGTTGGAACCTTGAGAGAGAAAGTGAAGTATGATATATTAGCTTGTGAGAAAAGGTCCAACCCTCTCCCTAGGTGGAGAGGGGTATATATACTATTACATATTATGCCCCGAGTAGGCTGTGGAGCGAGCTGACAGAGGGTAAAGACCTGACCCACTCCACAAGATCTATAATAACTAATCTACTACTAATAATATTACTAATCCTACAAGCTATTTAGTGCTAATGAGTTCCTCGGGGTGACTGAGTCTTCAACTAAATATTTATATTCCTAACAAGATCTATTGGATATGACAGCCCTCATGCTGAAATGTACCAGTTTGGCTATCACATGTATTGTATTCGTATTATTGATTAGGTATGGCTATTACCTATGTCGAAGGACAAATTTATATTCCGCTAGAATATCCCACCAGAACATTAATGTTCGGGGTCACGAGCTTAGTGCAATAATAACTTTACTAGACTTTGCATTTGTTGCTTAGTTGTTTTATAAACTATATTGTGATCAACTGCTTATTACTAAAACTCTATGGATTCACTCAACTTTTGTGTTGACGTTTTAGCATGTTTTATCTCAGGTTTTAAGGCATGAAGGTCTTAGATGGAGTCGCAAGGATATCTTTTGAAGACTCGGTATATTTTCACATTTAAAGAGACTATATTTTAAAGACATTTAAAGAGACTATATTTTAAAGATTTATGTTAGGTTTAAAACATTTGTGATCTTTTGAAAACATTGTGCCTTTAAGAAAACTGTTGGAACTTTTGTAAACTCTGAGGTGTTTAATGTATCAAATGTGAAACACTTTTAAAACGTCTCTTTTAAAGGGTCGTTTCCCATGACTTGTACTTTGTGCTAGGAAGTAATACCCCGGTAAACTATATTCCGCTGCGATATTTTGGAGGTGTTACAGAGTGGCATCAGAGTTACAGTTATAGAGAACTGGGTCATTTTTGAAACTTAGACTATAACTATTTTTCACTAAACACTATAACTATTTTTCACTAAAGAGTCTCTCATTGCCGTATCCGATATCCGTGCGCATATACCACCAGACTGCCTATGCTGTTATACATATGTCATCACTAATGGTATTATATAAAGTATGCTTATATACACTATTATTTATATAAAGGTTAATTATATAATTTTTGACTGATTTTGACCTCTTACGCTTATTTCGGAGCTTGAGCTCAAACCTTGTTTTCCCCGACTACATACCTATACTTACATTTTAATGGTCTCTTTTATTTTCTCAAACATCGTGAGTAATACCGTGGTTCGCTAAAATTTTTTCATAACCTTTCATAACATCGTTTTACGCAAAACCCGTTACAGTCTATCAATTTCTCTTAGTTGTCTTACTATCCGCCTTCGAAGACGAGTTGGAACATTGGTCCCATACTTTTAGAACACCTACATCGCCTCGTAAACCATCGCCTAAAGACACGCCGGTTGATTAGAGCATGACTTTAACATGCCACCTTGGAACACCCTACTTTTGGAACATGACTTTTAACGTCTCATTCTTTTTTCACTCCTTGTGTTTTGAAGAATCACGCCGCTAGGAATATAACACCGAAGTTTGACAACAATGTTTACCTTAACTTAATACTATCTTTCGATTTCAAGGACACAATTTGGAAACTTGTCGACCACCATTCGGACACCCACTTCACCAACTTATATACTAACGCCTAATAGTGAGACAAAGCCATTCGAGGACAAGGCTATAGAGTGTGAACTCAAACCAGAAGATTACTCACTCGAAGAAGAACCCCTCGAAAGACGAGGAGGAGAACCATTACTGCACCTACTCCTCCCACTCGACCAGAGTCTATCACCAGAGAGCCCATCCAACACAGCATCCCATCGTTGGTGACACACATGCCACATCATGAGAGATATTACACTTCAGCAGAAACGAGCTGTAATGGCCAACCTACAGTCTCGTTGGAGCAGATTAAACCTCAAGGAGCCAAGTGTGGACCTTACTTAATCAACATTCGTGATATTTATTGACTTTACCATTTATTATTTGTTCTTATTTAACCTCAAACAACTTTCGTGATACTCAATTCCTTTCTCATTTTATGTTGTTCTTATTTAACACGCATGTTTCCAACGTAACGCTTTTCTCATTTATTGTTGTTCCCCATTCATTCTCGATTAGCAATCACAATGCTTATTATCTTTGCCACTTATTGCGTTTCTCATTAATTGTTTACCCTCAGCTAGCATTCGTGCTGCTTCTTGTATTGCTCATTTATTGTTCGTTCTCATTTCTTCTTTTCATTTTGCATTCGAGATGCACAATGTCTTTCTAATTTATTGATTATCCCAGTTATTCTCATATAACATTCGTGATATTTATGGATTTTATCATTTACCGTTTGTTCTCTTCCATGACATTTATCGTCTATCTCCTTTATTATTTGTCTTCACATTTATTGCCTATCTCATTTGTTCTCATTTAAAGTATCGTTACGCTTATTGCTTTCTTAATTCTTGTCTATTTCACTTACCCTCTTTCAACAATCATGTGTTTATTATCCTTCCCAGTTATGGATTTTCCTCATTCATTCTCATTTGACATTCATAATGAATATTGTCTGTCTCATTTATTATTGAACCTCATTTGGAATTCTATCTTTTAGTATTGGCCTCTTTTGACCATTGGTTTGATTCGTTGGTTGTCTCGATTAATTGATTATTTGTGTTAATATTCTATATCTCTTCGCTTTACTATTATTGTAATTTATGTTCCTTCTGTTTGCATTAATTTGAGTCATTGATCTCTCTTTTACACACCCTTTCATTTGCTTCTTCGTTCGTATGAATATCAAATTTTCTTCCGAGCACTCTATGCTCATACTAGTATGAATGATATGGATATCTAAATCTATTCTTTATTGTTTTGATTCATTGATCCTTTCATTTGCATCGATTGATAACAGTTTGCTTCTTTGTTCATACAGATATCTAATCTATCCCTTTTAAGCAGTCTTTGCTCCTAAAACATTGCACTCGACAGAATTCTATTACTATTTTTGTGATTCATCAAGATCTTTCATTGGTATTATTAATTACTCTTTGTAACTATCGTTTACCCCAAGGCATTGGCATCTACTTTTTTCGACTGATAGTACGCTCCCTTAGTAATCTCATTCGCATTAATCATTAGTACGCATTAGGGCGTAGGAACAACACTCCAGGACAACAGGCTACAAGCAGTACAAGATCGTCAGAAGAGTTACGTGAAAGTTCACCATGAAAGAACGTGCTATGTTTTGGAAAACGATGAAAAGTGAACTCGATGTACGTTGAACCCTACAAGAATTTGGCAAAACCTGGACCGGTAGCTTATCAACTCGAACCACCCGCAAGAACCCACTAGCATGCACAACACATTTCACGATTCGAACTCGAAGAAGTGTCATTAGGATGAAACCCTCGTCATTCCACTAGAGGAGATTCAGCTTGACGACAAGGTTAACTTTAATAAGGAACTAGTTAAGATCATAAAACTACTTGACTAAACTGAACATTACATTATCGTTCCTCAATTATACATAGCCTAATTACCTATGTCTAATTCAGGAGGGATCATGTTATGCTGGGAGCAGTCACCGGTAAGTTTTATTAAAAACGACTTTTCACTTATATCCTTAAAACAATTTGTGAATTTTCTTAAGATTACACAACTAATTAGACTCTTATCCTGCCTTCACCATGTAAAATCAGCCTCATCCGACACCGTAATCTGAGGCGACTAATCAAACTACTCGCTAATTATCTTAGAAACCATTCGCTACAAGTACCCTCATTTCTTTTTCCAACACACCGTCAGCCGATAAGATAAACTGAATCACGAGGATGTGATTCTTTTTTGACGGATGGATAATGTAACAACCGAGAAATTTCAAGTCATTATGTTTACTAATTTTATTTGCTTATTATGATATTTTAAGTAAATTGGCTTTTGCTGGGAAAGTTGTCCGCGTACGTCGTGACACGTACACTTAAATTTGTAATTTGACTCAGGCTATGCTCAGTCTACCCATTAATATGATTTATTTTTCCCCACGTACTTGTTTTCATATAGAATAATTTAATTTTCCATTTCTACGCGAAGTGTGCACAGTTTACGTTTTACGCGTTTTCGGCTCGCGTTTTAAGCTTTAACGACATTATAACACTCCGAAAGGCTCGGAAAATTTATGAAACATCAATTTGGGTCATTTTAAGTTAAGTTTGACATTTTTATGAAAATAGTATCTTCATGACATTTATTTTCACAAACTATGCATAAAACGTTACCGGTTTAGCCCCGTTGGCCTTCAAACTCACTCCGTGACTTATGATACTTGTGAAAAACATGTATATAATGTATTTTTGAAAAATAATAAAAGAAAATGCACCTTGGAACCCCCAAAAACCGGCCCCCCTTTAATTACACCAACACTCCACATTATCTCTTTTCTATACCAAGGAAATCTCATCATTATTCTCATACATGCAAATCTAGCTAAACCATCCAACTTTGTTCTTCTCCTTCTCCAACCCTTTTCTGCCAAAAATCAACAACCCAACACCACCATTGTTCAAGTTTTTCAAGTCTCAAATCTTGCATTATTCGTTTGGTATTAGTCTTGGTAAGTTTTCCTAACATTTTCAACCTCATTTCCCTCTTTTTCTATGATTTTTCTATCATTTTCTTAGAGTTTTTAAAGGACTAGAAAAACAACTCTTGCATGTGTGATTTGGTAGATTTGATTCAAGATTTTATAGGAAATAGGGTGTTTGATAATTTGTTAGGTTGGATTAGTAAGTGTTATGCAAGAGTTCAATGGATTTTTATGAGTTTTGGACTAGTTATTGATGATTTTCTTAGATAGATTGTTTATGAAACTGAAGATAATCCTCAAATTAATCATTCATATTCTGGACTTATATAGGTATTGGGTGAATAAAAGGGTAGGGATGATTGATCTTGGACATGCATGGGTATTAGACACAATAATTATGTATAAAGTAGAAATTTTGATTGGTCCAGAGTCTGTCTCAGATTTTATGCAACAAGATCAGTCCACCATTTTGTCCTCAGAAGGTTTTAAGAAAAACTAAAAATATTGGGAGTTAGCCTCAGGTCTTAGGATCATTTCCCCGAAAACCTTACATCTTAATTCATCTCGATGATTTTTGGAGAAAATCCAACACTAAAACTTGTCCAGAAATTGTATGTCAGATTTGATAGGCTATTAACTCTAAAATGTTGCAAAGAACCCTAGGTTGGTAAAAACATGAAAGTTGGAGCTAAGACCTGTAGAAAACTTTTCCCACAGGCCATGTGTCCATTAGACCTGTAGATAAAAAGATATGCTCATTTTGCTAAACCTAATTGGATGTTGGAAGTAACTTCATAGATACCCAGGGGTAAATTAGTAATTTCACCCATGTTTTGAAGTTCTCAGTTAAGTGTGGTCTTGATTTTCATATAGTACAGAGTTATACCTTTCTAAGCATATAAATTTCATAATTTTATCCTTCACGGTTTAGAAATGGCGACCCGTTTAGTGCGGTATTTTTATCCAAATTTCTATCAGCTTTGCATTTTAAACTGTATAAGCTTTTACAAACGTCTTTTCGACCCATGACTTGCTATAATACTTTTAACTAAATTACCTTATGATGTCACAAGTGCAAGTACTGAATTAAAACATAAGTATAAGTGTTACACCTTACTTCCCCGAGCCTAAGTCGTGTTATATTTTATATAGGTCATTTGTGACTTTTGAGGTTTTTCTCGACGTGCACACTTCTCCGGTTTCTTTTACTACTGCATCGTTGGTGAGTTCATAGCCCCAATTTTTACTTCAATTATTTTACAAACTCCGTGGGGGAGATACATGCTATAAATATTTATGATCACAATGCTTTGAAATTGTATGCTATCCGATTATTATCATTGCCTAAGTTTCCCATAGCTGAAAGTCTCTTCCTTATCATGAACCGTTAATCACTTGCGAGTGAACACGAATACAGTAAATAGGTCTATTGGGTACGACAGCCCTCATGCCGAAATGTGCCATTTTGGTTATCACATATATTGTTTTCGTATTGTTGATTAGGTATGGCTATTACCCATGTCGAAGGGCAAATTTATATTCCGCTAGGATATCCCACCATAACGTTAATGTTCGGGGTCACGAGCTTAGTGCAATAATAACTTTACTAGACTTTGCATTTGTTGCTTAGTTGTTTTATAAACTATATTGTGATCAACTGCTTATTACTAAAACTCTATGGATTCACTCAACCTTTGTGTTGACGTTTTAGCGTGTTTTATCTCAGGTTTTAAGGCATGAAGGTCTTGGATGGAGTCGCACGGATATCTTTTGAAGACTCGGCATATTTTCACATTTAACGAGACTATATTTTAAAGATTTATGTTATGTTTAAAACATTTGTGATCTTTTGAAAACATTGTGCCTTTAAGAAAACTGTTGGGACCTTTGTAAACTATGAGGTTTTTAATGTATCAAATGTGAAACACTTTTAAAACGTCTCTTTTAAAGGGTCATTTTCCATGACTTGTACTTTGTGCTAGGAAGTAATACCCCAGTAAACTATCTTCCGCTGCGATATTTTGGGGTGTGTACACAGTCAGATCACAAAATAGTTCAGACAGTGTTCAGCACCGACACGCGACCTAGATTAGTAATGTTTGTTTTAGTTCACAGTTCAAATTCGAGAATTCCAGATGTTTTAAAGAGTTTATGTTGTTGTTGCTGGTGTGGCATCATTTAAGTTGGAACAATGTTTTTAACGTTTGTAGATATTGGCTCATTGGAAGTGTATATGTTTACAGTAGAAAAGATCAAAACGAGTAAACCTTCGGATTGACAGAAATCGGAAAGCTACGTACGGAGGACAATTACTATCGTATGTCAAACGTGAACGACATATGGGAACGTTGTTGTTAAGTGAGTGTTACACGAGTAAGTGTGTGTATGATGGTGTGTGTATATGTATGTTCGTATGTACATATGGTTTTTGTAAAGAAATGTTACGTTTGAAAAAGTTCTCATCATTGTTTACATTATTTCACGATATGTTAATAATTCGTGTATACAAGAAATCATTGTTTTAATAAAATTGCAATTTGTGTTTGTAAAATAACCGTTTCATAATCTAACGACTCATATATAAGTGTTGATAAAAACATGTCAAGTTATACGCCATTAAAACAATAAGCCAGTTTATATTTCCAACTTTAGTGTTACAAGTTGTTTATATATATATATATATATATATATATATATATATATATATATATATATATCGTTAAATATGAAAAGTTATGTTTTCCTTTGTATGTGTTCACCAATCAAAATGATTTGTGAATTAAAGCGTTTGTTATAAAACTCACGTTGAGTTTTTAAATGGGATAATTACCAAAATAGACCAAACACCAAATGGTCTATACCATACCCCGGTTGCCCAAAAAATGTCCCCAGTTGCCTAAAAAATGGCGATTGTTGCCCAAAAAATACACTGAAAATCCTTCAGTTGCCCAAAAAATTGCTGGTTGCCTTGGGCAACAAAATTATTTTCGGATTTCGGGGTAGATAGGGAACCGCCCATTTGTGTTTGGTCTACTTTTAGAATTATCCCTTTTTAAATTATTCCGTGTGATATATTTATATATATATCGAGTAATTACATTTTACGACATGTAACGAAACAAATATTTGGCGCGTTGATTTAATATAAAGTTGTAATGATTTTTAACGACTATTTTGATGGTAATGATCACAACTCGTAAATTCGGGACGGATTATTTTAAAGTCGAGATAATATTTATGTTCGTGACGGAGTGGGCTGTGGCCCATGCTTGAATCAAACCGAACAAATTTTTTACCCAATTTGGGCTGAAGTGTAAAGCAGACCAGTGGCCTGTGTTCCATATATACCGCATGGGCTTCGGCCCAAGTTTGGACATTAAGGACTCAAAGAAAAGTTGGCTTGATGGACTATTTCATCAGCCCACATCATTATTGAAGTAAATTCGGTCCAACTTAGAAATTAGAATTCGGCTTAACACAAGTTTTTGCAAGAGCAGAATATGTGTTTTTAAATTTTTGGTTGAGCAGACGTATGAGAAAGAAAATGGTTCAAAACATGAACCCGACAAGGACATGAGTTATAAGGATTTGATCTCTTGGCGTGTTCCCGTTGTGGACCAACGAACCGAGCACCCAAATGGGTGTTGCTAACGACCAAATGGTCGACTCAAACAAAGGAGCAAAAGAGTGTCGACCTAGTTTTCGAGGTGAACTTTGTGACCCTATCACATGTCTCTCGGTTTGACATAACAACATATAACTAGAACTTTTTACACGCGAGTTCGAGGGCTATCTAGACCCATGACTCAAGACAACCACCAAAAGAGGTATAATCTTGAATAAAGTATCGAAGACCACATGTCAAGCCTTAGACCACGAGTACTCGGCTTACGTTCTTGAGTACAACTCAATCTCGGGTATCGAGTACAAGAGCAAGTCAATATCGGCTATAGGCAAAACTCTTGAGTACTAACATCCTACTCGAACCAAACTCATATTTTGAGTATCCATTTTATCCTATACAAGCCATATCACAAACACCTTGTAAGCATGTTTTTAGACTACAAATTTGACTAACCAAGACTCTTAACGCAACACAACCATTTGAATGAAAATGAACGCCTTTCATATGCGGATAACACAATCAAACAAAGTGTGAACTTAACTTAAACACACTGATGTGAACATGGCCTAGCCGCAACGATTTAAACTCGATTCAAACTTACATTTTCTTTCTTAGATTTAGTTAACACCAGTTCGGTTTAAGGTTCGATTAAACGAGATGTACGCGGACAATCAACACAACAACACATCATGATTTTGAGCCAATATTAGTTTCCTAATCGTGTTCCAATATTACCAGTTTCAAAATCTTCTTTTAATTCACACCTCAACAACACATTATTCGACTAAATTATTGACTGTAAAATTCATATCGACAACAAAATAGTATATACGCAAGATTTCAAGAATAACAAAAGCGAATGTCAACAAAATGAGATGAATTTAACTTTTCAAGAAAGATAAGAGCTCGATTACAGTCAAGCAACAAGAGTCCAATCCGATTTCCAAGCACTTTTTTTCCATAACTTACTTGGAAAATGGAAACTCATGCCTTTCCTTAATTAGTTACTTGCCTCCTTCTGCTACTATTGATTCAATTCCAAAGATGGAGGAAGTGTTACCCAGCGTTGAAGTGAAGTTCCTTGTCTCAGCCTCCATACACCCTTTTTTCTCCTTGAACCTTCGATTGATAAGTAAAGTTGTGGTGAGATGGGTTTTTGGTGTGGTTGCTTCCACTGGAAATCGGTGGTCTTAAAGAATGAATTGTGGCAACTCTTTGGCTCACGTTTGATCTTCTAAGGGATGGATTCCGCCATTTTTGGCTAATATCCCTCTCCCTTCTTCGATCTCTAGGCTGTGAGGAGCGGTTTGAGAACCGACAAAACTTGGGGAGGCATGAAAAGTGCTATACGCCATGTATAGATGGCGATGGGAGTTGATAAGAGTGAGGTTCCTGGGTTTCTTCACCAAGAAGAAGTCAAAAGAATGAACTTGGATGTGTGGCTGTGGAAATCAAAAAGAAAAGGAAACAGGAAAGGTAGGTATAGAGATCACGTGGATGAGTGGGTGAGTGGTGTTATTTGTGTGTTTTATTATTATAATGCATTGTGTATACCCCGTGTCCTGTCGAGCTGAGGTAAAATTGTGGTACCTCGGTTTCACGTAAACGTGAAAAATATAAATCTGGAGCCGTTTTTATAAAACTGATATAAAATAAAATTTGTTGACTCCGAAAATGAATTATAAAGTTTAACCATTACTAGAGTGGTGTCGGTACGCGTGTGGTGTCGGTTTTCAGGAAAAACAAGATAACCTCTAATTTTTGTTACGTTGGTGTTTGTAAATGTCAGAAAGTGATAAATTCACTTTTACTGATAAGTTCAATTAGTTTTGGTGAGTTATTGTATGCTATTGCGTGCGGGTTTGCTTCCCGTAATAATTATGTAAACACATAAATGTTCAGCGACCGCGACCGTCATTTTACACTATAACAACCGTCTTCTCTGCATCATTTTTATCGCCACCGTGGTACACGTCACCACTCATGTCATTTGTTGAATGCTAGTTATTACTATATTTAATTTGTTTATTTTAATACTGATTTATATGCATGTGGCGTAACAAATGAGCGATACGTAGTTAGATGTTAATCACAATATATGTGTAACGCGAACATGCACGAGTCGCTGTTTTTATTGCGGTTCAACCGCGCGCGTTAATTAATTAGAGAGTAAATTGCAAAAATCATCCCTGTGGTTTTCTCAGATTGCAAAAAACGTCCCTGTGGTTGGCTAATTGCAGGCGGCGTCCGTATTTTTTTGTTTTCGTCCATTTTTTTTTACGTTTTCGTCTGTTATTTTACGTTTTCGCCCGTTTCTTTGCGTTTTCATTTGTTATTTTTACGTTTTCGTCTGTTTTTTTTGCGTTTTCATAAGTTTTTTTACGTTTTCGTCTCTTATTTTACGTTTCAGTCTAGTTTCTTACGTTTCGTCAATTTTTTTACATTTTCGTTCGTTTTTTACGATTTCATCAGTTTTTTTACGTTTCGTTCGTTTTCTTACGTTTTCGTTTGTTTTCTAACGCTTTTTTGTTGTTGTTTCGTTTTCGTCCCTTTTTTTTACGTTTGAGTGTGTTTTCTTACGTTTTCGTCTTTTATTTTATGTTTTACTCCTTTTTTTTTACATTTCCGTCATATTTTTTTACGTTTTTGTATTCTTTTTTACATTTTAGTCTGTTTTTTTTACATTCTGGCTCGTTTTTTAAGTTTGAGTCCGTTTTCGTCCGTTTTTTTATGTTTTCTTCAGTTTTTTAGGTTTTCGTCCATTTTTGTTTTATTGTTTTTACGTTTTCATCCAATTTTTGATGTTTTCATATTTTTTTTATGTTTTCGTTCATTTTCATATGATATTGTACATTTTTTGTACATTATTCTACGTTTTCTTATGTTAGGATAATGTAAGAAAATGGACAAAAAGGTAAGAAAATGGACGAAAGCGTAAGAAAATGTAAAAAAAAGGGATGAAACGTAAAAAGACAGACAAAAACGTAAAAAAAGGATGAAAGCATAAAAAAACTGACGAAAATGTAAGAAACCGGACTAAAACGTAAAGTAATAGATGAAAACGTAAAAAAACAAACGAAAACATAAAAATACGGAGCAAAAAGTAAAGTAACGGACGAAAACGTAAAAAAATAGATGAAACCATAAAAAAAGGGACGAAAACGTAAAAAAATAGACGAAAACAAAAAAATATGGACGAAAATGTAAAGAAACGGACGAAAACATAAAAAAACGGACGAAAACGTAAAAAAAAAAACGAAAACGTCAAAGAATAGACGAAAACATAAAAAAACACGCGAAAACGGACGAAAACGCGTAAAAACGGACCACATGGACGTTTTTGGCCAAAAATGGATGGACGCTGCAATGGTCATGGGCCCTTGTGTAACTTCCAACGAAATTCATTTAACGCCAGTTAAAACGAAGGACCAAAATGATGAAAAGTTTCCTCCACAGAGACGCCGCCTGCAATTAGCCAACCACAGGGACGTTTTTACAATCTGAGAAAACCACAAGGACAATTTTTGTAATTTACTCTTAATTAGATTATGATATTAGGCTTCATATTTTGACAACTGTCCTAGGGTTTGGTTGAAACTTAGATTAGGATTTGTATTATTTTATGATTAGGATCATCTACAATAACGTTAAATTTGCTATATTAGGATTTTTTGTCTAATGACTCGAACAAGGGAAACTTCTATTTATTACTAGATTCAATGGTCATGTACTGGAAAATTTCATTCTTCTCAATTACCCGACCCAAATGAACCCATCTAAAAGAATGCAGTAAATTTCATTCTTCTCAATTGGAGTCCCTTTTCCTTTCAGAAACCCCTTCACAATTTTGTTAAGGATATGTGTAAGTTAAATTTACTAGCAGGAATAACTTTGAAACTAAAATTTACAGTCAACTAAACAAAAACCATTTCCAGAATCCTAATATAGCAAATTTTACGTAGATCCTAAGGGTCTAACCTTAGATGTAAGGAGCAACGTACGTCAACTTTGAAACAAGGGAACTTCTATTTATTACTAGATTCAATGGTCATGTACTGGAAAATTTCATTCTTCTCAATTACTCGACCCAAATGAACCCATCTAAAAGAATGTAGTAAATTTCATTCTTCTCAATTGGAGTCCCTTTTCCTTTCAGAAACCTCTTCACAATTTTGTTAAGGATATGTGTAAGATAAATTTACTAGCAGGAATAACTTTGAAACTAAAATTTACAGTCAACTACACAAAAACCAGTTCCAGAATCCTAATATAGCAAATTGTACGTAGATCCTAAAGGTCTAAACTTAGATGTGAGGAGCAACGTACGGTAATTAGTACGTGTATAATCCGAATATAGCAAATTTACAGTCACCAAAACGTTAGGTCTCTTGTTCGAGTCATTAGACAAAAAATCCTAATATACCAAATTAACGTTATTGTAGATGATCCTAATCATAAAATAATACAAATCCTAATCTAAGTATCAAACCAAACCCTAGGACAGTTGTCAAAATATGAAGCCTAATATCATAATCTAATTAATTACCGCGCGCGGTTGGACCGCAATAAAAACAACGACTCGTGCATATTCGCGTTACACATATATTGTGATTAACATCTAACTACCTATCGATCATTTGTTACACTACATGAAATACAGTAATAATCAGCATTCAACAAATGACATGAGTGGTGACGTGTACCACGGTGGCGATAAGAATGATGGCAGAGAAGATGGCTGTTATAGTGTAGAATGACGGTCGCGGTCGCTGTTGCGGGTCCATTGAATTTGAATTGAGTATGAATTTGTTTTGTGATAGTGATGTAATGAAGGGAAACTTCTATTTATTACTAGACACTCTCGGGTATACTTCCACTCAAATAATAATCACTTTGATGAGGGTGAATCTGAGAAGAGATGAGTTGTTTATCGGTTTGGATTGATGATATATGATTTGATCTATGATAGAGCGATTTGAGGAAAGGTTTGGGAGAAGCAGATTTGAAGAAGAGAGGAGATGGGAGGCGGATTGTTTTATGTGTGTATTAGGATTTACTACTGAGTAAAATTAGGGTAAGTTTCTGTTATAAGAGGTGTTGGTTGGATATAATATAATTAGTCACATAATGTAAACAAGCAAAGCGGCGGCCGGCCGCGTTGCGGCCTGGCGGGGTTTTTTTAGGTACATAATATAGACGATATTGTAGCAGGCTTAAGCCGAATAAACCGAACCAAATTAGAATATATTGATTAACAATAATACGTAATGGCGCTGGTCGGCTGTGTTGAGGTTTTTTTTTGGTTTGTATTCGGTTTAATAAAATTGTAGTTTTCATTGTTATCGGTTAACGTAGTTTTTTTTTTTTTTTTTTTTTTTTTTTTTTTTTTTTTATTGGTGTATTATGTGCAGCTGTGTGGCGGAGTTGCAGATAGATATGTCGGGGAGGCCTTCGTTGATTGTGTATGAACAAAATACGAATCCAAAGGTAAGGTAAGAATAAGAAAGGGTTTAGCTAATGGAGATATTAAGTCTTTCGGGAACCAGTAACGCTTAAACCATGTCAAACCAAGATTGATCAATATCCGAACAGAACGGATTCGAACTTTTCCTAGAATAGTTTCTGGTGCGAAATGAAATTCATAGGATATATAAAGTTAAAAATAGTATCGGTAAATCAACGAAATGTACCTTTTTTCTTTCTTTAGGATGGTAATGGTATCGTTTATCCAGTTGATGGGTTTATTTCGTAAAATGTAAACTGCGAGGGTTTTTCTGTCATATTGGCAAAGATAATCTTAAACACTGGTACCATACTTCTGCATGAGAAGATGAAATGATTCAGTTGAGTTATGTTTTGCAATCATTCTTTGTATTGTAATTAAGTTCTAATGGGAAATATCTATTTTTAAGGTCGGCTATTAGATTTTAGACTTATCTTATTTCAACAACCCTAATTTCTAAATCAAAAAAATGGCGAATACTCCGAATCTTAATGAATTGAAAGAAGCTTGCGGATCTGATGACTTAGCAAATGTATTTAGGTTCTTATTTTCACAGGAAGTGGCGGAGGAGGAAGGATTCCTGATTCGTATAGGTGAGGAATGCAATCAGTTGAGGGCAAAGATTGAAAAGCGAGAGCAAACACTGAATGAAGCTGATTCTTATGGACCATTTCATGATGTTGACACTTTTGGTCATGATTGCTTGTTTGAAATTCAGATGCAGGAT
The DNA here is from genome assembly GCA_021014915.2 of Artemisia tridentata subsp. tridentata. Lineage (NCBI taxonomy): Eukaryota > Viridiplantae > Streptophyta > Magnoliopsida > Asterales > Asteraceae > Artemisia > Artemisia tridentata. The sequence goes on from CP139505.1 coordinate 75,297,650, forward strand.
CTACAGAAGCTGGAGGCACTGACCGCAATCCTCGTGGCGGCGCGTCAAGGAGTGAACAATAAGGATGGGTATATGGAGCTGATGGAAGTTGATGGAGAGTAAGAAGGTGGTTAGGGTATGTTGCTAGTTGTCTTCTGTGTCTTGATGTTATTATGTGGGGGTTTTTATGTAGTTTCTACTAACGCTTTTGTATGATGAATCGTTGTATATATTTGGATGATATGAATGGAAAATCAGTGTTTAAAAAAGTTTTTTTTATTTGTATATTTTTTAAAGACTGCATATAATTACTGGCGGGTATGCGGTGGGTCTTTTTTGCCTGCTATACTTGCTAGCAAAAGAAAGCCATAGATTATGATTTGGGGAAATAATCGCTTGATTAAAATTAGGACTAATGATTTATGGATTTTGTTTTGGTTAGTAGTGATTTCTGTTGCAAGTTACCGGTTTTGATCTACTTAGATTAGTGTTGTTGGAAAAAACTACTTGAGAAGTTAACTGAGAAATTAACTATTAATCTGATATGGTCATTTATTGGTCTGATGGAACAGTGTATCTTGATTTGTTTTCTAAGTGTACTAAGTTAACATAGGAAGCATACTGGTGGTTGCACACTGTTGGCTATTATACTGTTAAAATTTGTCCAGAGGTTATGTGTCTGGTAAACGTGTTGGAGTCGCCATCTTTATGGATTTAAGTATTATAAAGATATGATTTCAATGGTTAAAAATGTTAAGGCTTTGAATCGGTTGTGAGGATAAAGACAGTTTTAAGGTGCCAACGGAGTTTCTGCGGTCTTTAGCTTTTTAGTCTAACTTTTAGATAGGTTGATCATCATATTCTGTAATTTGTCTAGCTTATTCTGTTTCATTGTAACTGAAATGGAAAGTGTTTATAGTAATTACTATTCATTATGATGTTATTGTATATCGTTTGCTGAACATCTTTAGAATAGAGAACTAAATAGAATACGTTTGTTCATGTTCCATGTAGTTTGCTTCTTTGATATTGTTGTTCTGGACGATTTTGCACACACGTGACGTTTAATGTCGGTGGATATATCTTTGATACTTCATTTTTAAATATGATATCAGAGTAGTTCATAGAATTTTGTTGCGATTGTCGATGGATATATTTCTCGGTTTTGCATAGCAGCACAGGATTGTGACTCTTAGAGTGAAATATAATCAGTTGATGATAAATACTGTAATGTGGTGCTGTACTTTTCTGTCATGGGAAAGAATCTTGGGATGGGAAGGTGATTCGCTGTTTATATTAACTCTAAAGCAATACTAATATTTTATATATTTATCAATAAAAAAAAATAATCACCATGTATCTGAAGTTTTAGATGTTTGTGTTGTTGGAATTGTTGTGTTTGGAGTATTTTGAATAATGTGTTGTAGGAAAAGGGATAATTTAATAAGCAACTCCAAAACTGTTGTTCCAACCTGCTTCTTTGCCATTTACACGGCAAAGGTGTGCATACCATGTGATATCGCTTTTGACCACTCGCCCATTCTCCCTTTCTTGGACCGTGGCCCCCTCTGCTTAGCTTCAATAGAATGGTATGCAACAACTGATGGTAGTAGAAATATTTCATACAAAAGCTATTCTATATATAAAAGACATTGCATATGTTTCTCGAGTACACGTACGTAAGTAGGTTTGGTAATATATTTCTGACAAAAGACACTGAAAATGTAGTTAAGGTAGTAGTACATAGATTGATGTCTTTGAAGGCAACCTGCAATTTGTTACGATATTTTACATAAAACATAGCAGGTATGTGTCTACATAATGCGCAGAAGTAGGTCGTCGATGTTTTTGCTAATACGTCATTTGCCAAGCCTTTTTATCACCCGTCTTTTTTTGTTCTTTTGCGATTCGTTTGTATGGCTGGGCCACCTTCTGCTAAAAAAAGAGTTTTACGGGCTGAGGTTTTTCTGGGACCATACTTGAGTTTCGATGGATCTGGTAAGTTGGTTTTTTGTTCTGGTGGTGTTGTCACCACTTCTTGTTCTTGTACTGTGTGTGTTACTAGTGTTGTTGGGCTAAGAGTTGCGGAAATACCTGGGTTGGTTTCTTTTTGTGCAGCCGGGGTGGTGGGTATCTGGTTTTTTTTGGTGTTTTGGTAACTGGTGTTGGTGTAACGTTGCTTGTTGAAAATGGTGATACAACGTCATCTTTTTTGACAATTGCTAACTGGTGAAGATTTGTCGGTATGGTTGTTTGTTCTGGTGCATGGATTTTGAGCAGTGTCACTGGTTCCTGCTGTAAGTAATGGTGTGTCGTCCCAAGCTGTGTCTAGAAAGAACTCTCGTTTTTCTTTGGTGCTTCCGGGAGCAAAGTGCAGTTGAAATATCTTTCTTTATCCTTCTAATGCAAGTAACTGTGGTGGATACTCGTAGGGGTTTTTGTCCTGCAGGCCTCGAATGACGTCGTTGCAATCATCGACCAATGAGTTTGCTTCGTTGGTAAAGCATGTTAAGTATATATAGGCAGTGCCATCTGATAGTAGTATTCTGAAGCAATAACTGGCCAAAAAATACACATATAATCTGTTTAGTATACATAATATATGTGCATAACCATGGAAATGTGTAAATCTTTTGTTAACCTGCAATTGGGTTCTGTTTCAGAAAGTGATTGCTTGCAATGGGCATGCGGGAAGTCTTCGGATATTTTTTGTTTACAGGTGAAGCCTTTCTTAAAGAACCAGGGTCTGTTAGTATCGACCTTGTCAATAGTGGCAACGACAGTAAAGCGCACATTCTGCATTCATTTAATTGTAGTGAATTTAGAAATTTTCAATTGACAATGAGTATACTGCGGTTGTTAAATACCTGTTGGTTTTCTGGATTTTCTTTCAAAAGGTCGCTAAGAGTTACCCTGTTCCTTTTTTTTTTCCTGTTCTGTATCTGGACAACGTTGCCATTGCACATTCACTATGACTGGCGGTTCTATAAACTGGTCATACCTGCATAGGTATGTTATGTTACTTGAGTATGCTGTGTGTTTTTAGCTATGGTAATCTAGCAGTTCATTAGTGACTTACACATTGCGGATTTCAGAGGTCGATGGTATATCTGGATAAAAATAGTACTTTGTTGCAGCTGTGCTAGAAAGCTGAAGCCCTGTTTAATTTGAGATAAAGGTTAGTGTAGCACTTTGTTAAGGTATATAATATGTGCGGGGCGAGGAACATACCACCATAGTTTTTTTACCAAACATGAAGTAACTGCTATAATAGCTGGTTTTTCAATGTTTTCATATTCTGTCATGTTGAAAGTCTGTGCTTTGTCATTCCACAAAGTAAATCGGACAGTGTGTCCGCTGTTTGAGACAATGAATTGCCTGTCAGTTTAAGCATAAAAAGAAAAATGCTATAAAAAGCGTATGCCACTTACTCTAGATTTTGGATACCGATATCTATCCATTGAACCACTTCACTTGTAGCTTTCACTGCCTCTTGTATGCCAGTTACATATTGAACGCAACCAATATAATCTGTAAAGAGGAGCTGTACTTCAAAAAAAAATTTCTCATACGTGCGATAATTATATGTAAAGAGGAGCTGTAAGAAGCCCTTCTTTTACATCGACTTTTGAATACAGGTCTTTGTATTGTGTAAAGTTGAAATAATGGCTAGGGAAGCCTTCGTCGGGTATTGGTTGAACATCTGTGAAAGCTCCAAAAACCAGTGATAGCGAATGCGGTAAGGTTTGCATCCATGTTTTTGCAGGTTGAAAGCCAAAACCAGTTATTTTATAAGTTTGATTGATCTGTAGACTGGCATCAAATCTATTTTTTTCACGAATGTTGATGTTTGCTTGTATAGTTCCTCCCTGCAAATGAAATAGAAATTTATAAATTGGATATAAGTTTTTTTAATTGTTTCAAGGGAATACGGGTATATCGATTATTATGATAGAATAGGTCGTTGTACCTGGCGATCAATCAGTATACAGCAGAATATAACTGGTTTTCCATTCTTGTTTGTCACTGTCCATTTGCAGTATGCTCTTACATAAATGGCTTTGTCTGTGTCTGATGGCTTTAGAGTCGCAAGGCTGACAATTTTTGGTTCTGTCATAATTTCTTTTCCTGTAGATTTTGCTGATGCAACAATGCTAGAACCCTCGTCCATTTTCCTGTATCAAATCCATCATATGTGTATTTGCGTTAGAGTAATAGCTAGCCGTATTATGATGAACATTTATATGAATCAAAATAGGATATGAATGCGTTTATGTAGTGAGAATAAGAGCATGGGGAAACTAACCGAACGCGTTACTACTAATTGTAAAGACCTAAACAAACTATAATGCAAATCTAATAGTGGCGAAAGCAAAACAAACTGTACTGACCAAAATTGGTATTAAATTTAAAAAGCTTATCACCTGAGGTTTTAAACAGTAGCGTATATGTGTATCTAAACAATAAATATAAGTATCAATGACCTGTGCGGATATGACTATGTCTAAAAAATCTTTGTAGACTATATTTTTAGTTTTATTCACATTTGTTTCTTGCTGTTGCTTGATGAGAATTTTAAGGCCTTCGGAAGATGTTGCTCTCGACAATGCAACATATAGTTGTCCATGGCCGAATATTGGTTCCGATAGATATATGCCAATCTTATTGAGTGACTGCCCTTGGCTTTTATTTATCGTCATTGCATAGCACACCTTAACAGGGAATTGCTTTCTTTTAAACACAAACGGCAGCTTCTCGTCTTTATTGTTCAATAAAATCCTTGGGTTGAAAACTTTTTTAGACATTCTGGTGCCTGTGATGATCTTCGCTTGAATAAGTTTGCTGTAGACCTGAGTAACAATCATTCTTGTACCATTACATAGCCCGCCGGCTAGGTTTAGGTTTCTGAGCATCATTATTGGAGCACTTATTTTGAGCTTAAGGTTATGCGGAGGCATTCCTGTAAACGAAAGGGTGTTGAGATATTCTGTAGGGTAGAGGAGTTCCGTTGCCCCTCCATCATTTGTTTTCGGTATGGCTTCGTCAAAACTTCGGTAACAATAGGTTTCACCGTGTAACATGTCAAGCACAGTTGAGTTAATGATGTCGGCAGTTTCGTTCTTTGGACACACTATAGCTTTTTCTTGTAATGCTTTTGCAGTTGGCCTTTGGAGTGTTTCTTCGTCATATATAAAGCTAATGAGGTCTTGGATAGCTGTATCATTGTTAGGAATGCAGTATCTATCTAGAATACGTATCCAGGCTACATTATCTGGATCATTGTTGTCTGGATCTCCAATGGTGCCGTCGCCAACCTGCAGTAGCCATTCAGAAAATGCGTGAACAGCTTCTTTTTCTTCAATTGACATTCCTGGTCGCTTAAGCCTCATGTTCTCTTTAAGACGAATGACTTTGAAATGCGGCCATAGGTACGATAGTGTTATGGAAGATGCTATAATTTCTTGTTTTGAAGCGTTTTTTTTAACAGGAAGCGTTTGCCTGAAATCTCCGCCTAAGATAACTGTCTTTTTTCCAAAGATATCGTTTGGAGCGTTCAGTATGTCTCTGAATGTACGATCAAGCGCTTCAAAACACCTACGATCATTCATCGGAGCCTCATCCCATACGATAAGATCTTCAGACAAAATCTGTGACAGATTTGCCGTAGAAATTTAGAATCGCTTGCAGTTCACACATGAGGCCGCCTTGTAAATCGTCTGGATTTATTTGAATTTCTGGTATGTGCAGCATGTTGGACAGTATCAGAGGAATATCTTCAGACATACTATCTGCATGTGATTGAAGTAGCGTTACTGGACTTGATACGTCACAAAAGATAAGTATTTGACAAAACAGTTTTCGCATTTCAGATGCAGTCGCTGACAAAGAAGCTTCTTGTAAAGCTATATTCCATTCATGATCATTTCCCAAGAGGCCCATTGCTTCGCAGGCGCCTCTATATGTAGGATAAACATGGTTATCAATTGTGCGGGTATGGCGGAATGATGTGCAACCTTTTTGGTGACAGAGTAGCATCCGTAAGTAAAATGCATCACCAGAGCTTGGATGTATGTATGCTAGTCGACCAATGGCATGGGAACCTGTTCTTCGTCTCCGCTGCCAGTATTTTCCGTCTTGATGCCATACAAATTCTTTGGGAAAATTTACGTACGTTAAGTGGCGACCATCTGTATTATGGTTGTTATACCTGAACCATTCGGTTAATGTTGTTCTTTTGTTGTATTCATTGTCGACAATTGATTGCAAGGACTGGCCTTCTCTGAAAGTAACACGTTGCATGTTTTGAAGGTGCACTGCAAGTATCTGAACAGGTGGATCTCTGCTGTGTATACTGAAACCAAGAATCCTCTAACATGCTTCATGCGGGCCAATATATCTAGCATCCTGAAAATTTTTAATTTCATCGATTTGCATTGCACTGGAACTGGTACCTGGCTGACCGTCTCCAATTCTTCTTGTAACTTGAGTAATTATTCGGTCAGTACCTTTGGAGATGTACTTAAAGAGATATTTTATAAGCATCGTCCACTCGCAATACTCAACATTGATGTGTGCATAGAAGCGCATACATAATAAACGATTGTGTGGAACAATGTACCCATTGTCAAGTTCAACATTTTGCCTCATTGTTGCTATGCCCGTATCTCTTCTACGGTAATGGACAAAACCTTTTTTGTCAATAAATGTGGTAAGACAAAATGGCTTAGGGAATGATTTGCTGCACTCGTCTCCACGCTTCATACTTGGTGTTGACTTATTGGCCAACCCACAAGGACCGTGTATCATGAACTCTGAAATAACTCGGTAGCCTTCAAGATCAGGTGTCGGGTCTGGCAATTCTGCAGATACATATGTGTCTATATCTTCATTCCTTTGGACACGCAAACTTTCTTTCACCCATAATAATAGATGACAATGTGGCAGGCCTCTTTTCTGGAACTCGACTGTATACAAAACTGCAATGAAAGAGCATTAAATTACACATTTGAAGAATTTAGATTTTTAGTAAACGTATACATATATATGTAATGTAAACGGTACCTGCTTCCACATAACCGAAAGGCCTGCTGTCTCTTAAGAATGTTATCAAATCATGGATCTTTCTTTCAAAGACACAATCAACAACATCAGGTCTGTCTGCGATTGTTACGTGGCGGAAGTGCATCTAAATAGTGGCTATACATGTATCGTGGGCCTCCAGTGAAAGACGAAGGAAGTATTGTCCGTGAGCCTGCATCCGAGCCATTACAGTCACCCCGTGAGATGGCATCATACAAACCTGCGATGTAGTCATTCCTTATGTCGTTCTGCTTCTCTCGAATATAGTCCAATCGTGACTGTTCGATGCTGCAATACGCTGTTACAACATATTCCTGAAATAGTCGACCACTTTGTAACACCCCCAAAATATCACAGCGGAAGATAGTACACTGGGGTATTACTTCCTAGCACAAAGTACAAGTTACAGAAAATGACTCTATAAAAGAGACGTTTTTAAAAGTATTTCACATTTGATACATTAAAAGCTCAGAGTTTGCAAAAGGTCCCAACAGTTTTCATAAAACACAATGTTTTCAAAAGATTGCAAATGTTTTAAATGTAACATAAATCTTTAAAATATAGTCTCTTCAAATGTGAAAATATGCCGAGTCTTCAAAAGATATCCGTGCGACTCCATCCAAGACCTTCGTGCCTTCAAACCTGAGATAAAACATGCTAAAACGTCAACACAAAGGTTGAGTGAATCCATAGAGTTTTAGTAATAAGTAGTTGATCACAATATAATTCAGTTTATAAAAACGACTAAGCAACAAATGCAGAGTCTAATTCAGTTATTATTGCCCTAAGCTCATGACACCGAACTTTAACGTCATTTTCAGATATTCTAACAGAATATAAAGATGCCCTTTGAAGGTAACAGCCTAATTACCTTGAAATCTCAAATACAGTGCATATGGTAGCCCAAGCGGGGCAGTCCAAAATGGGGGATGTCATTCCCAATAGATCTATTCACGGCATTCGCGTTTACACGCATGTAATTAACGGTTCATGATAGAAGGGACTTTCAGGCTATGGGAAACTTAGGCAATAATAATATCAGGATAGCAAACAATTTCAAAGCAATTGTGATCATAAATATTTATAGCATGTATCTCCCCTATGGAGTTTGTAAAATAATTGAAGTAAAAATTGGGGCTATGCACTCACCTTAGTAGTGGAGTGAAAGAGCACGAATAAAGACAACCGAAGAACCGAAGCGAAACTAGAAAGGACCTATAACAAGAAACGTGTCTAAGTGAATGCTAATTGAATAAGAGAATGAATGCACATAATTATACTTGATTCACACGGCCAAGGCATCATACTAAGGGTTTTCATAAGTCATATGGTCATGGTTTCCAAAAATAGTAGTTCCCGAGTTGTTTCCCCCTTACATTTCCCTAGTTTTTATTAGCGGCTGAAAACTTTCCCCGACTTCCAAAAATCACTACTTACAAACCGTAAGTCTAAAAGTTATGTTCTTTATATCCCTAGTTTCCTTTAAGTCCCTAGTATACTGTAAAAATAATTTTACTCAAAAATATCCAGGTATAACCACTTTTTACAATTTTTCTTTACAAGTCTGTCCAAAGGGTGAAATTGACTGAGTTTTACGTCTTACCAAAACGGCCATATCTTAAAATCTACAGACCCTATGAAGGTGAGGCCAATTGGAGGTGGTAGCTTTATTTGTATAGTACAGGTAGCATACTTGGTTTTCAAAAAGTTATGGAATAAAACTTGATTTTTGTCCCGAATGCCAACAGCATACAGAATCTGACACTTTTTACCATAAAATTCATAGTTTAATCATTATAACACTTCTAATGGTGAGCCTTTTTGAAAAATGATCCTGAGACCTATACCTAGGTCTGTATATTTTTTTCCAAATTTATAATCCACTGTATCAAGGTCGTTTCATTCCAACAATGCAGATCTACTAATTTCTGCATCAACAAATCAATCTAACCCTAACATAACTTATCCCAAGCACAATCACCCTTAACCAATACCCCTATTGAATCAAGTATAACATGTTTATAATATAGAAAGTTTACCTACTGAGGTAGAACCAATATTTACTTGAAAAAAACAAAACCCATTTGTATGTGTAAACATCAAAAGAAAATGATGGGATTTACTTACAAGAAGTGAAAAATCAAAATCAACCCATCTAGGGCTTGAATAAAAACGACCCACTTGACACCAAAGCTAATGAAACTCTTCTCTTCTTGGCTTCAAAATGAGCTTGAGGGCTGGAGAAAAGAACCCTTAACAACCTTGATGAAGACTTCAAGAAAACACCAAGATTTGATGAGATTTATGTGTTGTTTGAGTGTAATAAACCAAGAATAAGACTAGGCCTTCAAGATCTTTAATCCAAGATCAATATATTAGTAAAAGAATTGAAGAAATATGTGTTTTTGGCTTATATTGGGTCGTTCACAAGGGTGGAGAAAACAAGGGATGAGTATTTTGATCTAAAATGTATAAAATGATGTATAAATGTGGTTAGTGGGAGACAAGGGTGTACACATGTTATCATTTTGTGAAATGGGATTTATCACCAAGCCATGTGGCCTTGGTGACTCTACAAAACCGGCCATGGGGTGGGTGGGTAAGGTGAGTGGGTTTTGTTGGTTAATTTCGGGTATAAGTGTGTTATAAAGTGTAGTTTTGATCCCGGTAATTGCTAACCTTAAGTCCTTAAGTCTCAAAATTTAAAACTGGGCAACGTAAAAATATAAAGCTTATAAAAATGTTAAAACTTATCAATATACTCCAACTAAGTATATAAGATGTGTGATAAGTTTAATGGAGTGTGTTTATGCTGATGAAACCTAATAACATAGGTTTGAGCACGCGTATTACGTAAGAAATAAAATACTCACGTAAAAATGATAAAATGACAATAGTTCATATTAAATATGACTATCGGTGAAATATGGATATTTTGAACACATAGACTTATCCTAGTCTTGTGTCGGTACGCGTGGTGTGATTTTTCACATTTTACGAGATATCTTCTTGTTAAACAGACAGAGGTGAACGAAAACGTTCAGAGAGTAATAATTCAAAGAAAAGTGAATTATTTAACTTGGAAAGTTATCGGTTACATTATTTGCTTTTACGTTATGGTAAAATTCAAATAGTCAAGAAGTAAAAGTCAAATTCAACTTTGGAAAGTCAAAGGGCAAAATAGTCATTTTGCCTAATGAAATTTTACGGGTTTTTACAGTCTCCACCGGTTAAGGGAATCATGTCCTCATGATTTAATTTGTGTTATGAGTTGTTGATGTGTCTCAAAAGAGGTGGGGATACTTCTGTCGCCTTTCCGGATATGTAAGGAACATCTCAAACGGAGCTACGGTTATTTTTCTATGATTTGTCAAAGTCGGTGCAAATTCCTGCACACTATGCTGTCCCATTTTTAAATATATCATAAACGACCCAAAACCTATAATAAGTTATCTCAATCTCTACCAAACTTATATGAAAGCTTATTAGACATGTTTAAGTCGTAATTCTTCAGGCCTTAAGCCAGATTTGCTTATTTAGATGTTAATTTAAGCTCTAGCCAAACACCCCTTTATTTAATATCAGCATTATCACATCTAGTGAAGGCATAACTTCTCTACCTAATAATGTTTTAGAAAGTTCCTTAACGTATATAGAAGATATATAAATGTTACTCTCATATTTCCTAAAAGTTTTATGGCTCAAACGGACCCAAAATCGCTCGAAATGCCCTTTTTATTTTCCAATCAGCTATGTACCATTTGCAGAAAATTTCAGCATATTTAAGTGCTGATGGACAGCACACTGTAGTCCCGCGGCAAGGGCCATATCTTGAGTTCTACAACACTTTAGGACGCGAGGCTTTTTCCTACGTTTAAGTTTATGTCTTAGCTTCATTTCATAAAACTACGACGAGTCCCCGAAATGGCCAGAACTGTCCCGTTTTGTCCAACGAAATCTGCTAGTCAGATTTTGACATGTTTTACCTTTTTGGCTCTAGTTTATTCATCGGGATGAGTTACGAGGTGCGCCACCCGGCGAAACGACCACAAGACAGAGCTCTACCGGCTTATCTTATTGTCTTAACCTCAAGGTTTACTGAGATGATCAGTTTGAACATTCTATGGGGCTGTTCAGAATTTCAAATTCATAAAACATACTTAGGGCTTGTCCTAGTTTATTTTTGTGTTTCAAACCTCATGTACAACATCAATCAAGTCTTATTACTTATACAACTTGTATAAAATATGAAATATACCAAAAGGAATAAATACATGGAGACTAAACATAATCTCACAATGATCTTGGATGAGAACTTACAAGAACCACAACACTAATCAACACTTAATCTCCAATCAACCTTTAACCCTTGTCTTGAATCTTTACCCACTTGATTTCAACCCTATGTAAACCTTATAATAACCCTTTTAATTCAGCCCCTGACCTCTTGATCAAACCCTTGAATAGCTTCTAATTCAACCTTGAAATCAACAAATCAACACTTGGACCTTGTAAGGATCACCTAGGTCTTCATCTATGTAGCGTAAATTGTAACTTGAATCAAAGAGATGATGATTATTGTGAATAAGAGAGGGGGGGGGGGGGGCGGCCAAAGGAGAAAGGAGAGCAGAATTTTTAGTAGTTAAATGTAGTATTGGGTGTAATCTGTAGTGTATCTAATGATAGTCTCAACCAATGAGAAGTTATGGGAGAAGTTCATCTGAGAACTTTCACTCAATATTCAAGGGATCGTAACTTTGTTTGATCCACTCACACTGGATGTAACAATCCCGATGTCTCGTAATCCAGTGGATCAAGTTGTGCGAGCTTGGTCTACTCAAGGACCCAACAATAGCAAAACAGAAGGCAAGAGAATGCCAGAGCCTATGATGTCGTTGTCTCAACTGAAAGAAGAGGTTATGTCAAGAATAAACCATTATGTCATCGATGCAAGTTGCATCATATTGGTTCTTGCACTGTTAGATGTAGAAGTTGCTAGAAGGTAGGCCATATGACCAAAGATTATAAGGGTAAGAATTTCGTTAATGGTGGAATACTGGTGATTCTCAAGTTCAAGTTCATACTCATGTCTCATCGGATACAAATAAGCCCACTTATTTATAATTCATTATTTACATAGAGAGGCGTCCCAAACAATGTAAATAAAGAAATATAAACTTATGGTTCGGCGATTCACAATTTCTTTATTTAAATAAAAAGGCGTCCCAATCCATTTAAATAAAGATATTATAAATCATCCTACTTAAGAATTCCCGACAAAACACTTATACTTAACCGATGAGTTACGAGGCGGTGTGTTACAAGATATCATAAGTGTTCCGAGAGTATGGAATAAATGTTCACATTCATCCTCGAAGTCGAGGAGTAAAATAATCAGAGAAAGTCGACATAGCGTTCAAAAGAGTTGGTGAGTTCATAGTTATAAAATAGTTTTCTTACAATGTCTGAGAAGTAAACGAGACCATTGTGCAGTTCAAACATTTATATAATTAACCTTTATATAAATAATAGTGTATATAAGCATACTTTATATAATACCATTAGTGATGACATATGAGTAACAACATAGGCAGTCTGGTGGTACACGCGCACGGATATCGGATACGGCAATGAGAGACTCTTTAGTGAAAAATAGTTATAGTCTGGGTTTTGAAAACGACCCGGTTCTCTATAACTGTAGCTCTGATGCCAATCTGTAACACCCCCAAAATATCACAGCGGAAGATAGTTCACTGGGGTATTACTTCCTAGCACAAAGTACAAGTTACAGAAAATGACTCTATAAAAGAGACGTTTTTAAAAGTATTTCACATTTGATACATTAAAAGCTCAGAGTTTGCAAAAGGTCCCAACAGTTTTCATAAAACACAATGTTTTCAAAAGATTGCAAATGTTTTAAACGTAACATAAATCTTTAAAATATAGTCTCTTCAAATGTGAAAATATGCCGAGTCTTCAAAAGATATCCGTGCGACTCCATCCAAGACCTTCATGCCTTCAAACCTGAGATAAAACATGCTAAAACGTCAACACAAAGGTTGAGTGAATCCATAGAGTTTTAGTAATAAGTAGTTGATCACAATATAATTCAGTTTATAAAAACGACTAAGCAACAAATGCAGAGTCTAATTCAGTTATTATTGCCCTAAGCTCATGACACCGAACTTTAACGTCATTTTCAAATATTCTAACAGAATATAAAGATGCCCTTTGAAGGTAACAGCCTAATTACCTTGAAATCTCAAATACAGTGCATATGGTAGCCCAAGCGGGGCAGTCCAAAATGGGGGATGTCATTCCCAATAGATCTATTCACGGCATTCGCGTTTACACGCATGTAATTAACGGTTCATGATAGAAGGGACTTTCAGGCTATGGGAAACTTAGGCAATAATAATATCAGGATAGCAAACAATTTCAAAGCAATTGTGACCATAAATATTTATAGCATGTACCTCCCCTATGGAGTTTGTAAAATAATTGAAGTAAAAATTGGGGCTATGAACTCACCTTAGTAGTGGAGTGAAAGAGCACGAATAAAGACAACCGAAGAACCGAAGCGAAACTAGAAAGGACCTATAACAAGAAACGTGTCTAAGCGAATGCTAATTGAATAAGAGAATGAATGCACATAATTATACTTGATTCACACGGCCAAGGCATCATACTAAGGGTTTTCATAAGTCATATGGTCATGGTTTCCAAAAATAGTAGTTCCCGAGTTGTTTCCCCCTTACATTTCCCTAGTTTTTATTAGCGGCTGAAAACTTTCCCCGACTTCCAAAAATCACTACTTACAAACCGTAAGTCTAAAAGTTATGTTCTTTATATCTCTAGTTTCCTTTAAGTCCCTAGTATAATGTAAAAATAATTTTACTCAAAAATATCCAGGTATAACCACTTTTTACAATTTTTCTTTACAAGTCTGTCCAAAGGGTGAAATTGACTGAGTTTTACGTCTTACCAAAACGGCCATATCTTAAAATCTACAGACCCTATGAAGGTGAGGCCAATTGGAGGTGGTAGCTTTATTTGTATAGTACAGGTAGCATATTTGGTTTTCAAAAAGTTATGGAATAAAACTTGATTTTTGTCCCGAATGCCAACAGCATACAGAATCTGACACTTTTTACCATAAAATTCATAGTTTAATCATTATAACACTTCTAATGGTGAGCCTTTTTGAAAAATGATCCTGAGACATATACCTAGGTCTGTATATTTTTTTCCAAATTTATAATCCACTGTATCAAGGTCGTTTCATTCCAACAATGCAGATCTACTAATTTCTGCATCAACAAATCAATCTAACCCTAACATAACTTATCCCAAACACAATCACCCTTAACCAATACCCCTATTGAATCAAGTATAACATGTTTATAATATAGAAGGTTTACCTACTGAGGTAGAACCAATATTTACTTGAAAAAAACCCAAACACATTTGTATGTGTAAACATCAAAAGAAAATGATGGAATTTACTTACAAGAAGTGAAAAATCACAATCAACCCATCTAGGGCTTGAATAAAAACGACCCACTTGACACCAAAGCTAATGAAACTCTTCTCTTCTTGGCTTCAAAATGAGCTTGAGGGCTGGAGAAAAGAACCCTTAACAACCTTGATGAAGACTTCAAGAAAACACCAAGATTTGATGAGATTTATGTGTTGTTTGAGTGTAATAAACCAAGAATAAGACTAGGCCTTCAAGATCTTTAATCCAAGATCAATATATTAGTAAAAGAATTGAAGAAATATGTGTTTTTGGCTGATATTGGGTCGTTCACAAGGGTGGAGAAAACAAGGGATGAGTATTTTGATCTAAAATGTATAAAATGATGTATAAATGTGGTTAGTGGGAGACAAGGGTGTACACATGTTTTCATTTTGTGAAATGGGATTTATCACCAAGCCATGTGGCCTTGGTGACTCTACAAAACCGGCCATGGGGTGGGTGGGTAAGGTGAGTGGGTTTTGTTGGTTAATTTCGGGTATAAGTGTGTTATAAAGTGTAGTTTTGATCCCGGTAATTGCTAACGTTAAGTCCTTAAGTCTCAAAATTTAAAACTGGGCAACGTAAAAATATAAAGCTTATAAAAATGTTAAAACTTATCAATATACTCCAACTAAGTATATTAGATGTGTGATAAGTTTAATGGAGTGTGATTATGCTGATGAAACCTAATAACATAGGTTTGAGCACGCGTATTACGTAAGAAATAAAATGCTCACGTAAAAATGATAAAATGACAATAGTTCATATTAAATATGACTATCGGTGAAATATGGATATTTTGAACACATAGACTTATCCTAGTCTTGTGTCGGTACGCGTGGTGTGATTTTTCACATTTTACGAGATATCTTCTTGTTAAACAGACAGAGGTGAACGAAAACGTTCAGAGAGTAATAATTCAAAGAAAAGTGAATTATTTAACTTGGAAAGTTATCGGTTACAGTATTTGCGTTTACGTCACGGTAAAAGTCAAATAGTCAAGAAGTAAAAGTCAAATTCAACTTTGGAAAGTCAAAGGGCAAAATAGTCATTTTGCCTAATGAAATTTTACTGGTTGTTACACACTTCTTGTTATTAAATTATACTGATCTTGTCGGTCAAGTAGCTGGTATGCATAGTACGATTTCATTGACATCCTCCTAGGAGTATCAGATGTTTCGTTGCTTGTATCAGCTAATTTAAGACCCAAATGGTATCCTTGTTCGCCGTAGATAAAAAGGAGTGGGCAATGTAATGACATGTATAAAGGATGCAATTTGTTAATTCGTTGCGGAGTACCGTTGTGTTTATCAATAATAACAACATAGTCAGTTGCTACATCCAGACCACCTTCAAATACTATCGCAGCAATCGAATCTCCTGTAGGTAATTCATACTGTCTTGAACCAATGACACCAAAGAGCTTGAATTTAAACTCAGGGATATCAGCCTCTGCCATCTTGTTTCTTGCTATTCTAAACACTCGCACCAATTCATTGTGATTTTCCAAAAATTCTATGAAGCCTTCTACAATTTCTCTCTGCAGCCACTCACCATTTCTTTGGAAATTTTCCAAACGTTTGGCGACCTCGTTATCTGTGTCACATATATAAAGTTGTAAAAACTTAGGTCCTTTTCCTGGCTGCGGACACATACTTCCTATCCAATGGTAAATCTGCCCTGAAATTTTAAAGACATAAGGACCGCGGCCTGTGTTAATAGACTTATCGATCTCAGCGCCTAAAGATGTCATTGCAAACATCTGATTGTAGGCTCTAATATTTTCCATAAAATGACTGTCAGTGAATAATTGCTTTATATATTCTGGATAGTCATCGTGTGCAGGCAGTTGCACCTGGCCCCTGTTGCAACACCTGCGATATTCTGGATGCAGGCATGAACTTTTCGCGATCCTTTCATCGGACCAGAAAAGAGCATTGCAATAATCACATTTGCGGTTGCAGTGGCCCATATATATGTATGTGCTTGGAGGTCCTGTGTATAGGAGATGAGAGCATGAGAAAATGGAAGAAGCACATTAGCTGAATAAGGTGAAAATAAGCAAGACTATACAAACCTTGCCTGGGACGCGCTCTTCTATTTAGTGACGCATCTGTATGAGGCCGTGCACTCGTTGAAGAAGTTAAACGGGCTGCATGGTTGCAAGAAAAGTCAAATATTGTTAAGAAATTGAAAGAGGGTCTCATCATATGATAATATAAAAATCGTTTAAAATGAATAAAGCGGGCGAAAAAAATTTAACGTAAGGAACCTTATTTTCAGTATACATAGTCTAAATAGTTAGAAGAATGTTTTGACAAATAGTAAGAAAAAAACAACAAAGCATCAAACCTTGGCGAATACGTGTTGGTCTATTGTTTCTGGCACTCGCAGACGGCTCAGTTGTTGTTGAAGAAGTTAAACGGCCTGCAAAAAAAAAAAAAAAAAGCAAAAATGTTGCTAAGAAGCTCAAAGAAAGTATGACCATATGATAATCTAAAAGCTGTTTAAAATGAATGAAGATATGAATACACAAAATGGAAAATTATAAAAATCATTTAAAATGAATAAAGCGTGTGATCAAAAATTTAACATAAGGAAGCATATTTTCAATATATGTAGTCAAAATAGTTAAAAGAATGTTTTAACAAATAGTAAGAACAAAACAATGAAGCATTAAACCTTGGTGAGCACGTGCTGGTCTATTGTTTCTGGTACGCGCAGACGCCTCAGTTGTTGTTGAAGAAGTTAAACGGGTTGCAAGAAAAGGCAAAAATATTGTTAAAAAGGTCAAAGAGAACATGACCATATCATAATATAAAAGTTGTTTAAAATGAATGAAGATATGGATACACAAAAAGGAAAATTGGAACCTTGCAAATGATGGATTCGTCGATTTACTTCGGTACCCGCATGTTCAGTGGCAGCCGATGAAGAACATGGGTCACCTGTAATATGGATGCATACACTAAGAAATATGTATGGTTCATAAATTGTGTAATTAAATATTAATAGATAGTTGTAATGTATTAAGAAACTTTTAAAAATGAATAAAACGTGTGATCAAAAATTTAACATAAGGAAGCATATTTTCAATATATGCAGTCTAAATAGTTAAAAGAATGTTTTGAAAAATAGTAATAACAAAACAACGAAGCATCAAACCTTGGCAAGCACGTGCTGATCTATTGTTTCTGCTACGCGCAGACGCCTCGGTTGTCGTTGAAGAATTTAAACTGGCTGCAAGAAAAGGCAAAAATGTTGTTAAAAAGCTCAAAGAGAAGATGACCATATGATAATATAAAAGGTGTTTAAAACAATGTTTTGACAAATGCCATTAACAAAAAATTGAAAAAATGAAGGAACAGGGAAGCGATGCCAGAAGAAGCAAGCACCAATACTACTCTGGTACGTGCAGAGAACTCGTCTGTCCTTGAAGAAGTTAAACTGCCTGTTAGAAAAGACAAAAATGTTGTTAAGAAGCTGAAAAAGTACCTGATCATATGATAAAGAGCAAATACAAAAAACAACGATTTAACAAATGGTACTAACGAAAAAAACGAGAAAATTAAGCAATACGGAAGCAATACCAGAAGAAGCAAGTGCCAATACTATTCTGGTATGTACACACACCTCATTTGTCGTTGAAGAAGGTAAACGCACTGTAAGAAAAGACAAAATTGTTGTTGAGAAGCTGAAAGAGTGCCTAACCATATGATAAAGGGCAAATACAAACCTTGGCGAACATGTGGTGCACCAGCTGCTACGTAAGACGATCCTGAAGCTATTTTTTCTTTTTGCCGACCATAGTTATCTGTGTCATTGTGTTCAAAAACTTTACGTTTTCCTTTATCCACTGGTATTGGAGTTATGGGACCAAGTGAGTCGATATGGGGTGAATACAGTGTGTGTGTATATTGCACATCTGGTACGTTGGTATGGCCTGAAATAACAACAGGTGTAACAAATTACACACAGATAACCTTTGAAAAGCAATACCAAATATTAAAGGAAGAAAAATAAGGAAGGATCAGTATACGCACATATTTTTTTCGTTGGCGAGCAAGGCAACAACCCACTAATATGGTCTTTGCTGTAATCAGCATTGGTTGTTTGATGACCATGACGTACATCATCAGCCACAATTTCAGATGAAAGTATCTGAGGTTTCTCTAAGACTACTTCAGGTATTTCATAAACTTGTGATGCCGCCCGTTTTCGTGTGCGGCTTAGTTCTATAGCATTAGGCAAATCTTCTAAAGTTTCTTTGTCCAAATTATGGTGCAAACTTTCGCTGGTTTCTCTATTTGTAACATATTCATAATTACAGGCCTTCTTAACAACAGAAGATAAACATGCACCGCTTTCATCTACATCAGTGAGTTGCCTCTTGCCTAGCATAATTACAGACCCGAAATCAATTGATTACACCAAACTGAACAAACTTTCTAGAATTACTTTTGTTCCACAAAAACAAACATCTGAGTTTTCCAAAAACCGAGGCATCTCAAATCTAGTTTATAAACCATTAGTTGCTTCCAAATCTCTTTCAAAAATGGAACAGATGTCATCAAACAACACTTTTAACACAAGTGCTGCCAGAGGATTTCTTGTTGATATTAAAACCAGAATTATGCAACTTCAAATGACTTTAGAATCTAAAATGAAACTAACTGAGAACAATTGGAATTTAGCGGTTCATTTACAGCTAAAAAAGATTCTTGAAAGTGAATTTGTTCCTCAAATTAATAACATTAATGCTCGAGTAATTCATTTTGAAAAAGCATTTTTAACTGAAATAGTTGACTTTGTCAAGGACCACTGCTAGGACCCTGGACACACGATTAAGGTGGTTAAACCTTGTGACTTTGTGTGTATGATATGTTGTGTTAATATGATTAAGTGCGCGGAATTCACTCAACCACACTTAGAAGGTTGTGTATGTTATGGAAATGGAATTGTTATGTTTGTTAGTTAGCAATGAACACATAAAGATTATCACCAAACGATTCAATATTATTAATGATAATAATACGAGTGATCTTGAAATATCACTAGGGATACAACCTTGAATCTTATGTTTTTCTAACTTGTGATATTCTTGTGTTTGTTCTTATCTAACAGTTATATGAGTTCTTACAAATAACACATATATGCATGGACACTTGACAACTACTTTTCTAAAACACAAGTCTAAGATCTCTTTTATAGTCCAAGAGATCTATTACAATATTGCTTAAAGTCTTTAGCCGACTTACTTTGTTAACTTATCTTGAGTGTCAGTACATAAGATACAACATGTATCTGTGTACACAACTTGTTAACTAAGCACATGGGGTAAGATATTATCTACCGTATATTGTTGACCAAAATACAAATAATATCTTTTCAATCTTATCCACTCAGCAGCAGCAATGAGCATTAGCAGCAGTAATGAGATAACGCTATCAGCAGGAATGAGATAATGATAACAGCAAGAACAGATGCACTAGCAGCAACATCAATCAGCAGCATTATCATCAGTAGAAACAATACACTACCAGTAGGAACAATGTATTACCAGCAGCAACAGAAATGTACTACCAGCAGGAACACACTTAGAGTATTTCCCGATTCTTGAACTTCAGAATATTTAATTCCCAACAATCCTCCCCTAAACATGTGAATCCATTTCAACATGTTTCTGAATTAAATGAGGACTTGTGAAGATCTTTCAAACACTTCATAGTCAGACCCTTGATATGAACTTTCTTCAATTCTGAACTCATCTGCTTTCTTTGACTTTAACAATATCAACACATTGCTCCAATCTTGGACTAAAAGATGGTGCAATTTCCTTGGATGGAGGAATTATAAGAGGCAATGATGCTGTGTATCTTGGATGCTTGTTTCAACAAGTGAAATCATCTAACCAGCATGTCTTTGAAGTGAAATTGAAACTTTTCTTCGTTTGACCTAGATAGAACTTTCTCCTTTGGAATGTTCTTGTCATTTTCAACCTCCTCATCATCTTGTATGCTCTTGTCTTCTCCTTCCTTTTATTGGATTATCTTCCTTTTCTGGGCTATTATTTCCTCCCCTGAGATTGTTACCTCCCCTGAGATACAAATAACTTTTGTTTCCTCCCCTTGTTTGGAAGATCTCACTATGTACCTTTGACTGATCTATCAATGTGAACTTGTTGTCAGACAATATTGTACATGAAGCCATCAATTCCTTAAGAGTTTAAGTTACTGTCCTCATCACTTCTAGGTGTGTTAACTCCTATGAGAGGTGAATCAGTGGACATTTTGATTCATGGTCCATCAATGGATGGTTTTTGTGAATCCTTGAAAATCCTTTTAAGAAACCTTTTTAACTTAGCAGTATGTTCATGATTTTAGAATTGAAAAATCATACTACTTTCAACCATTTTGAAGGATTCAAGTGTATAACAGACACTTAATCAACATCTCGGTTTAAAGCAACCTATGGTTGTGTGAGAACCAATGTTTTTCAGTTATAAATAACTGCCTGTGTAAAGATAAACCTATTCAAAAGGCTTTCTTGACAGGGTTTCCAGCTCATAGTAATTGTTGCCTCTAACACAAGTGTTAGATTCACTTTTACTAGCTGTTCTTTCTATCAGATGTCCTCAGACTTGCACATTATACTTAAAAGTATAAAATGATAGAAAGTGAGTTGCATCAGTTACTATCTGATCAACTAAGTCATCAATTCAATGTGAAATATCATAACTAGATTTCAAGAAAGTAGTTTTAAGGAGTTTTGAATTCCCAAACTCAGTCCGTCATAAACCTATTATGGTCAGCAGTTAATATCTCAATTCTGCTGCTTCCATTTCACTTGAAACATCCTTTTGTGTTCACATATTCATACCTGAAATTGTTAGTCTAAAACCAAAAGAACAAAGTACAAAGTACTTGTCTTGCATTAGAATAATCATAAGACCAACTGTATGAATAACACATCTTAAATTTGTACTAACAGCACAAACTTTTTGTAATAACAGCAGTATTAGATAAATCAGCAGCAACAACAAAAAATCATTTATAAAAACACATCATATTGAAAATTTAAAGATTAAGCATTCCAATACTTGCTACCAAGTACTGAAACCTTCCAACATCAAAAGCTTTGGTTAGCAGATCTGCAAAATTAAATTCTGAAGCAATTTTAAGTACTTGAATTAATCTTTTCTCATTGCAGTCTCTTATAAAGTGATGTCTAATTTCAATGTGTTTTGTTTTAGAATGTTGCACTGGATTTTTAATAATACAAATTGTACTACTATTATCAATATGAATAACAGTGTTTAAGAAATTGTACCCATAATCAAGAAGTTGGTTTTGAAGCCATAGAACTTGACTAGAGCAACTTGCAGCAGCTATATATTCAGCTTCAGTTGTTGAATTTGCCACACTTGTTTGCTTCTTACACTGCTATGAGACAAGTCTACACCCAAGGAATTGACATCCTCCAGTTGTTGACTTTCTGTCCAAGCTAGCACCAGCATAATCACTATCTGAATATGCTACCAAGTCAAAAGGAGATTCCCTTGAATACCATATGCCCAACCTTGGTTGACCTTTGAGATATCTAAAAATTATCTTGACTGCAGTTAAATGAGAAACCTTTGGAGTTACTTGAAATCTTGCACAAACACAAACAGAGAACATGATATCAGGTCTAGATGATGTAAGGTACATCAAAGAGCCTATCATAGATCTGTAAGTGTGTACATCTACACTCTCTCCATCTTCATCTTTCAGAAGGTGCTTCTCAGAGTCCATTGGTGTGCTTGGTATTTTTGAATAAGCAAATTGAAATTTTCTAAGTATCTCTGCAACATATTTGTCTTGACTAATAAATATGCCTTCAGATGATTGCTTAACTTGCAAACCCAAAAAGAATGTAAGTTCCCCCATGGAACTCATCTGAAACTTATCTTTCATAAGCTTCTCAAATTCTAAACACATCTCTTTCCTAGTAGATCCAAAGATAATGTCATCCACATACACCTGCACTAACAGAAGATCCTTCTTGTGCTGTTTGATGAACAGTGTCTGATCAATCTTTCCTTTTTGAAATCCATTTTCTAATAAGTAGGAAGCTAGTGTTGCATACCAAGCTCTTGGTGCCTGATGAAGGCCATAGAGAGCTTTCACTACTCTGTACACTTTATTTGGATGCAATGGGTCAATGAATCCTGGAGGTTGTGAAACATACACCTCTTCTTCAATTTTACCATATAAAAATGCACTCTTGACATCCATTTGGTAGAATGTGAAGCCTAAAAATGAAGCATAAGCTAGAAACAGCCTAATTGCCTCAATCGTTGCTACAGGAGCATAAACCTCATCATAGTCTATTCCTTCTTCTTATGTGTACCCTTGGGCTACTAATCTAGCCTTATTCTTGATCACAATTCCCCTTTCATCCCTTTTGTTCTTAAAAACCCATCTAGTGCCAATTACCTTCACACCTGTAGGTAAATCAACTAGCACCCAAACCTTTTGAATCTTGAACTGAAGAAGCTCTTCTTGCATAGCCTCTAACCAGCTTGAATCATCTAGGGCTTTCAGAATGGTCTTTAGTTCAGCTTGTGAGAGAAAATATACAAACAAGCAAGAGTTTGAAAGCTCATGCTGTTTTGAAGCATAAAGGGCATCAAGAAGCCCTTGTTGGTCTGAAGACATCAATTGTTGTCTTGTCTTCACACCTGACTGTATATCTCCAATCACATGTTCCAGGGAGTGGACTTTGTGAATTCTTGTTTGTGGTGTAGTAGGAACTTGATAATTTGATGGAAGATTGTTGAAATCCACCTCATTATCTGAGAATTCTGCTTCTTTTGTTTCTAAAGCGCCAGTAGCAGAATCAGTTGACCGAACAGCAGAATCAGTAAGCTTAGCAGCAGAATCACCAGCAGAAACAGAGACACTACCAGCAGCAACATAAATACTACCAGCAGAAACACTTTGTTGTTCCTGAGTTCCATATTCTTTTCTTTCATCTTCAACACCT
Source organism: Artemisia tridentata subsp. tridentata (assembly GCA_021014915.2). Classification (NCBI taxonomy): domain Eukaryota; kingdom Viridiplantae; phylum Streptophyta; class Magnoliopsida; order Asterales; family Asteraceae; genus Artemisia; species Artemisia tridentata. Next base: position 75,321,255 of record CP139505.1, read on the forward strand.
TTTTTAGCTTTGCTAGAAGAAGATTCATCAGTTGTTGAAGTTGATTCCACAATTGTACTTGACCATATTGGCATTATCACATCATTTTGATCTTTCTCTAATACTGCCTCATTTGTTGTAGTAGAACCTGCAAAATCATTAGTTTCTGCAACAAAAGGCACATAATTCATTGAATTGGTTAGATATTCTAGATCAAATAGCCATTTTGGTCCTTGACCTTCTACATTGGATTTGTTTTCCAAAAACTCCACATGTAGATTTTCCTCTACTATTTCTTTTCTTGTGTTGTAAACTCTAAATGCTTTGCTATTAAGAGAATAACCAACAAAGAATCCTTCATCTTCTTTACCATCGAATTTTCCTAAATGGTCTAAGATATTGAGTATGGTCACATGACATCCAAAAGGTCTAAGAAATCCTATTGCAGGAGTTCTACCATTAAAAAGTTCATATGATGTCTTATTGTGAGGCTGCACAACTAAAACTCTATTTTGAACATAACAAGCAGTGTTGACTGCCTCAGCCCAAAAATTTATTGGTAGCTTAGAATCAGCTAACATTGTTCTAGCAGCTTCAATTAGTGTTCTATTCTTTCTTTCAGCTACACCATTCTGTTGTGGTGTTCTAGCAACACTAAATTCTCTCCTAATACCTTTTTGTTTGCAGAAATCATCCATAACTCTATTCTTAAACTCTGTCCCATTATCACATCGAATGACTTTTACTTTCTTGATTACTTGGTTTTCTATCTGTGTAATGAAGTCCTTAAGGATGCTTGATGTCTCATCCTTAGTGGCTAAAACGAAAACCCATGTAAATCTACTATAGTCATCAGTAATAACTAGACAATATCTCTTATGCATTATACTCATTACTGAAACAGGTCCAAATAAGTCCATATGAAGCATAAACAAAGACTGATTGATAGAGTTAAAAATCTTGGTCTTACAAGTGGCTTTATGTTGTTTGCCTTTTAGACAAGCAATGCATATTTGATCATTTTCAAATCTTTTGTGAGGTAAACCTCTTACCAAACCATTCTTAACAATTTTATTTATGGTTTTGAAGTTAATATGACCAAGCCTTCTATGCCATTTCATTGATTCATCCAATGTGGCCTTTGCAACAAGACAAGTTAAATTCTTTTTAGGAACAATGTTCTTCATGTCTACACTGTACATATTGCCCTTTCTAGGAATTCTAAGAAGTACTTGACTTTCATCAGGCATCTTAAAATCAGGAGAAAGTACAAGACATTCAGTCTCACAGAAAAGAACATTATTCTTTTTGTCACACATTTGTAAGACACTAAAAAGATTATAATTTAGCTCTTTTACATAGAACACATCTTCAAAATCTAAATTTCCGGTTTTGATTGTACCTTTACCAGAAATTTTGCCATGAACACCCCCTCCAAAGGTAACATATCCTCCATTGAAAGCTTCAAAATCTGAGAGATAAGACATGTTGCCTGTCATGTGCCTTGAACATCCACTATCTGAAAATCCTTGATCTTCTTCCTGATCATTTGAATGTTCCTGCACACAAATAAGAGTGTTAGTTTCTTTTGGGGATCCAAGCCATTACTGACTTGGATTTTCCTCTTGCATCAATATAATTCAATCTTTTAAGGACAGTTGATGTAACATTGGATTTTAGAATCCAACATGCTGAGGCCTTAACAGCATTTGCCCTGTTTCCCTTAGCAGCATGAACTGATTGCTTAGCAGCAGGAACTGCTAACTTTTCAATTCTACCCTTTGGTTTCCAAACTTGTTTTTAGACCACTGCCTTTGTTTGAATGGGCCTTAGAACAGTTATTGGTGCATATTTGAAAAATGTTTTTGCACCCTTAGCTGTTGATTTTGGGTTAATAGTTATAAATGGTCGAGCAGCAGGAACAAATTTTCTAGCAGCAGGAACCATATGTCTAGCAGCAGGATCAGATTTTGAGCCAGACTTGTTTTTGACTACTCTTGGGTTTGATCTCTTAGAACTAGAGTGAAAGTGAGATTTAGGTGTTTGCCTTTTGTGGTTCACTCTATGGTTTTCATACCCAGTTACCCATTGGTTATAGAAAGCTGCAAGATGGTCAAAACTACCACATGTATAACAAGCTTTATTATAAAAAGCAAAGTCATCACCTAATTGGTAAGACTTGAGGTTGTTCCAATTCCTTTGGTTACCTCTGGGCTTGTTAGTGGTTCTATATTGTTCACAATATCTAACTGGTTGCCTAACATGCTTAATGTTTGATTTAGGCCTATCAGTATTGTGTTTGACTATCTTAGGAACACTTGTTCCTACTTTCTTAACCACTTCAGGTTTAGACATAACCTGTTCTTCTTCATCATCACTATCAGTTGTGCAATCTTCAACAACTATAGTTTCTCCTTTCTTAACAAAGGACACCTTGTCCTGATAAAGTAAAGTTTTATCTAAACTTTTACTTATCTTCTCTACCTTAAGACTCTTACTAGCCTTAGAACCATATTCCATGATTGGTTCTTGAAACTCAGCTAAACCTGTATGTGCTAGGTCAACACCTGGAGGTGAAGGAACACCTCTATATGGTGGAGGGACAGTTTTGTAACCTACACCTGAATTAGCTTTATCAATTACCTGAGCTTCCCAAATCTTATTCATTCCTTCTGAGGCATGAGCTAAAGTATCTATAGTAACCTTAACATTTTCTTTTTCATTTTTGACTTCAGATAAACGTTTACTTTGATCATTAAGTAATTCATATCTAAATGCTATTCCTCTTTTTAAAGCATTTAAGTCATCAGTAAACGTAGATTCATTCTTTTTAAAATGTTGTATTTGTTTTTCTAAAACTCCTACACACCTCTTATGATTAGCTAAATTATGAAGGGCATCAATTAACTCTTCTTTAAAAGCATCAAATCACTTTTTAATGTCTTCATAATTTTTAAGATTAGGACATGAATTAGTACAAGTAGGAATGGTATCTACCTCTGAATCAGAAGAGGCCATTAGAGCAAATTCGTTGGCCATAAGAGCAGCATTTGGTGGTGCATCCTCTTCATTAGCCATAGAGCTCCAATCATATCCAATACCATCAATAGCCAGCATAGCCTTTGGCTCTTCCACCAGTACTTCCTTATTTCTCTCTTGCTTATACCATGTATTCCTATTATCTTGCTTCCTTGGGCTTCTACATTCTTTAGCAAAGTGTCCCAACCTATGACAGTTAAAACATTCCACTTTCTTCTTATCAAACCCAACAGTATCATTACCATTTATGGTAATTTGCTTTCCAGTTTTTTGCCAAAACTTCTTAGCCCTCATGCAAAGTAAAGCAACTTGCCACTGAATATCCATCTCTTCCAAATCATCACCATCTATCTGCTCAAGGTCTTCATGATTTAGAGGAGAACCACTAGATTGACTGGTTATAAAGGCATAAAATGTTGGATCTCCAAGTCCAGCAATATCCTTTTGTAAACTAGCAGAAGGACCACCATAAGTAGCATTAGAAACACCTTCAACTTCATCTACCTCCTCTGAATGACTAATACTAGGAACTGATAAGAGTGCAGCATTCCCAGAACTAGTACCATAAGTTCCACCCCTTTTTAGACTTTGTTCAACAATTTTAAAGTTGTTGAACAAATCATTAAGTTTCATTGTTTCAATTTTTGGTTTGTTCATCCAGACAATAACATGAGTATGGAATTCATCAGGTAGACTTTTCAAGAACTTCAAATTGAGATCTTCCTTCTCTATCTCAACACCCAACACAGCTAACTGACTGACAAGCTTGTGTAGTCTTGAAAATAGCTTATCAAGAGACTCATTACTAAAAGCAGTAAAGTTTTCAAATTGTTGCTTTAGCAATGTCTTCTGTGTCTTTTTGGTAGTTTCTTTACCACCAAACCATGAACAAATCTCTTCAAAAAGAGTTTTTGCATCAAGATATTTGCTAAAAGATAGCATCTGCTCACCAGGAATGGTCATAAGCAACAAGTTTCTTGCTTTTTGATCATTTCTCTTCTGTATCTTTTCATCATTGGAAACTGGTCCAGTATTTCTTTTTCTAACTGTTTTCCCTTCAACAAGAACATCTGAATAGCATAGAGTGAAGGAATCACCATACTGAATTATATCCCAAAGAGCATAATCTTGAACCATAAAATATTGCTCAACTCTCATCCTCCATAACTCAAACTCATTTGGTTTGATCATGGGCAACTTTGCAGCAACATTGGTTTGAACATCTTGTACATCCATTTCTGTTTCTTCTAAAAAAAACAACTATATCAGCCTTGCTCTGATACCACTTGCTAGGACCCTGGACACAAGATTAAGGTGGTTAAACCTTGTGACTTTGTGTGTATGATATGTTGTGTTAATATGATTAAGTGCGCGGAATTCACTCAACCACACTTAGAAGGTTGTGTATGTTATGGAAATGGAATTGTTATGTTTGTTAGTTAGCAATGAACACATAAAGATTATCACCAAACGATTCAATATTATTAATGATAATAATACGAGTGATCTTGAAATATCACTATGGATACAACCTTGAATCTTATGTTTTTCTAACTTGTGATATTCTTGTGTTTGTTCTTATCTAACAGTTATATGAGTTCTTACAAATAACACATATATGCATGGACACTTGACAACTACTTTTCTAAAACACAAGTCTAAGATCTCTTTTATAGTCCAAGAGATCTATTACAATATTGCTTAAAGTCTTTAGCCGACTTACTTTGTTAACTTATCTTGAGTGTCAGTACATAAGATACAATATGTATCTGTGTACACAACTTGTTAACTAAGCACATGGGGTAAGATATTATCTACCGTATATTGTTGACCAAAATACAAATAATATCTTTTCAATCTTATCCACTCAGCAGCAGCAATGAGCATTAGCACCAGTAATGAGATAACGCTATCAGCAGGAATGAGATAATGATAACAACATGAATAGATGCACTAGCAGCAGCATCAATAAGCAGCATTATCATCAGTAGAAACAATACACTACCAGCAGGAACAATGTATTACCAGCAGCAACAGAAATGTACTACCAGCAGGAACACACTTAGAGTATTTCCCGATTCTTGAACTTCAGAATATTTAATTCCCAACAACCACAAATCCTTGATAAAGAAGGCTAATGAATCTATTGAGTAAATCAATGTTTTGGAAAATTTAAATGATTCTCTCTTAGAAGCAGTTATGTCCACTGATATTATGTCCATCATTTTACAAACATATTCTTTTGAAGACGATGAAAGATTGCGAGCTGAGACCTCTGAAATTCTTTCAAAATATGAAAATGCTCTTTTAAAACTTGAAAAGGAAAACTTGTCATATTTTAAACAACTTGATTGAAAAACCGAGGAATGCAAGTATGACAAACTGTCGTATTAGCATGCCTATAAGGACATGAAAGCACAAAATGATCTTTTGAGAGCTCAGCTAGAAAGTCAAAAAGGGAAGGGTGTGGATACTAAGTTTGTAAAACCATCGACTTCGGATAAACCAAATACCTCCAAACCGGTTGTTAACCAAAAATGTCGATTTCTTAATATGTTCCAAAAGTCGATGTGAACAATGATTTGACAAAACCAGTCACTCCACAACCCTTACCGAAACAAAAAGAAACAAATATTGATAAAGGAAAAGCGGTTGTTGAAAAACTAAAAGTGATGGCACCTGGCCTTTATAGGATTAGTCCCACTATTGTGTCTGCCTCCACATCTAAAACATATAGGACAAACGACAAGAGCGTAAAAGATAATCCAAAAGAGTCTAAGAATGCTAAAACAACTTCTAAGGACAACAATGTAAATCCTAATGCGTGTGCCTTACCTTCTACAGGTTTAGAAAGCACCTCTAGGAGCAGCAGACTACAGCCTAGGAGCAATACAAGGAACAATAGAGTCTCGCCTATCTCTAAGAGTAGATGCAAGAATAAAGTTGAAGAAGTAGAAGAACACCCTAGGAATTTACTGCTTTGTAACAAGAGATCTGAATGTAATGTCAAAAGTACTGTTTCTAATGCATGTAATGACTCTGTTTGTTTAATGTGCAAGAAATGTTTATCTAATGATATTTGTGATGATTATGTTTCTAAAAATGTGTCTGTTACGCCAGAAACAGAAGAACGTTCCAAAAAGAACTAGTGCTGGATCTAGATCTGTAGGAAGACTAATTGCACGATATAGGTCAACCACTAGTAGTCAAATTCCTAGGAACTATCTTAAGTATTGTGTATGGAAACCAACAGGTAGAGAGTTCATACTCCAGAATGGCAAATTGAAAGCTGTTCAAATTGAACCAGTAGAAACTTTCTATAAGTGTGATCCGGATTTTACCCCTAACCCCATGGAACCAAGTTCAAAATGGTTTCCAAATACAAACTCTTCTGTTCTTCACAGGTTATCGAAATATGTCTTTGGATCGTCGACTTGGGTTGCTCCAAGCACATGATCGGGAATCTAAAGCTGCTGATCAATTTCGTCTGGAAATTCATGGGAACTGTACGCTTTGGAAATGATCATGTAGCAGCTATTATGGGTTATGGAGACCTTCAGTTTGGGAATTATTTTATCACTCGAGTGTACTACATCAAAGGGTTGGGACACAATTTGTTTTCAGTCGGACAGTTTTGTGATGCAGATTTAGATGTTGCATTTAGGAGAAATACATGCTTCATTCGGAATTTGGAAGGCGCTGATCTCTTAACTGGGAATCGCGGCACCAACTTATATGCTATTGACATCAACCAAATGGCCTCTTCATCACCAATTTGTCTGACAAGAGCATGTTGAACAAAGTCCTGGCTGTGGCATAGAAGATTATCCCATCTCAATTTCGATAACATCAACAAACTTGCCAAAGACAATATCGTCACCAGACTTCCTAAGTTCAAATACACCAAGGATCACTTATGTCCATCATGCGAACAAGGAAAAAGCAAAAGGGCATCATATAAACCTAAAACCGTACCCAGTTCGGAAGCAAAGTTACATATGTTGCACATGGACTTATGTGGCCCAATGAGAGTTGAAAGCATAAATGGGAAGAAGTATATTCTTGTTATCATCGATGACTATTCAACATATACATGGGTTAAGTTTTTGAGGTCAAAAGACGAAGCACCAGGCATCATCAGTACCTTTCTGAAACGTATTCAAGTCCTACTTCAAGCTCCAGTAAGGATTGTAAGAACAGACAACAGCAAAGAATTCACTAATCAGGAGTTAAGAACTTATTTTGAAGATGCTGGAATCACACATCAGACATCCGTTGTTAGAACTCCATAGCAAAATGGGGTAGTTGAAAGAAAAAATCGAACTCTTGTGGAAGCTGCTCGCACTATGCTAATCTATTCTAGTGCACCACTATTATGTCCTGATGCTGTTGTCACTGCTTGTTTCACTCAGAACCGTTCCCTAATCCATCCAAGATTCAATAAAACACCATATGAGCTAGTGAACAATCAAAAACCTGATATCTCTTACCTTCACGTGTTTAGCGCTTTGTGATATCCAACGAACGACAGAGAAGATATAGGGAAGCTGAAAGCTAAGGGTGATATTGGAATCTTCATTGGATACTCAGAAAACTCGAGGGCATTTCGGGTGTATAATAGAAGAACAAAAAGGATAATGGAGACGATGAATGTGAAGTTTGACGAGATTTCACAAATGGCTTATGAGAGACTCGCTCTTGAACCCGCGCTTAATTCGATGGCATCTAATCAAAACAGATTAGGACCTGCACCAAACCCGCAGACTTCTGGACACATTAGTTCAGGACTCATACCTCAAGGAGCTCAATCAACAACTACTGACAAACCTTCTAAACAAGAACTGGAAAATTTCTTTGTGTTAATGTTTGATGAATACTATGGTGGAACTTTGACAAATGCATCACAACAACATTTCGCTGCACCCGCTCAAAACCATCAACCACCACCACCACAAGATGCATCTACTACAATCGAAGCTGACACACCAACTCCCTCAACATCATCTACATCTACTCCAGCAACTCTAGTATTTGAAATTGTTCTACCAAGAGTTGATGAGCAAAACCAAAGTACACCACTTCAAGAAGAAACAACACATAATCAAAATGATGCTGTGTTAGAAGAAGAAGTATTCAAAAACCCGTTTGCTATAGATTCGGATGAATCATCTTCAAGGTTACAAGAGCCATCTAACACGCATACGTTAAATCCAAGGTACCCTTCTACACTTCAATGGACAAAAGACCATCTAATAGAACAAGTTATTGGTGAACCTTCAAGGCCAGTTCAGACGAGAAGACAATTTGCCACAGACCCCGAAATGTGCATCTACATTTGCTCAATAAGCCTCAAAGAACCAAAGAATATTCGGGAAGCAATGGCAGAAAATGCATGGATAGAAGCGATGTAGGAGGAACTTCTTCAATACCAGTTACATGATAGTTGGGAATTAGTTCCAAGACCAATTGACAAACTTGTCATTGATCTTAAATGGTTATGGAAGAACAAAAAGGATAAAGAAATTACTGTAATTCGCAACAAAGCTCCTCTCGTGGCTAAAGGATTCCGACAGGAAGAAGGGGTAGATTTTGAAGAATCATTCGCGCTAGTAGCAAGACTTGAAGCAGTCCAGATTTTCTTAGCCTATGCAGCTCACAAAAACATCACTGTATATCAAATGGACATCAAGACTGTGTTCCTGAATGGAACTCTTAAAGAAGAAGTGTATGTGAGTCAGCCAGAAGGATTCATTGACAAGGAACATCCAGACTGCGTCTACAAGCTAAATAAAGCCATTTATGGTTTAAAACAAGCTCCAAGAGCGTGGTATGACGAACTATCATCTTTCCTGATCAAAAATAATTTCACCAAAGGAACTGTTGATTCTACCTTGTTTACAAGAAAATACAAAGATGACATTTTGATTGTTCAAATTTACGTGGACAACATTATCTTTGGGTCCACTAATCCGAATCATTCAAAACATTTTGAAAATATCATGAAAAGTAAATTTGGAATGTCCATGATGGGGGAACTTAAATTCTTTCTTGGTTTACAAATACACCAATCCCCTCGTGGTATTTTTATTAATCAAGCTAAATATACAAGTGAGATTTTGAAAAAACATGGTATGGAAAATTGTGACTCTGTTGGTACACCGATGGTCACTTCACCAAAAATCGGTGCTGATTATTTGGTAACCCATCGATCCAAAGAAATATTAGAGCATGATTGGTTCTCTCATGTACCTTACTACTAGTCGACCCGATATTCATTTTGTTGTTTGCTTATTAGCATGGTTTCAGGAAAGGCCTACCGAACTTCACCTCCAAGAGGTCAAACGGATCTTTCGGTACCTACGAAGAACCATTAACATGGGACTTTGGTATTCGAAGGATTCCGAGTTCAAACTAATAGCATTTTCAGATGCCGATCACGCAGGGGGTCAAGTTACAGCAAAAAGAACATCAGGAGGAGCATAATTTTTGGGTGAAAAGCTAGTAGGTTGGTCATCAAGGAAACAAGATTGTACTGCATTATCAACCGCAGAATCCGAGTATCTGTATCTATCTGCGTGTTGTGCCCAAGTTCTATGGATGAGGACACAACTCACAGATTATGGCTTTACTTTCGACAGAATACCTTTGTATTGTGAATCGAAAAGTGCCATAGCCATCTCGTGCAATCCAGTACAACACTCGAAGACCAAGCTTATTAGAGTCCGCTATCACTACATCAAAGAGCACGTAGAAGAGGGTTCTGTTGAATTATTTTTCTTGAAGACGGATTACCAACTCGCCGATCTATTTACTAAATCCCTTCCAAAAGAAAGGTTTGATGATTTAGTTTGACGAATTGGAATGCGAAGCCTAACTCCTGAGGAGCTAGAATGTCTTCTCGAATCTTCTTGAAAATATCTTTCAAAATGCTTCGCTGTATATATTTTTTGAAAAACAAAATACAAAATTTGAAAAACCAACAAAAATAAAATACAAAAATAGAAAATTTCAAAAAAAAAAAATCCAAAAAACATTAGAAATTAAAAAAAAAAACAATATAAAACGAAAAATCCAAAAATATTCTTCTCAAGACATGTCTCTCTTATAATCGATATTCTGTACGTATCTAGAAATGTCATTCAACAATGACACGGACATGTACAGATGCTTGAGCGAGAGTTCACTAAAATATTTTCTAAAACATGTAGTTTCTCAAAATTTTCTTCACAATGGCTTTCGTATACTTTAGTACGAAACCCGAACTTAAATGACGACTTCTGATCATTTTAGATCAGGACTCGTATTTTCAAAGACGAAATCTTTTTCAAAATGTTCGAGTATAAACAAACGAAAAGATTTCAAACAAAAACTCAATTTCCCAAATAGACTTGTGTACATTTCAGTACATAACTCGCACTTCAAAAAGATAACTCCCTCCAAACCCTTAATTGATTTTAAAACTTCTGTTTGAAATACTCTTTCATTAAGCGGGAGTATAAAAACAAAAATGTTCTGATTTCATGCAAAAACAAATCCGTCTATCTCTCCAAAAGTCTTTCTCTTAATCAGTCGATATTAAAAATATCACGAATATGCTATTTTTGAGGGGGAGAAGACGTGAATAAAATGTGATTAAAAATGTTTAAAGATCGTTGTTGAATCTCAAAAGAGCTCGACTCAGATATAACCAATGAATTGACGAAGCTTAAATGTAAGTAATCGAAAAGACTTGTCCTGGATGGGTAATAATTTCAAGCTAGTCTAACTAGTGATGTTAGCGTGTCTCGAATAGGACTTATCTAAGTAGAATGTACCGTCTCGAGAGACTTTCTTTGAACTTGACCAGGACGGATAATAATTTCAAGCTAGTCTAACTAGTGATGTAAGCGTGTCTCGAATCGGTCATGTTCACTGAAAATCGATCAATTCAAAAGTGCGAACTCTACCCAACATGTGTAAATTTATCTTAAAATGCATAAGCACATGTGAAGGGGTATTTCAGAAAATGCAAAACTCTCGAAGTGTTAACAAAATGTGCTTTATAATCATAAACACTTTGAGAGATTTTCACAAAAGGTTTTATTGCATGTGATCAATGAACCTAGGATAATCATGGAGTAATAAGGTGATTATGGTTAGGTTTATGTCCTATGATCCGCCAGAGCCGGAGGGATCTACCCAAGGACAATTCCATTAGAATAAAATTAGAAGTCCTTAGGTATGATTGAAAAAAGGAGTTAAGTGATGAAAGGAGAAAGAATGGGTTGAAGAATTAAAAAGAAAAGTTTATGAAAAGGTGAAAAGAAACAGACCTCCATGAAAACAGAGAGCAGAAACCGGGTCAATACATCTGCTATCGGTTATCACAAAAATGATACCGGTATTGAAGACAAGACGTTACGGACCCAGTGACGCACTGCACAACCCTCCTAGCCACTCAGGTATCTCTTAAAAGATATTTGTTTCATTTATCACGGAGAACCTTGCATAAACTATCGACCTCTCACTTCGAGATGTGTTGATATTGAAAAGGTGACACATTGCTCCATGCCGCCGACTACTAAACGAAAACGCACGTAATCGAGTCTAGAGCCATGAGATTCATCACAACATCTCGTAGGATACACTTCCTATGCATAAACTTGTGTTCGCCAAAAAGGACACAAGTTGTATAAGAGTCTTTATGAGATCTTCGGATCTTGCCTTACATATTATGGTGGTTACTTTATGTTCCAAACGATCTACAGTCGTGGAGTGATACTTTGGTAGACAAAGAGATCAAGTTAAAGACAATGAGTTACATCAAAGTCAAAGAGCTAATCAAGAAGTAAAGAACAAGTTTATGAATCAATTAAGGAAGGCACAAGTATGAAGTTCAAAGTCTTATAAAAAAGTGTTGGGTTTTATATATTCTATAGATTTGATGATACAAAACAAGAAGAATGAAACATAAAGATTGCTGAAAAGATAAGCAAAATACACCAAGTAGATACTACTGCTAGGCATAAAATATTCTAATGCTAGTGTATTTTATTCTACTGCTAGTACATTTCATCCTACTGCTGGTGATAATGATACTACTGCTAGTACAATGAAGCTACTGCTGGCGTATCAGATACTGCTGTTGGAATGAGTCATACTACTGGTGAATGGATAAAAATGAAGAAGATATTATTTGTATAAAGGTCAAATATAGTGGGTAGATAAGATCTTAGATATGTGATCAGTCAACAAGTTGTAAACATAGATACATGTTGTATCTTAATGACTGACACACACAAAGCAAGTAGTTGACAAGACTTATCAATATAGTAAAGATCTCCTTGATGCTATAAAAGGAGATCTTAGCTTAGAAGTTAAGTGTGTGATTCGTACTTACAAATTACAAAAACACTAAGTGTGTTAAAATGTAAAGCACCAAAAAGAGTGTGTGTGTGGGAACATCAGACGAGGGGTCTGATGTTGTTATGTTTGTTTAGCCTCAAGGATCTTTGATCCCTGATTAGAGTGTAATTGATGAACTCAAATAAGTACATTTTATTACTATCATTTATCCTATTAATTTGACTTGTTTTACTATATTATGTATGAGGATTGATACTTAATCGTTTACTTTTGTAATTCTCAGGTAAAAACAAGCATTTGGTGAAACTTAGCGATTTTGGACTGATTATGGAGCATAACATGCATAAAGTTAAGAGTCTACTAAAATGAAGAAGATCAAGACTAATCTGCTCCAGATGTGCCGCATCTCACTCATGACATGCGTCGCATCTCTATCAAGATATCACCAGATATGATCCAAGATACAAGAGGACATGCGCCGCATCTAATCATGGAGTTACGCCGCATCTTCTGGCGGTGTACGAATATTCCTGAATATTATAATCTTGGACCCCACGCGAAGTTAAGTCAATGCGCCGCATCTACTTACTAGATGCGCCGCATCTTCCCTCAGACAGAAACTATAAATACCCCAAGACCAGACGAATTTCGTACGCATTATATATTAGATTCGAAGACCGAACAGGAGAAACCTAGGACGAATTCAGTCAAGGCAGCAGCACAAGACACACCCAAATCGAAGATACAAGAGCTGTAAGAAGGTGCTGCATGTGTTTAATTCATTAAGTAGTTTTGTTTTATTGTGTTAGCAAACTTTAATTCATCAGGATTGGTGGCTTGTGTAATGTGACAACGAAAGATTGCACTCCCTTTAATACTTGCTTTCCCATCAATTAAAGTTTATATGTTGATGTCTTTGGTTACTACTTATTAGTGCATTGATAACCTCTGTGTTTATTAGTGGCTTGCGGGCATTTGACTGCGGAAAATAATGTGGCTCCCACGGTTATTACTAAATTGATCACTTAGGAATAACTTTTAGACATAAGTAATCATTAAGGGTTTACTCGCCGATAAGATTAGGACCAACGAGAAAGGGTTAACTACATACACTTCATATAAAGCTATCAATAAAACAAGTGACAATCTACTTAATCATAAGGACAGCCCTCTTATTGTCTCGAGTATTTATCTGTGTACGTGTGTGCTACTTGCTGATTCGTGCCTATTGGTTTATTTTATTATTTAATTGCAAACAAATCGTGCCAGTCTCTCAGGCTGAAACCCCCTTGCGTTAGGATATTAAAATACTGATTAGAATAACTAGATAATACGTTCCACTCTTAGTGATCGACACTCTACTTACCATTATATTCATACTGACCGGGTACACTGCTCGTTAAGTGTGTGTGTTATTGATAAGTCGGCTAAATATAAATTTAAAACTTGAGTAGGCATTAAAACTGCTAAACCGCAACGACACATCACGCGCATCAAGTTTTTGGCGCCGCTGCCGGGGAGTGAATTGTTATTATCTGTTAATTTGATTAGTATTTTAATTAGGTTTTTCTTTTTATTAGATTAATTGCATCATTGTATTATTTTGCATATTTGTTGTATTGTGTGTTAATTGTTTTCTTTTATTTTTGTGTGTTTAATTTTGTTTGTGTGTTTTTATTTTTTGTTTTCATTTTTCGTATTTTTCTGTTCTACTATCGTTGTACTGTGCTAAATCAAACGATACGGCGCATCTGATTTCTCAGATACGGCGTATTGCGTTTAATTTTTAAAAAAATACAACGCGTTTAATTAATTCGATACGACGCATCTTTTCCCCAAGATACGGCGTATCTGTTTTTAATAAGAAAATTTTTCTAAGCGATAAAGTAATACGACGCATCTGCTTTAGCAGATACGGCGTATCTGTTTTTGATAAAAAAAAATTTTCTAAACGTTGACGCCATACGACGCATCTGCTTTAGCAGATACGGCGTATCTATTATTTTAATTAAAAACAGTTTGCGAATTATTAAACAGATACGGCGTATCGATCTTTGTCGATACGGCGCATCTTTCTGAATCAAAAATCATGTATTTTTAAACATAACGAAAGTACGGCGCATTAATTTTTGTTAATACGACGAATATAATTTGATAAATATAGTTGATTTTTGATATTTACTTTGATCGGTCAGCTACTCTCGTTTGCAAGTTGTTTATTTTCAGGATAAATGATGACTCGAGCATCACCAAGAAAGATTACATTCTGAACCAAACCAAGAGACGCTAGCTGAAGTGACCGAACATAAGACGACAAGAGTGGAGGAAAACTCAGTACTGGTAACATTGAACTTCTTAAATTCTTGAAATAGAATCCCAGGTAAACTCTACGATAATTCAACTGCCCAAAGGAAAGTTCTCTACATTATAATCTCAGTTTTATTATCCATGTTATACATCTGATTCAAATCGTAATCTTAATTTTGTATGCTTAAAAACGATATTTGTTCCTAACATCGGAATAAAAACTTATCCACTAAACAATAAGATTACAATTATTAACAAAATGTTTATGTCTATTGCTCTTATCTCGAATTCATTTATATGGTATACCGTTTAACCCAATTGGATGAATAAAGAATCGTGTTTCGGAAGCCAAGGTATGTTCTTTATTTAAATTTCGTTCACTAACATATCATAATACGGCGGATCTAAATATCCAAAGCGCCGTATCCCTGACCAACTAGGACTTATTGACTAGTCAACGAAATTAAATAGATACGGCGCATCCCAATTTTCTAATACGGCGCATCGTGTCACCCTATAAATACGACGGGAATGCGCCGCATAAACACACACAGTTAAGAACTTTCACGCACTAAAATTATACTCGAATCCCGATCGTTCTTCTTTAATCCACCTTTAATCCGATCTAGAATCTTCCTCCTAATCATCAAATTAAGGTAATTACTCCATTTCGATTTAATCTTGATTAATACGAAAATTAGGGTTTATATGATTGAATCGATTCGTGCTTAAATGATATAGATATATGATTAGGACTTGCTCTAGATGGTTTCCCCCGTATTTAATTTGCATAAATAATTGAACTTATAACCTAATTTGATCTAACCGAAAATTTAGGTTTTGGGTTCGATTTTGAATATTTAGCGGGAAGGCGAGTTAGTAGTGGTGGAATGAGATATTAGAACTGATATAAGGAGAATATGATACTGTGATATTTAGTGGTAGTTTACGTCACGGATACGGATTCTTGAAAAACGTGCCTGACCCTTTATTTTATACTGATATGCTTTTAGATGCGGCGCATCTAGGTTGATTAATGCGGCGTAACGACCTATTTCAAAATTGATAAAATTCTAGATACGTCGTATTGATTAATCTAGATACGACGCATCACCATACGCCGTATCTATTGTCTTGCACCGCATCTCTTATACTTTATATAGATACGCCGCACTGATTAAATCAGATGCGCCGTATCTACCTTATTTGCAGACTGTTTACTGACTGTGAATATCTATTTCAGATGGCATTACCAGAGGTCACACTTAGGCATCAGTGGCTACAATTTGAGAACATGGGACTAACTCCTGCCACTCTAGAAGATTACTTGCGTAGGCTTGACTCGATTTACTTCAAGAAAATATTCAGAGTCCAGGTTTTGAGTTTTGATGATGTAGGGTTGATTGGTGGTGGACATGCAGCTGAGAGTTTACAGCATCGGATGGAGATGGTAGTTGCTAGAGACGATGAGGAGGTGGTGTTTAGGTCTAGTGCTTGGGAGAGACTATTTAGGATTGACGAGCCTCTGATTAGGGAGCTCATGCTGGAGTTCTTTAGCACGATTCATTACAGGGAGACGGATTTGGAGATTGATACAGCTGACACTCTGGTATTCAGGTTAGGAGGTGTGCATAGGCAGATGTCGATGAGGCAGTTTATTTTGGCCATGGGGCTACACACTGAGGAGGAGCTTGGATCTGCTGGGTTTGCCAGGTACTGGGCTGAGAGTTTACGGGTTGTCCCTGACAGAGGGTTATTCAGTGATTACTGGGACCGGATTTCTTCATTGGGTGATATTACTACTTCCACCCCCTCATATACTTTGATCAAGGAGCCGATGAGGAGGCTGTGCCACAGGCACCAGTACCCCCACGCACCATCGGGCAGAGACTTGAGGCAGTCGAGGGAGAGTTGAGAGCCCTGAGGAGGGACTCTGAGTGGGTGGTTAGGAGTGTGAGCAGACTTTTAGAGCATCAGGGTATTACCCACACCCGTCCAGATGGTACTGAGGTTGCGGGAGTGGCACGTGCATACGAGCGCAGAGTCCGCCAGAGGACTGATGGAGCCAGCACTTCCGGGACCCATCCAGACGACCTTGCTCACCCATGATCTTACTCTCTTGATTTTACAGACATTGTTCCACACATTATTATTATTTTTTGGATTGTACTGATCACTATTCTCATGTATATATTTAATGTTTCAGTTTATATTTCTTGTTATATCTGATGAAGACTGGCATTAAGTTCAGCATGAGAGTACGAGAGGACGTGAAAGATTAAACCGTGGAACGAGTCATTTTACAACAGACTGTTAACAGTCTGTTTGGTATCTACATGCGCCGCATCTGGTTAACAGATGCAACACATCCTATCATTTATTTTGTTTTATTTTTGTTTCAGGCCCGCATGAGGATACGGCGCATCTCAATTCTGAGATGCGACGCATCTCCTGCAATGGTCATATCTTATTTTTATTTTTCTGCATTTTTATTTTCGACTTTAAAACTCTTTATCAGTTTATTTTTAATGCGGCGCATCCCTGGTTAAGGATGCGGCGCATCTTTATTCTGATCCGTATTTATTCCAGGCTCGATACGGCGTATCTTCTTCAATAAGATACGGCGCATCGACTGACCTGATGATTTTCAGTTTTAATTTTTAAGTTTTATTTTTATCTAACTACTAATGTATTATGCAAGTTGAACCTTTCTTATCTTAGGTGTGTTTTAAAGTGTTGGTGGTATTATAGTTTCCTGGATTTCCTGTGGATACATCAAGTATGAAGCTTTAACGTTCTAATCCACAAGAAGTTGATTTTTGCTCTAATACAAATGGAGGATCATACCGAGCAAATCTCAGGGGAGTTTTCCTGTTCTAATTCTTTTATTTTCCAGTTTTTAACCTTTTATACAAACAACGAGGACGTTGTTTAACTTAAGTGGGGGGATTGGAGAATTAGAACACTTAACAATTACTTGTCCTAAACTTTTTCAAAATATGCTTAAAATGTGCTTAATATATCAAACTTAAAATTTTTTTTAGCATGTTTTTGTTTAAGATCTAAGTTGCATAGCTGCACACATGATGTTATTTTCAAAAATTGTGATTTTCCAAAATTCACAAATCTATGAGTGTGCCGGTGACTTGTAAACTTTAGAACTTGGCTTGTATACTATTCGAGACCACCATAATGAGTATTATTTATATAATTGGAATGACTTGTCTAAATTGGTAAAATTCTAGGATTACACCCAAATAGCCTTTATATGTTATGTGATATTAGCTAACTACACTAGTTAGTTAACCCCCGTATAAACCCTTTTGTTACTCTCATTTTTAGAGTAAGATACCCCTAGAAAAACACTCAGAGCCATTCCTTTCGTTTCTTACACCTATGTTTAAAATGTTTCGTTACACCCTTACACCTTAGCCTACCCTGTAGATTAGAATCCGTGGTTGGTTAATTGCTATAGGCAGAGTGTGTTTCCTTACATTACCTGTGTTCGCGTGCGTAATTCATTATCTTTGGTTAGGTCGGGAAATTGTGATGAAGCGAAAAGTGTACCGCTTTTAAGGGGTCATTTAAGCCCTAAATCGTATTTATTTGATCAAATATTGCCCTAAATCGTTCCTTTTGTCATTTTAGGTACTTTTGAGGAGAAATCTGGAAAAGGAGGCACTTTGGACGTTTTTGGAGCATAAAAGTGAAGAAAACGACAAAGTCTCAAAAATCGGCTAAAAGTTACCTTTGACGGCGTCAGATTTTACTCTGGACGGCGTCATGGCTTGGCAAGAAAAGGTGGATGTGAAATTTACTCATGATAAGCCAGTGAAAATTGCATGTAAATTCTGACGGCGTCACGCTTTAACCTGATCAAGGGCGTCACGGCTTAATTCAAAGAGGGACGGCGTCACGTTCAAGGTCTGACGGCGTCAAGCCTTGATAAGCCAGAACGGATTTTGGAGAGCTAAAGAGGGACGGTGTCAAGAAGGTCATCCGGGAACCCTAAAAGCGGCGAG
The DNA here is from genome assembly GCA_021014915.2 of Artemisia tridentata subsp. tridentata. Classification (NCBI taxonomy): domain Eukaryota; kingdom Viridiplantae; phylum Streptophyta; class Magnoliopsida; order Asterales; family Asteraceae; genus Artemisia; species Artemisia tridentata. Next base: position 75,339,947 of record CP139505.1, read on the forward strand.
GTGACGGCGTCACACTCCATAACGTGACGCCGTCAGATCCAAAAGTCTATATATAGTTTTCAAATTTTTTGTCATTAAAGGAGAACTTAGTGTGGAATTTTTGGGAGAAAACCCTAAGACGATTTTAGCATCTTTTTCAAGGCTTTTTGCCTTGAGATCTTCCATGTTACATTGAAAGATAAGTTATCAATTAATCATTCAATATGTCTATGTGTTGTTTGATTCTATATTGTTCTTGTCTTTTGTTTAACATGTTAGGCTAGATTTATCTTGTGTTTGCTTAGATCTAATGAAACCTAGCTATTGATTATTGGTTATTAGTGTGTTATTAGTTGTATTGGATGATTGTTTATCTATGTTAGGCTTAAGAAAACTGGCTAACTTCCTATTCGGTAACTTGCTTGAACGTCTTAAGAAACATGAACCAAATGCGTACTAAAGGTTTTTATGGTTGTATTTAATGCACAAGCGAATTCTAGTGATCCCATGTTAGGAGCTTCCTAGCCGGCTCGACATAGGAGTGAAGTAGGAGCTTGTAGAGTTGGGGAAGTACGTACGCCACCCCACGATTGGTATTAAGGAATACACCCGTCATCCACGCAACTAATACACACTAATCAACCAGTAAAAGATAGTTAGGGAGTAAGGAAATCTAAGTGAACACATTTCTCTACACATAAGTTTTCACCAACTTTTTATTTTCAGTTATTTATTTTATTTGCATTTGTAGTTATTTGGGTTAGTTGACTAGCAACTAATTCCGCCCACTCCTTCAAAACCGAGATTTTACTTGCTTTCAAAAAATATAAAAACATAAAAAAGAATCTTCCTCAACCCTTAGACCTATTAGAGTAGTCTTTCATACCTAACGAACACTATTCCCTATGGAGAACGATCAATCCCCCGTACTTACCACTACACTATACTACATCGGTCAGGTACACTGCCTGGTGGGGTTGTAAGCCTCTTGAGATCCCTCGAGAGGTAAAACCTGTTGTAAGGTTGCAAAACCACGCATCAAGTTTTTTTGGCGCCGTTGCCGGGGAATAGTTATTGTTTAGGTTGAATTGTTATTTCTATTAGGTCTACTCACTAGATTCCTTTCTAGTGAGATTTTTATTTTATTTTTCTAGGTTTTCTTTAGTCTATCTATTTTCTTTGTGCTTTTGTTCGTAACAGATTTTCATTGACTATTCAGTTTGCCATTATGGAAAACGCGAATCCACCCCTTACACCTGGCGAAGTGGCTTTGTTGCGTAGCCAACTTGAGAATGAGATTAGTGAGCTCAGGGAGCTCAGTAGAATGATTGATATAGAGCTTGATTATGCCTTGAACAACTTAGGGACCGCCATATACTCAGATAATTACTTAGAACGTAATAATCTTACGGTTGATAAGTTGATTGAGAAAATTGAGGAGGTGAAGGTAGATCCTAGGTTGGATGATTGTTTCAATGAATACCCCACTAAGGAGGAGATTGCTTACTATAACAACCTAGTTGATAACCCTCGACCACCTTTTGTTAGAATTGACCCAAAGATTAAGAGAGGTGATCCCGGGAATGTGAAGATACCATGTATGATTGGGTACCAATACGTTGAGCATGCTTACATTGACTGTGAATCCCCAATCAATGTTATGTCCTCAGGCCTTTATATCCAAATCATAAACACACCACTTGAGCCTAGGATGGACCCCAAGTGTCCAGGCGGAGTTTGCAATTTCGTTGGAAGGATTAAGGATATACATATCCTTGTTGGGAATTTTACCTTTGTCACCAACTTCATGATCTTAGAAGATTTGGCAAGTGTTGTTGACTGCCGCCTATCTCGCGTGGTGTTAGGTAAGCCATTTATTGAAGCATCCAATTTAAGGTATGATCGTTCGAAAGGCACGGTTCAGTTTTCTAATCACATAGATAGGATCACATATAGGATGCCTTATCGGGTAAATGAATTTCGTTTTGTGCCTCGATTTGACATGGACAACATTGGTGCGATTGAGGACATCAATGAAGAGGATAAAGAAAAAGGCATGGACTATGTTTGGGATAAGAGAAGCCTTTATTATAAAGATTGCTTAAACCTTGGACCTAAATACAAAATTGATATGGAGGTTGTTAGGATGATTAGAGGGGCAATTGAGAAGCAAAACGGAAAAAACGTAGAAAACGTGACTTTGAGTCTAGCTACAAGACTCGTTAATAAAGAAAAGCGCTTCTTGGGAGGCAACCCAATCTTTATTTGCTTTGTGTGTTTATTTATTTATTTGCTTTGTGTGTTTATTTGTTTGTTTGTTTGTTTTTATTTGTTTCCGTACGTGTGTTTAATTTTTATTATTACTGATTCATGTTCAAAACTAAAATTGTGAAAATGCTTTATTTTGTTTTTAACTTCGTCTTAACTACATATAAAGGTATTTTGCAAAAGATAAGTATAAGGGAAATCTAAATTGGTTTATTAGAACAAATATGAACATGAATCGTAATAATAATAAATTAACATACATATTCGTATTTGTTTGAGTCAAATGCTTGTATCGAGTCATAATGATGTTTTGCAGGATTTCCAGGAAGTAAGGTAAAGGTTTTTTCCTGAAATTTTCCGGAAACTTAAAATAAAAATTTTTGTCAGGTCATTTCTGACGGCGTCAGGGTTTATAACCTGACGGCGTCAGATTTAATTTTCAGAAATTTTTGAAAGTTTTGTTTTTAAAAAGTTTTTATTAAAATCTCCAACTTATAATCTCCAGGAATCTGCAAAGTTATCATTCCACAAGCATTATATCCTTATATATAGATTTTATCCCGCCGATGTTATGCAGGTTTTCGTGTTTGTTTTCTCAGGTTTAACAGGTTATTTTGGACAAGGAAATGTTTTTGGATCAAGCTTTTGGCGATGCATTAGTCATGGAGCTTCAACATTACTTTGGAATAAGATTTAACCGTGTTACTTCATTATCCACCGAGCGAATCAGGGGAGTATTTGATTTCATTCTTTTACTTTTTGCTTTTACATCTTGTTATTTGAACATTGGGGACAATGTTCATCTTAAGTGTAAGGGGAGGGTAAAAGTACGATTAGAGAATGCTATTACGCTTGATTTTTGTTTGTTTAATAGTAGATGTGTAATAAAACTGAGAGAAATACTTGCTAAGGTAATTTTAGTGCCAAATTTAAAATTTTTTACAACATATAGGAGTGAAACTTTGATCTTAATGAGCGTCTCACGGATAGGAGTTATATGACTAGCACAAAAACCGTACCACTAAAAAATTTTCCACCCCCAAATATGTGAGGTTCGCCCCTAGAATTGGTAGGAAAAGCATTTATGCTATGATGTGTGTACCGGTAGCACTTAGATTCTAGAACTTGCGTTAGGACCATTCCAAGGCCACAAGTGAGACTACATTCGTGTAGTTAGATTTACTACATGATAAGAGGCATTAGGATTAACCCATTGTTTTACACCTGTGTTTTTGTTATAATTACTTTGGCTACATTGGTCAAGTAATTCTCCCACACCCTTTGCGTTGTACTCATTTTTAGTACACGATACCCCTAGTACACCCCTCAGAGCCTATCTTTTCGTTTCGACCTTTAAGCATTTTACTTAAAGGAAGAATTTGTTACACCCCACTTAAATGTACACCCAAATCGCCTTAGCCTACCTTGTATGCACTCATTTTTAGTGCATTATTGTTACAACATTTGTTTAAACCCAAGTTAATTATCTAGTTGATTACATGGTTGCTAAGTCGAGTCATATCCTTGTACATATTGTTTTGGGACGATTGGGACTCATGGGTAAAGTACTAGTGTAATGGAGTAATGGGGAAGAACATCATTTATTACCCCCATATGTGCTAAATATTTTAAAAAGTACTCCAAGTTTTTCGATTATCTTAATTCGAGTCATTAGATTAGTTAATTGTAAAGTTATGTAAAAGTTCAAGTGTAAGGGGATGCAATGCTCCTATGATGTATTATTTTGGATGGTAGGGCAAAAGTGTATGAAAAAAAAAAAAAAATACAAAAAAAATGAGAAAAAGAAAAATAGAAAAAACATACGGACTACCATCCCGTTTCATTTTTATTTTATGTTTTTGTTATTTTCTTTCATTAGCTTAAATCGAGTCGAGTCTTGGCTTAGCAACATTGTATAGTACATGTAATTGATCAAGATCTTTAACTCGCCACCAGTAAAATATCCTATATCCAACAAAACCGTGTTTTCCTTTTCCCTACACCTAACGTTATAACCCATTTAAAAGCCCTCTTTGATAGTTTATCTTAGGTGCTTACGCCTAGTGGAGGAGGTTTTCGATCCTTTCCCAAGCCTATGGTAATCTATTTGCTATGACAGGTAGTGAGAGATATTATCCGTTTTCATTTATGAGATTTATTTTGATGACACTTGAGAGATGTGAGTATCTAAACACTACTTGTGAGGTGCTAGTTTATAATCTCCGTGCTTATTATGATTGAAGTGGAACGATTATTTGTTGTAATTACTTTTATGTTTGCATTAAATGACCCCTAACTTGTATTTTGATTAGAATAAAAGCGCATTTGCTTGAGGACAAGCAAATCTCAAGTGTAAGGGTATTTGATGAAGCGAAAAGTGTACCGCTTTTAAGGGGTCATTTAAGCCCTAAATCGTATTTATTTGATCAAATATTGCCCTAAATCGTTCCTTTTGTCATTTTAGGTACTTTTGAGGAGAAATCTGGAAAAGGAGGCATTTTGGACGTTTTTGGAGCATAAAAGTGAAGAAAACGACAAAGTCTCAAAAATCGGCTAAAAGTTACCTTTGACGGCGTCAGGTTTTACTCTGGACGGCGTCATGGCTTGGCAAGAAAAGGTGGATGTGAAATTTACTCATGATAAGCCAGTGAAAATTGCATGTAAATTCTGACGGCGTCACGCTTTAACCTGATCAAGGGCGTCACGGCTTAATTCAAAGAGGGACGGCGTCACGGTCAAGGTCTGACGGCGTCAAGCCTTTATAAGCCAGAACGGATTTTGGAGAGCTAAAGAGGGACGGCGTCAAGAAGGTCATCCGGGAACCCTAAAAGCGGCGAGGTGACGGCGTCACACTCCATAACGTGACGCCGTCAGATCCAAAAGTCTATATATAGTTTTCTAATTTTTTGTCATTAAAGGAGAACTTAGTGTGGAATTTTTGGGAGAAAACCCTAAGACGATTTTAGCATCTTTTTCAAGGCTTTTTGCCTTGAGATCTTCCATGTTACATTGAAAGATAAGTTATCAATTAATCATTCAATATGTCTATGTGTTGTTTGATTCTATATTGTTCTTGTCTTTTGTTTAACATGTTAGGCTAGATTTATCTTGTGTTTGCTTAGATCTAATGAAACCTAGCTATTGATTATTGGTTATTAGTGTGTTATTAGTTGTATTGGATGATTGTTTATCTATGTTAGGCTTAAGAAAACTGGCTAACTTCCTATTCGGTAACTTGCTTGAACGTCTTAAGAAACATGAACCAAATGCGTACTAAAGGTTTTTATGGTTGTATTTAATGCACAAGCGAATTCTAGTGATCCCATGTTAGGAGCTTCCTAGCCGGCTCGACATAGGAGTGAAGTAGGAGCTTGTAGAGTTGGGGAAGTACGTACGCCACCCCACGATTGGTATTAAGGAATACACCCGTCATCCACGCAACTAATACACACTAATCAACCGGTAAAAGATAGTTAGGGAGTAAGGAAATCTAAGTGAACACATTTCTCTACACATAAGTTTTCACCAACTTTTTATTTTCAGTTATTTATTTTATTTGCATTTGTAGTTATTTGGGTTAGTTGACTAGCAACTAATTCCGCCCACTCCTTCAAAACCGAGATTTTACTTGCTTTCAAAAAATATAAAAACATAAAAAAGAATCTTCCTCAACCCTTAGACCTATTAGAGTAGTCTTTCATACCTAACGAACACTATTCCCTGTGGAGAACGATCAATCCCCCGTACTTACCACTACACTATACTACATCGGTCAGGTACACTGCCTGGTGGGGTTGTAAGCCTCTTGAGATCCCTCGAGAGGTAAAACCTGTTGTAAGGTTGCAAAACCACGCATCAAATTGCACAATGCAATTGGAGTGAAAGTAAATATTGTATATCTTTGAGTTTATTTTTCGTGTGTTTACTACTTTCGCTATTACCGTTATTTCTGAAAGTATGAAAAGTATGGAAAAATTATCCGGAAAGAAAGTTGTAGTGATGTGGTGAAATTTTACACATCTATAATTATGTTTCAACTCAAAAAAAAAAAAAAAAAAAAAAAAAAAAAAAAGAATCAAAAAAATAAGAAAAGAAAAAGAAAGAAAGAAAAGTTGGAAGTTAGTTTTAACCAACTTATGTAAAGTTATGTAAGTGGTTCATATGGCCACTATTTGTTGTACTATATCTATGGATTGAATGGGAATTGGCAGTTATGGGAACGCCAATTAAGGTTTATTCTTTGATTAAGATCTTGTTGAGTATAATTCGTGTCTACCTAAAGCGTGTGTTTCAAGTGTTAAAGCGTGAGTTATTCAATGATATGAGTCTTATTCATGGGATGGTTGGGATAGTGATTAACCACACTTAGGATTTTAATTTATTTGTTTTGTTTGTTTTTATTTTTACACCAATTTATATCCCAAATGTTATCCATACCCTATATTGTTCTTTATCCAACCAAACCTTTGATTTATTGAGATTAGGGATTTGAGCAATCTTAAGTATCGTAGTCGTGGATTTGGCTATGTATTTATGATTTTGTCGCCCTTTTTGATATATTATTATTGGTGAAGTTTGGACCTATCTTTGGCCTATTCGAGTTAAGGATTTGAGCAATTGCAAGTATCGTGTTCGTGGATTCGATCATGTATTTGTGATTTTGTCGCCTTTTCTGGAATATGAGATCGATAGTGATTAAGAATAATTAACCCTTAAGCCTAAAAACCCTTTTTACCGCTTTAGACTTGTTATTCCTTAGCTTTAGTGGAGGAGATGTGTATACTTGCCAAGCTTATGATAGAATATTCGTCACGACTGGACAGTTAAACGATTAGATTTGCTTTTATCGAATATTTTATTTTACTTCTAATTCGTAAAGTGTTTAGTTGTGTGATTATGAAATAAACGAATACATGCTTAAATATAAAAATAAATCCTAACATCTTTTAGGATACATTTTCATAAGAGAAATTCTAAGTTTTACTTGGGGACAAGTAAAGTTCAAGTGGGGGGATATTTTATGAACTCAAATAAGTACATTTTATTACTATCATTTATCCTATTAATTTGACTTGTTTTACTATATTATGTATGAGGATTGATACTTAATCGTTTACTTTTGTAATTCTCAGGTAAAAACAAGCATTTGGTGAAACTTAGCGATTTTGGACTGATTATGGAGCATAACATGCATAAAGTTAAGAGTCTACTAAAATTAAGAAGATCAAGACTAATCTGCTCCAGATGCGCCGCATCTCACTCATGACATGCGCCGCATCTCTATCAAGATATCACCAGATACGATCCAAGATACAAGAGGACATGCGCCGCATCTAATCATGGAGTTACGCCGCATCTTCTGGCGGTGTACGAATATTCCTGAATATTATAATCTTGGACCCCACGTGAAGTTAAGTCAATGCGCCGCATCTACTTACTAGATGCGCCGCATCTTCCCTCAGACAGAAACTATAAATACCCCAAGACCAGACGAATTTCGTACGCATTATATATTAGATTCGAAGACCGAACAGGAGAAACCTAGGACGAATTCAGTCAAGGAAGCAGCACAAGACACACCCAAATCGAAGATACAAGAGCTGTAAGAAGGTGCTGCATGTGTTTAATTCATTAAGTAGTTTTGTTTTATTGTGTTAGCAAACTTTAATTCATCAGGATTGGTGGCTTGTGTAATGTGACAACGAAAGATTGCACTCCCTTTAATACTTGCTTTCCCATCAATTAAAGTTTATATGTTGATGTCTTTGGTTACTACTTATTAGTGCATTGATAACCTCTGTGTTTATTAGTGGCTTGCGGGCATTTGACTGCGGAAAATAATGTGGCTCCCACGGTTATTACTAAATTGATCACTTAGGAATAACTTTTAGACATAAGTAATCATTAAGGGTTTACTCGCCGATAAGATTAGGACCAACGAGAAAGGGTTAACTACATACACTTCATATAAAGCTATCAATAAAACAAGTGACAATCTACTTAATCATAAGGACAGCCCTCTTATTGTCTCGAGTATTTATCTGTGTACGTGTGTGCTACTTGCTGATTCGTGCCTATTGGTTTATTTTATTATTTAATTGCAAACAAATCGTGCCAGTCTCTCAGGCTGAAACCCCTTGCGTTAGGATATTAAAATACTGATTAGAATAACTAGATAATACGTTCCACTCTTAGTGATCGACACTCTACTTACCATTATATTCATACTGACCGGGTACACTGCTCGTTAAGTGTGTGTGTTATTGATAAGTCGGCTAAATATAAATTTAAAACTTGAGTAGGCATTAAAACTGCTAAACCGCAACGACACATCACGCGCATCAAGTTTTTGGCGCCGCTGCTGGGGAGTGAATTGTTATTATCTGTTAATTTGATTAGTATTTTAATTAGGTTTTTCTTTTTATTAGATTAATTGCATCATTGTATTATTTTGCATATTTGTTGTATTGTGTGTTAATTGTTTTCTTTTATTTTTGTGTGTTTAATTTTGTTTGTGTGTTTTTATTTTTTGTTTTTATTTTTCGTATTTTTCTGTTCTGCTATCGTTGTACTATGCTAAATCAAACGATACGGCGCATCTGATTTCTCAGATACGGCGTATTGCGTTTAATTTTTAAAAAAATACAACGCGTTTAATTAATTCGATACGACGCATCTTTTCCCCAAGATACGGCGTATCTGTTTTTAATAAGAAAATTTTTCTAAGCGATAAAGTAATACGACGCATCTGCTTTAGCAGATACGGCGTATCTGTTTTTGATAAAAAAAAATTTTCTAAACGTTGACGCCATACGACGCATCTGCTTTAGCAGATACGGCGTATCTATTATTTTAATTAAAAACAGTTTGCGAATTATTAAACAGATACGGCGTATCGATCTTTTTCGATACGGCGCATCTTTCTGAATCAAAAATCTTGTATTTTTAAACATAACGAAAGTACGGCGCATTAACTTTTGTTAATACGACGAATATAATTTGATAAATATAGTTGATTTTTGATATTTACTTTGATCGGTCAGCTACTCTCGTTTGCAAGTTGTTTATTTTCAGGATAAATGATGACTCGAGCATCACCAAGAAAGATTACATTCTGAACCAAACCAAGAGACACTAGCTGAAGTGACCGAACATAAGACGACAAGAGTGGAGGAAAACTCAGTACTGGTAACATTGAACTTCTTAAATTCTTGAAATAGAATCCCAGGTAAACTCTACGATAATTCAACTGCCCAAAGGAAAGTTCTCTACATTATAATCTCAGTTTTATTATCCATGTTATACATCTGATTCAAATCGTAATCTTAATTTTGTATGCTTAAAAACGATATTTGTTCCTAACATCGGAATAAAAACTTATCCTCTAAACAATAAGATTACAATTATTAACAAAATGTTTATGCCTATTGCTCTTATCTCGAATTCATTTATATGGTATACCGTTTAACCCAATTGGATGAATAAAGAATCGTGTTTCGGAAGCCAAGGTATGTTCTTTATTTAAATTTCGTTCACTAACATATCGATACGGCGGATCTAAATATCCAAAGCGCCGTATCCCTGACCAACTAGGACTTATTGACTAGTCAACGAAATTAAATAGATACGGCGCATCCCAATTTTCTAATACGGCGCATCGTGTCGCCCTATAAATACGACGGGAATGCGCCGCATAAACACACACAGTTAAGAACTTTCACGCACTAAAATTATACTCGAATCCCGATCGTTCTTCTTTAATCCACCTTTAATCCGATCTAGAATCTTCCTCCTAATCATCAAATTAAGGTAATTACTCCATTTCGATTTAATCTTGATTAATACGAAAATTAGGGTTTATATGATTGAATCGATTCGTGCTTAAATGATATAGATATATGATTAGGACTTGCTCTAGATGGTTTCCCCCGTATTTAATTTGCATAAATAATTGAACTTATAACCTAATTTGATCTAACCGAAAATTTAGGTTTTGGGTTCGATTTTGAATATTTAGCGGGAAGGCGAGTTAGTAGTGGTGGAATGAGATATTAGAACTGATATAAGGAGAATATGATACTGTGATATTTAGTGGTAGTTTACGTCACGGATACGGATTCTTGAAAAACGTGCCTGACCCTTTATTTTATACTGATATGCTTTTAGATGCGGCGCATCTAGGTTGATTAATGCGGCGTAACGACCTATTTCAAAATTGATAAAATTCTAGATACGTCGTATTGATTAATCTAGATACGACGCATCACCATACGCCGTATCTATTGTCTTGCACCGCATCTCTTATACTTTATATAGATACGCCGCACTGATTAAATCAGATGCGCCGTATCTACCTTATTTGCAGACTGTTTACTGACTGTGAATATCTATTTCAGATGGCATTACCAGAGGTCACACTTAGGCATCAGTGGCTACAATTTGAGAACATGGGACTAACTCCTGCCACTCTGGAAGATTACTTGCGTAGGCTTGACTCGATTTACTTCAAGAAAATATTCAGAGTCCAGGTTTTGAGTTTTGATGATGTAGGGTTGATTGGTGGTGGACATGCAGCTGAGAGTTTACAGCATCGGATGGAGATGGTAGTTGCTAGAGACGATGAGGAGGTGGTGTTTAGGTCTAGTGCTTGGGAGAGACTATTTAGGATTGACGAGCCTCTGATTAGGGAGCTCATGCTGGAGTTCTTTAGCACGATTCATTACAGGGAGACGGATTTGGAGATTGATACAGCTGACACTCTGGTGTTCAGGTTAGGAGGTGTGCATAGGCAGATGTCGATGAGGCAGTTTATTTTGGCCATGGGGCTACACACTGAGGAGGAGCTTGGATCTGCTGGGTTTGCCAGGTACTGGGCTGAGAGTTTACGGGTTGTCCCTGACAGAGGATTATTCAGTGATTACTGGGACCGGATTTCTTCATTGGGTGATATTACTACTTCCACCCCCTCATATACTTTGATCAGGGAGCCGATGAGGAGGCTGTGCCACAGGCACCAGTACCCCCACGCACCATTGGTCAGAGACTTGAGGCAGTCGAGGGAGAGTTGAGAGCCCTGAGGGATCTGAGGTAGGAGATCTCATGAGCCAGGGTTAGTTAGGTTAGGAGTGAGCAGACTTTTGGAGCATCAGGGTATTACCCACACCCGTCCAGATGGTACTGAGGTTGCGGGCAGTGGCACGTGCTACGAGCGCAGAGTCCGCCAGAGGACTGATGGAGCCAGCACTTCCGGGACCTATCCAGACGACCTTGCTCACCCATGATCTTACTCTCTTGATTTTACAGACATTGTTCCACACATTATTATTATTTTTTGGATTGTACTGATCACTATTCTCATGTATATATTTAATGTTTCAGTTTATATTTCTTGTTATATCTGATGAAGACTGGCATTAAGTTCAGCATGAGAGTACGAGAGGACGTGAAAGATTAAATCGTGGAACGAGTCATTTTACAACAGACTGTTAACAGTCTGTTTGGTATCTACATGCGCCGCATCTGGTTAACAGATGCAACACATCCTATCATTTATTTTGTTTTATTTTTGTTTCAGGCCCGCATGAGGATACGGCGCATCTCAATTCTGAGATGCGACGCATCTCCTGCAATGGTCATATCTTATTTTTATTTTTCTGCATTTTTATTTTCGACTTTAAAACTCTTTATCAGTTTATTTTTAATGCGGCGCATCCCTGGTTAAGGATGCGGCGCATCTTTATTCTGATCCGTATTTATTCCAGGCTCGATACGGCGTATCTTCTTCAATAAGATACGGCGCATCGACTGACCTGATGATTTTCAGTTTTAATTTTTAAGTTTTATTTTTATCTAACTACTAATGTATTATGCAAGTTGAACCTTTCTTATCTTAGGTGTGTTTTAAAGTGTTGGTGGTATTATAGTTTCCTGGATTTCCTGTGGATACATCAAGTATGAAGCTTTAACGTTCTAATCCACAAGAAGTTGATTTTTGCTCTAATACAAATGGAGGATCATACCGAGCAAATCTCAGGGGAGTTTTCCTGTTCTAATTCTTTTATTTTCCAGTTTTTAACCTTTTATACAAACAACGAGGACGTTGTTTAACTTAAGTGGGGGGATTGGAGAATTAGAACACTTAACAATTACTTGTCCTAAACTTTTTCAAAATATGCTTAAAATGTGCTTAATATATCAAACTTAAAATTTTTTTTAGCATGTTTTTGTTTAAGATCTAAGTTGCATAGCTGCACACATGACGTTATTTTCAAAAATTGTGATTTTCCAAAATTCACAAATCTATGAGTGTGCCGGTGACTTGTAAACTTTAGAACTTGGCTTGTATACTATTCGAGACCACCATAATGAGTATTATTTATATAATTGGAATGACTTGTCTAAATTGGTAAAATTCTAGGATTACACCCAAATAGCCTTTATATGTTATGTGATATTAGCTAACTACACTAGTTAGTTAACCCCCGTATAAACCCTTTTGTTACTCTCATTTTTAGAGTAAGATACCCTAGAAAAACACTCAGAGCCATTCCTTTCGTTTCTTACACCTATGTTTAAAATGTTTCGTTACACCCTTACACCTTAGCCTACCCTGTAGATTAGAATCCGTGGTTGGTTAATTGCTATAGGCAGAGTGTGTTTCCTTACATTACCTGTGTTCGCGTGCGTAATTCATTATCTTTGGTTAGGTCGGGAAATTGTGATGAAGCGAAAAGTGTACCGCTTTTATGGGGTCATTTAAGCCCTAAATCGTATTTATTTGATCAAATATTGCCCTAAATCGTTCCTTTTGTCATTTTAGGTACTTTTGAGGAGAAATCTGGAAAAGGAGGCATTTTGGACGTTTTTGGAGCATAAAAGTGAAGAAAACGACAAAGTCTCAAAAATCGGCTAAAAGTTACCTTTGACGGCGTCAGATTTTACTCTGGACGGCGTCATGGCTTGGCAAGAAAAGGTGGATGTGAAATTTACTCATGATAAGCCAGTGAAAATTGCATGTAAATTCTGACGGCGTCACGCTTTAACCTGATCAAGGGCGTCACGGCTTAATTCAAAGAGGGACGGCGTCACGTTCAAGGTCTGACGGCGTCAAGCCTTGATAAGCCAGAACGGATTTTGGAGAGCTAAAGAGGGACGGTGTCAAGAAGGTCATCCGGGAACCCTAAAAGCGGCGAGGTGACGGCGTCACACTCCATAACGTGACGCCGTCAGATCCAAAAGTCTATATATAGTTTTCAAATTTTTTGTCATTAAAGGAGAACTTAGTGTGGAATTTTTGGGAGAAAACCCTAAGACGATTTTAGCATCTTTTTCAAGGCTTTTTGCCTTGAGATCTTCCATGTTACATTGAAAGATAAGTTATCAATTAATCATTCAATATGTCTATGTGTTGTTTGATTCTATATTGTTCTTGTCTTTTGTTTAACATGTTAGGCTAGATTTATCTTGTGTTTGCTTAGATCTAATGAAACCTAGCTATTAATTATTGGTTATTAGTGTGTTATTAGTTGTATTGGATGATTGTTTATCTATGTTAGGCTTAAGAAAACTGGCTAACTTCCTATTCGGTAACTTGCTTGAACGTCTTAAGAAACATGAACCAAATGCGTACTAAAGGTTTTTATGGTTGTATTTAATGCACAAGCGAATTCTAGTGATCCCATGTTAGGAGCTTCCTAGCCGGCTCGACATAGGAGTGAAGTAGGAGCTTGTAGAGTTGGGGAAGTACGTACGCCACCCCACGATTGGTATTAAGGAATACACCCGTCATCCACGCAACTAATACACACTAATCAACCGGTAAAAGATAGTTAGGGAGTAAGGAAATCTAAGTGAACACATTTCTCTACACATAAGTTTTCACCAACTTTTTATTTTTCAGTTATTTATTTTATTTGCATTTGTAGTTATTTGGGTTAGTTGACTAGCAACTAATTCCGCCCACTCCTTCAAAACCGAGATTTTACTTGCTTTCAAAAAATATAAAAACATAAAAAAGAATCTTCCTCAACCCTTAGACCTATTAGAGTAGTCTTTCATACCTAACGAACACTATTCCCTGTGGAGAACGATCAATCCCCCGTACTTACCACTACACTATACTACATCGGTCAGGTACACTGCCTGGTGGGGTTGTAAGCCTCTTGAGATCCCTCGAGAGGTAAAACCTGTTGTAAGGTTGCAAAACCACGCATCAAGTTTTTTTGGCGCCGTTGCCGGGGAATAGTTATTGTTTAGGTTGAATTGTTATTTCTATTAGGTCTACTCACTAGATTCCTTTCTAGTGAGATTTTTATTTTATTTTTCTAGGTTTTCTTTAGTCTATCTATTTTCTTTGTGCTTTTGTTCGTAACAGATTTTCATTGACTATTCAGTTTGCCATTATGGAAAACGCGAATCCACCCCTTACACCTGGCGAAGTGGCTTTGTTGCGTAGCCAACTTGAGAATGAGATTAGTGAGCTCAGGGAGCTCAGTAGAATGATTGATATAGAGCTTGATTATGCCTTGAACAACTTAGGGACCGCCATATACTCAGATAATTACTTAGAACGTAATAATCTTACGGTTGATAAGTTGATTGAGAAAATTGAGGAGGTGAAGGTAGATCCTAGGTTGGATGATTGTTTCAATGAATACCCCACTAAGGAGGAGATTGCTTACTATAACAACCTAGTTGATAACCCTCGACCACCTTTTGTTAGAATTGACCCAAAGATTAAGAGAGGTGATCCCGGGAATGTGAAGATACCATGTATGATTGGGTACCAATACGTTGAGCATGCTTACATTGACTGTGAATCCCCAATCAACGTTATGTCCTCAGGCCTTTATATCCAAATCATAAACACACCACTTGAGCCTAGGATGGACCCCAAGTGTCCAGGCGGAGTTTGCAATTTCGTTGGAAGGATTAAGGATATACATATCCTTGTTGGGAATTTTACCTTTGTCACCAACTTCATGATCTTAGAAGATTTGGCAAGTGTTGTTGACTGCCGCCTATCTCGCGTGGTGTTAGGTAAGCCATTTATTGAAGCATCCAATTTAAGGTATGATCGTTTGAAAGGCACGGTTCAGTTTTCTAATCACATAGATAGGATCACATATAGGATGCCTTATCGGGTAAATGAATTTCGTTTTGTGCCTCGATTTGACATGGACAACATTGGTGCGATTGAGGACATCAATGAAGAGGATAAAGAAAAAGGCATGGACTATGTTTGGGATAAGAGAAGCCTTTATTATAAAGATTGCTTAAACCTTGGACCTAAATACAAAATTGATATGGAGGTTGTTAGGATGATTAGAGGGGCAATTGAGAAGCAAAACGGAAAAAACGTAGAAAACGTGACTTTGAGTCTAGTTACAAGACTCGTTAATAAAGAAAAGCGCTTCTTGGGAGGCAACCCAATCTTTATTTGCTTTGTGTGTTTATTTATTTATTTGCTTTGTGTGTTTATTTGTTTGTTTGTTTGTTTTTATTTGTTTCCGTACGTGTGTTTAATTTTTATTATTATTGATTCATGTTCAAAACTAAAATTGTGAAAATGCTTTATTTTGTTTTTAACTTCGTCTTAACTACATATAAAGGTATTTTGCAAAAGATAAGTGTAAGGGAAATCTAAATTGGTTTATTAGAACAAATATGAACATGAATCGTAATAATAATAAATTAACATACATATTCGTATTTGTTTGAGTCAAATGCTTGTATCGAGTCATAATGATGTTTTGCAGGATTTCCAGGAAGTAAGGTAAAGGTTTTTTCCAGAAATTTTCCGGAAACTTAAAATAAAAATTTTTGTCAGGTCATTTCTGACGGCGTCAGGGTTTATAACCTGACGGCGTCAGATTTAATTTTCAGAAATTTTTGAAAGTTTTGTTTTTAAAAAGTTTTTATTAAAATCTCCAACTTATAATCTCCAGGAATCTGCAAAGTTATCATTCCACAAGCATTATATCCTTATATATAGATTTTATCCCGCCGATGTTATGCAGGTTTTCGTGTTTGTTTTCTCAGGTTTAACAGGTTATTTTGGACAAGGAAATGTTTTTGGATCAAGCTTTTGGCGATGCATTAGTCATGGAGCTTCAACATTACTTTGGAATAAGATTTAACCGTGTTACTTCATTATCCACCGAGCGAATCAGGGGAGTATTTGATTTCATTCTTTTACTTTTTGCTTTTACATCTTGTTATTTGAACATTGGGGACAATGTTCATCTTAAGTGTAAGGGGAGGGGTAAAAGTACGATTAGAGAATGCTATTACGCTTGATTTTTGTTTGTTTAATAGTAGATGTGTAATAAAACTGAGAGAAATACTTGTTAAGGTAATTTTAGTGCCAAATTTAAATTTTTTTACAACATATAGGAGTGAAACTTTGATCTTAATGAGCGTCTCACGGATAGGAGTTATATGACTAGCACAAAAACCGTACCACTAAAAAATTTTCCACCCCCAAATATGTGAGGTTCGCCCCTAGAATTGGTAGGAAAAGCATTTATGCTATGATGTGTGTACCGGTAGCACTTAGATTCTAGAACTTGCGTTAGGACCATTCCAAGGCCACAAGTGAGACTACATTCGTGTAGTTAGATTTACTACATGATAAGAGGCATTAGGATTAACCCATTGTTTTACACCTGTGTTTTTGTTATAATTACTTTGGCTACATTGGTCAAGTAATTCTCCCACACCCTTTGCGTTGTACTCATTTTTAGTACACGATACCCCTAGTACACCCCTCAGAGCCTATCTTTTCGTTTCGACCTTTAAGCATTTTACTTAAAGGAAGAATTTGTTACACCCCACTTAAATGTACACCCAAATCGCCTTAGCCTACCTTGTATGCACTCATTTTTAGTGCATTATTGTTACAACATTTGTTTAAACCCAAGTTAATTATCTAGTTGATTACATGGTTGCTAAGTCGAGTCATATCCTTGTACATATTGTTTTGGGACGATTGGGACTCATGGGTAAAGTACTAGTGTAATGGAGTAATGGGGAAGAACATCATTTATTACCCCCATATGTGCTAAATATTTTAAAAAGTACTCCAAGTTTTTCAATTATCTTAATTCGAGTCATTAGATTAGTTAATTGTAAAGTTATGTAAAAGTTCAAGTGTAAGGGGATGCAATGCCCCTATGATGTATTATTTTGGATGGTAGGGCAAAAGTGTATGAAAAAAAAAAAAAAAAAAACAAAAAAAATGAGAAAAAGAAAAGTAGAAAAAACATACGGACTACCATCCCGTTTCATTTTTATTTTATGTTTTTGTTATTTTCTTTCATTTGCTTAAATCGAGTCGAGTCTTGGCTTAGCAACATTGTATAGTACATGTAATTGATCAAGATCTTTAACTCGCCACCAGTAAAATATCCTTTATCCAACAAAACCGTGTTTTCCTTTTCCCTACACCTAACGTTATAACCCATTTAAAAGCCCTCTTTGATAGTTTATCTTAGGTGCTTACGCCTAGTGGAGGAGGTTTTCGATCCTTTCCCAAGCCTATGGTAATCTATTTGCTATGACAGGTAGTGAGAGATATTATCCGTTTTCATTTATGAGATTTATTTTGATGACACTTGAGAGATGTGAGTATCTAAACACTACTTGTGAGGTGCTAGTTTATAATCTCCGTGCTTATTATGATTGAAGTGGAACGATTATTTGTTGTAATTACTTTTATGTTTGCATTAAATGACCCCTAACTTGTATTTTGATTAGAATAAAAGCGCATTTGCTTGAGGACAAGCAAATCTCAAGTGTAAGGGTATTTGATGAAGCGAAAAGTGTACCGCTTTTAAGGGGTCATTTAAGCCCTAAATCGTATTTATTTGATCAAATATTGCCCTAAATCGTTCCTTTTGTCATTTTATGTACTTTTGAGGAGAAATCTGGAAAAGGAGGCATTTTGGACGTTTTTGGAGCATAAAAGTGAGAGAAAACGACAAAGTCTCAAAAATCGGCTAAAAGTTACCTTTGACGGCGTCAGGTTTTACTCTGGACGGCGTCATGGCTTGGCAAGAAAAGGTGGATGTGAAATTTACTCATGATAAGCCAGTGAAAATTGCATGTAAATTCTGACGGCGTCACGCTTTAACCTGATCAAGGGCGTCACGGCTTAATTCAAAGAGGGACGGCGTCACGTTCAAGGTCTGACGGCGTCAAGCCTTTATAAGCCAGAACGGATTTTGGAGAGCTAAAGAGGGACGGTGTCAAGAAGGTCATCCGGGAACCCTAAAAGCGGCGAGGTGACGGCGTCACACTCCATAACGTGACGCCGTCAGATCCAAAAGTCTATATATAGTTTTCTAATTTTTTGTCATTAAAGGAGAACTTAGTGTGGAATTTTTGGGAGAAAACCCTAAGACGATTTTAGCATCTTTTTCAAGGCTTTTTGCCTTGAGATCTTCCATGTTACATTGAAAGATAAGTTATCAATTAATCATTCAATATGTCTATGTGTTGTTTGATTCTATATTGTTCTTGTCTTTTGTTTAACATGTTAGGCTAGATTTATCTTGTGTTTGCTTAGATCTAATGAAACCTAGCTATTGATTATTGGTTATTAGTGTGTTATTAGTTGTATTGGATGATTGTTTATCTATGTTAGGCTTAAGAAAACTGGCTAACTTCCTATTCGGTAACTTGCTTGAACGTCTTAAGAAACATGAACCAAATGCGTACTAAAGGTTTTTATGGTTGTATTTAATGCACAAGCGAATTCTAGTGATCCCATGTTAGGAGCTTCCTAGCCGGCTCGACATAGGAGTGAAGTAGGAGCTTGTAGAGTTGGGGAAGTACGTACGCCACCCCACGATTGGTATTAAGGAATACACCCGTCATCCACGCAACTAATACACACTAATCAACCGGTAAAAGATAGTTAGGGAGTAAGGAAATCTAAGTGAACACATTTCTCTACACATAAGTTTTCACCAACTTTTTATTTTCAGTTATTTATTTTATTTGCATTTGTAGTTTTTGGGTTAGTTGACTAGCAACTAATTCCGCCCACTCCTTCAAAACCGAGATTTTACTTGCTTTCAAAAAATATAAAAACATAAAAAAGAATCTTCCTCAACCCTTAGACCTATTAGAGTAGTCTTTCATACCTAACGAACACTATTCCCTGTGGAGAACGATCAATCCCCCGTACTTACCACTACACTATACTACATCGGTCAGGTACACTGCCTGGTGGGGTTGTAAGCCTCTTGAGATCCCTCGAGAGGTAAAACCTGTTGTAAGGTTGCAAAACCACGCATCAAATTGCACAATGCAATTGGAGTGAAAGTAAATATTGTATATCTTTGAGTTTATTTTTCGTGTGTTTACTACTTTCGCTATTACCGTTATTTCTGAAAGTATGAAATGTATGGAAAAATTATCCGGAAAGAAAGTTGTAGTGATGTGGTGAAATTTTACACATCTATAATTATGTTTCAACTCAAAAAAAAAAAAAAAAAAAAAAAAAAATTGAAAAAATAAGAAAAGAAAAAGAAAGAAAGAAAAGTTGGAAGTTAGTTTTAACCAACTTATGTAAAGTTATGTAAGTGGTTCATATGGCCACTATTTGTTGTACTATATCTATGGATTGAATGGGAATTGGCAGTTATGGGAACGCCAATTAAGGTTTATTCTTTGATTAAGATCTTGTTGAGTATAATTCGTGTCTACCTAAAGCGTGTGTTTCAAGTGTTAAAGCGTGAGTTATTCAATGATATGAGTCTTATTCATGGGATGGTTGGGATAGTGATTAACCACACTTAGGATTTTAATTTATTTGTTTTGTTTGTTTTTATTTTTACACCAATTTATATCCCAAATGTTATCCATACCCTATATTGTTCTTTATCCAACCAAACCTTTGATTTATTGAGATTAGGGATTTGAGCAATCTTAAGTATCGTAGTCGTGGATTTGGCTATGTATTTATGATTTTGTCGCCCTTTTTGATATATTATTATTGGTGAAGTTTGGACCTATCTTTGGCCTATTCGAGTTAAGGATTTGAGCAATTGCAAGTATCGTGTTCGTGGATTCGATCATGTATTTGTGATTTTGTCGCCTTTTCTGGAATATGAGATCGATAGTGATTAAGAATAATTAACCCTTAAGCCTAAAAACCCTTTTTACCGCTTTAGACTTGTTATTCCTTAGCTTTAGTGGAGGAGATGTGTATACTTGCCAAGCTTATGATAGAATATTCGTCACGACTGGACAGTTAAACGATTAGATTTGCTTTTATCGAATATTTTATTTTACTTCTAATTCGTAAAGTGTTTAGTTGTGTGATTATGAAATAAACGAATACATGCTTAAATATAAAAATAAATCCTAACATCTTTTAGGATACATTTTCATAAGAGAAATTCTAAGGTTTACTTGGGGACAAGTAAAGTTCAAGTGGGGGGATATTTTATGAACTCAAATAAGTACATTTTATTACTATCATTTATCCTATTAATTTGACTTGTTTTACTATATTATGTATGAGGATTGATACTTAATCGTTTACTTTTGTAATTCTCAGGTAAAAACAAGCATTTGGTGAAACTTAGCGATTTTGGACTGATTATGGAGCATAACATGCATAAAGTTAAGAGTCTACTAAAATGAAGAAGATCAAGACTAATCTGCTCCAGATGCGCCGCATCTCACTCATGACATGCGCCGCATCTCTATCAAGATATCACCAGATACGATCCAAGATACAAGAGGACATGCGCCGCATCTAATCATGAAGTTACGCCGCATCTTCTGGCGGTGTACGAATATTCCTGAATATTATAATCTTGGACCCCACGCGAAGTTAAGTCAATGCGCCGCATCTACTTACTAGATGCGCCGCATCTTCCCTCAGACAGAAACTATAAATACCCCAAGACCAGACGAATTTCGTACGCATTATATATTAGATTCGAAGACCGAACAGGAGAAACCTAGGACGAATTCAGTCAAGGAAGCAGCACAAGACACACCCAAATCGAAGATACAAGAGCTGTAAGAAGGTGCTGCATGTGTTTAATTCATTAAGTAGTTTTGTTTTATTGTGTTAGCAAACTTTAATTCATCAGGATTGGTGGCTTGTGTAATGTGACAACGAAAGATTGCACTCCCTTTAATACTTGCTTTCCCATCAATTAAAGTTTATATGTTGATGTCTTTGGTTACTACTTATTAGTGCATTGATAACCTCTGTGTTTATTAGTGGCTTGCGGGCATTTGACTGCGGAAAATAATGTGGCTCCCACGGTTATTACTAAATTGATCACTTAGGAATAACTTTTAGACATAAGTAATGATTAAGGGTTTACTCGCCGATAAGATTAGGACCAACGAGAAAGGGTTAACTACATACACTTCATATAAAGCTATCAATAAAACAAGTGACAATCTACTTAATCATAAGGACAGCCCTCTTATTGTCTCGAGTATTTATCTGTGTACGTGTGTGCTACTTGCTGATTCGTGCCTATTGGTTTATTTTATTATTTAATTGCAAACAAATCGTGCCAGTCTCTCAGGCTGAAACCCCCTTGCGTTAGGATATTAAAATACTGATTAGAATAACTAGATAATACGTTCCACTCTTAGTGATCGACACTCTACTTACCATTATATTCATACTGACCGGGTACACTGCTCGTTAAGTGTGTGTGTTATTGATAAGTCGGCTAAATATAAATTTAAAACTTGAGTAGGCATTAAAACTGCTAAACCGCAACGACACATCACACGCATCAGTAATCGTGATATACTTGATCACATAGCATTGGGGCTAGTTTAATAACAAAGAGAAAGTTTGGCAAAACCTTGTTGTGATAACATTATTTCTATCAGTTGAATATTCCGTCAATATTATCATTATGCTTATCATAGTTTACCCTAGATCAAGGTCTAAACTACCTTGAGCCCAAAACGATTAAAAAACTTGTATTAGAAGGTGTCTTATAAGTTTTTCAACAATTGGTATCAGAGAGCGGGGCTCTGGATCTAGGGATGTTACAAGGTTTTAGTTGATGAAAGAAGAAAAATTCGTTTTTGCTTTATTTTCGCAACTTTCTGCAGAGCAGTTTTGCAAAGACTATAGCTCATTCGATAACCGTTGAATCGGGCTAAATTTTTTGTTGAAGGTCCTTGGCTTATCAAAGTAGATTATCACCGAAGGGATCTTCAATCTAAGCTTTAGATGGCAAGATATGCATCGTTGAAAATTGCTGCAGAAACAGTTGAGGTATGGTCAAATTTTGGGTTTTCTTTCAAAGGATTATCTGTTTACACACACAGGGGAAGAACACACACTCAGAGGGAAGAGATTTGGTTTATGTTCTTAAAAGATTAAAGGCTTGATTTTTATTTTCATTGGCGAAGACGGTTATTTGTTACTTATTTACAGATGAAGTAGAATTTTTCAAGTTTGTGTTCTTATCATATCTTAAACGGCTCCATTTCGTTTAAAGATAACTTGTCCATGCTTCAATAATTATGACGAAGACTTGTTAAAATCTAGTTTTCATAGGTTAAGGGGTGGATGGACGAAGACCTAGTTAACTATCAATTAAAGGAGTTACTTTGTAGTGCTCAGTGTCTCATAGAAGATGAGGATTTTGTCAAGAGATTGCGGTCTACTTATATGGTGTAAGTATAAGTTCGATGTCAATTTTTGATCAAGATATAAGACACAAGGTTGGTTTATTCTGTTTCACCATCAAGTTCGTAATGGTTGATTTTCTTCATCAGTCATAAAAGCCTACAGAATTGGAGATTCAAATGGTTAACATATGGGTTTCAAGGGAAGCTTAAATGTTCAGATGATTAACCATTTATATGCCACACCAAGTTTTTACTGTTTATATTCTCTATTTGTTGATAACAAAAAGTGGAAGAGATATTGTGGTAGCATAGATTAAGGGGAAGACAGTATGGTTTCATTCATGGTGAGATTTAATTTTCTCAATTTCTCTACTTCGTCTAGGGAAATTCGTACAAGAATGTGTTTGTTTTGTCATCATCAAATAGGGGAAGATTGTTGGGTTTTATATATTCTATAGATTTGATGATACAAAACAAGAAGAATGAAACATAAGGATTGCTGAAAAGATAAGCAAAATACACCAAGTAGATACTACTGCTAGGCATAAAAGATTCTACTACTAGTGTATTTTATTCTACTGCTAGTACATTTCATCCTACTGCTGGTGATAATGATACTACAGCTAGTACAAAGAAGCTACTGCTGGCGTATCAGATACTGCTGTTGGAATGAGTCATACTACTGCTGAATGGATAAGAATGAAGTAGATATTATTTGTATAAAAGTCAAATATAGTGGGTAGATAATATCTTAGATATGTGATCAGTCAACAAGTTGTAAACATAGATACATGTTGTATCTTAATGAATGACACACACAAAGCAAGTAGTTGACAAGACTTATCAATATTGTAAAGATATCCTTGGTGCTATAAAAGGAGATATTAGCTTAGAAGTTAAGTGTGTGCTTCGTACTTACAAATTACAAAAACACTAAGTGTGTTAAAATGTAAAGCACCAAAAAGAGTGTGTGTGTGGGAACATCAGACGAGGGGTCTGATGTTGTTATGTTTGTTTAGCCTCAAGGATCTTTGATCCCTGATTAGAGTGTAATCGTGCTATACTTGATCACATAGCATTGGGGCTAGTTTAATAACAAAGAGAAAGTTTGGCAAAACCTTGTTGTGATAATATTGTTTCGATCAATTGAATATTCAGCCAATATTATCATTATGCTTATCATAGTTTACCCTAGATCAAGGTCTAAACAACCTTGAGCCAAAAACGATCACAAAACTTGTATTAGAAGGTGTCTTATAAGTTTTTCAACAAAAAGTATGAGTATGTTGGAAAAGACGACACGGAAACCTGTGAAGATGTTGATCAAAGGCAAGAAAGATCAAAGACGTTGTTTCAAAGATCACAAAGCATGAAGGAACAAAGAATCAAGACTATTCTATGACAACACACAAAGTTCAAGACCAAGAAGACAGAAGACCTAATCACGTGGAGCATCATTTGAATGACCACCCCTTAGGGGGAGATTGTTAGCCTTAATAGAAAGTGTTGGTCAAATATCTCGTAAACCGTTAATCATTACGCGAACAAAATCATACCATTGCGACGAGAATCAAATTATCTTTTTATAGATATGCACTTCTGTATACTTTCGACTAATTTATTTTTTCAAAATTTCCGCCAAAAAAATCACATGTTGATGAAGCGAAAAGTGTACCGCTTTTAAGGGGTCATTTAAGCCCTAAATCGTATTTATTTGATCAAATATCGCCCTAAATCGTTCCTTTTGTCATTTTAGGTACTTTTGAGGAGAAATCTGGAAAAGGAGGCATTTTGGACGTTTTTGGAGCATAAAAGTGAAGAAAACGGCAAAGTCTCAAAAATCGGCTAAAAGTTACCTTTGACGGCGTCACAATTTACCCCAGACGGCGTCATGCCTTGGCAAGAAAAGTTGGACGTGAAATTTACTCATGATAAGCCAGTGAAAATAGCATGTGAATTCTGACGGCGTCACGCTTTAACCTGATCAAGGGCGTCACGGCTTAAATCAAAGAGGGACGGCGTCACGTACAAGTTCTGACGGCGTCAAGCCTTGATAAGCCAGGACGGATTTTAGAGAGCTAAAGAGGGACGGCGTCAAGAAGGTCATCCGGGAACCCTAGAAGCGGCGAGGTGACGGCGTCACAATCCATAAGGTGACGCCGTCAGATGCAAAAGTCTATATATAGTTTTCTAATTTTTTGTCATTAGTGTGGAACTTAGTGTGTGGAATTTTGGGAGAAAACCCTAAGACGATTTTAGCTTCTTTTTCAAGGCTTTTTGCCTTGAGATCTTCCATGTTACATTGAAGATAAGTTATCAATTAATCATTCAATATGTCTATGTGTTGTTTGATTTTATCTTATTCTTGTCTTTTGATTAACATGTTAGGCTAGATTTATCTTGTGTTTGCTTAGATCTAATGAAACCTAGCTATTGATTATTGGTTATTAGTGTGTTGTTAGTTGTATTGGATGATTTTTTATCTATGTTAGGCTTAAGAAAACTGGCTAACTTCCTATTCGGTAACTTGCTTGAACGTCTTAAGAAACATGAACCAAATGCGTACTAAAGGTTTTTATGGTTGTATTTAATGCACAAGCGAATTCTAGTGATCCCATGTTAGGAGCTTCCTAGCCGGCTCGACATAGGAGTGAAGTAGGAGCTTGTAGAGTTGGGGAAGTAAGTACGCCACCCCACGAATGGTATTAAGGAATACACCCGTCATCCACGCAACTAATACACACTAATTAACCGGTAAAAGATAGTTAGGGAGTAAGGAAATCTAAGTAAACACATTTCTCTACATATAAGTTTCCACCAAACTTTTCATTTTTGTTATTTTATTTTATTGCATTCGTAGTAATTTGGGTTAGTTGACTAGCAACTAATTCCGCCCACTCCTTCAAACCCGAGATTTTACTTGCTTTCATAAAATTATAAAAACATAAAAAAAGAATCTTCCTCAACCCTTAGACCTAATTAGAGTAGCCTTTCATACCTAACGAACACTATTCCCTGTGGAGAACGATCAATCCCCCGTACTTACCACTACACTATACTACATCGGTCAGGTACACTGCCTGGTGGGGTTGTAAGCCTCTTGGGATCCCTCGAGAGGTAAAACCTGTTGTAAGGTTACAAAACCACGCATCAAGTTTTTGGCGCCGTTGCCGGGGAATAGTTATTGTTTAGGTTGAATTTTTATTTCTGTTAGGTCTACTCACTAGATTCCTTTCTAGTGAGATTTTTATTTTATTTTTCTAGGTTTTCTTTAGTCTATCTATTTTCTTCGTGTCTTTGTTCGTAACCATACCATCCGACATCATGGAAGATGGTAATATCCTTAACCCCCACAACCCACCACCACAACAACCACCACCACCTCCTAGAGCCCGTACTTTAGGAGAGTATTCCCGTCCTAGCCACCATGGCTATCGAAACACCATTGAGCTCACTCAAGGAGCCAATATCACACCCTTGCGATCCGACACCATCCGTTTGGTGCAAAGCGGATGCGCATTCCATGGACTTCGTTCTGAAGATCCTAATCAACACCTCAAGGACTTTCTTAAAATCGTTGATTCTATAGACCTTGATGTTGCCACTCGAGAGACAACCCGATTGCGTCTCTTTCAATTCTCTTTGCGGGACCAAGCTAGTCAGTGGCTAGAACGTCAACCCGCAGGATCCATTACCTCTTGGGATGATCTCACCACTCGTTTCCTTGCTCAGTTTTTCCCACCGGGAAGAACTACCAAGCTAAGGAATGATATCTTGATGTTCCAACAACGTCAAGGCGAAACTCTTTATGAGGCATGGACTCGATTCAAGGACTTACTCCGAAAGGTCCCTCACCATGGCATGGATCCTTGGCTACAAATCCAAATCTTCTATGATGGTGTCAATCATCAAACTAGGAGAGCCATAGATTACGCCGCCAATGGGAGATTGAGCAGGCTCAGTGTCGATAAGTGCTGGGAAGTCATTGAGGACTTAGCACAATACGAAGAGGAAGAATGGAATGACTCAACGTTCTCGGAAGAAGGGATTTTAAATTGCATGAGTGCAACCCAAGAACAGCTGTTCGAAAACATAAAAAGGCAGGTTGAGAGCTTAATGAAAGCTGAGACACCTACGGCTGATGAAAATCCCGATAAGTGCGTGAACACAATTGGTAAACATACGTTTCATCAATTCTCACGACAAGATGAGTTTGAAGGGATAATGCTAACTTTCGTGAACAACCAAGAAAGGCGGATCCAGGAATTAGAGACTCACTTGAAAAACACCCAAGATATGTTCATGGAACTAGCAGAAAAGTTTATCGTGAGAATAAAGGAGAAAATTAGGGAAGAAGCCTCACACAAAAAGATCAGAGAAAATCTTTGAACTCCCGGTCCCTAATGAACCATACAACGAATGGGATGATGAAACCCTCCTCCCCGAGCCTTCACTTTCAAAACCCTCTTATCTATTTGGATCCTCTCGCGAGAAAAACTCTCAAGATCGTAGCATTTTCGTGGGGAGCATGGTTGTCACGCTCCCTAACTTTCATGAAGCTAGGAAACGATCTTTTGGCTTTAAGCCAGGTGTGAGAAGAACTCAATTAAAGCACACCATCATTTCGAAAACCCCCTGGGAAAGTTCCTCTCACTCCCTGAATACTCGCCTTGATGGAAATTGGGACCCGAATAAGACGTCAACCGACCCTTTTCAACATTTTACTACACCCCGTGACAGTAACAAAACATTTGACCCAGGAGGAACTTGTTAACGAGACTAGCTATCAGGATTATTGACCCTGACTAGCTGCTCTCTTAAAGTACGAGGGGCTCATTTGTAAACTGGCACAAAGTAGTAAAATACGCTAATCTGACGGCGTCAGAATTTAAACGTGACGCCGTCACCCCGTCTGCACAGCAATAATAACTTAATTTCCATCACTTTCATCACAAACCCCACAAACCATATCCACTCCAACCCCACCTCCGAATTTCCCAGGGCAAATTCGCCAATTTCCGCTTCCAATCTTCACGTGGTAAGTAATTTTTACTCATTCTTTTCGCTTCAATTACTCATAGGATTTGTAAATTTCGAAAATCCCCAACTCGTGAAACCCTAGGATTGATTCATGCTTAGAACTCATAATGTGTTTTAATTAGTGTTATTTAACAAAGATTAAAGCATTTGATGATTGGCAATCAATTGGGTCTATTCACTAATAGGGAGGCCACGAATTTGAACCATAACCTATGATCCAATCACCCATTTTGCTGTAAAAAGGGCGTTTGGTTTATAAGCTTAAAGTTTGAATATTGATTTTTCCCTCGTAATTTCGGATTTAAATGTGGTTGAACCTGACGGCGTCACCTATCAAAGGGTGACGGCGTCAGACCTGTCTGATACGCCACCAAGTCTTTAATTCACATATTAACACTTTTATTCCTCCTGCTTTGTTCCAGATAATGAGTAAGCGTCAAAGACCCAGCCGAGGAAGTTCTTCCCGATCTCAACAAGAAAACTTTGGGGATACGGTCCTCAGTTGGGGTGTCTTTGACAACGATGCTGCTACAAGCAAATACGCACAACTGCTACTACACAAGGTCGAAAATGGGGCCGTAGTTGATTGGAACTTTCTGAGGAGAGAAGGTCTTGAGCAGACCTTTCTCCAAAGTTTTCAGACGGATGGATTTACCGGCCCCCAGTGGGAAAGACTGTTTAAAATTCAGGAGCCGGTATATGAGGAATTGGTACGGGAGTTCTTTGCCACCTTTCATTTTGACATGGCTGAGGCAAGGACCGATGTGGGCGGTACCACGATCTATTTCAGGCTGGGGGGTGAGCTAAGGACGTGTTCTGTTGCTGAGTTTGGGTGGAGACTTGGGTTGTACGATCAGCATGATACCATTCAGGCAGGGTTCATGCAGAGGTTGTTGCGTGGGGAGTCGATGAAGAATGATTTTAGATGCTCCATATTCTGGCAAACTATTGGGGATGGGGTGTATACCTCGACCACTGTGGCATCCCAAATCAGGGACCTTAGGGTTCGGTTGACTCATCGTTGCCTCACCTACAGCTTGACAGGGCGTCACAGCTCTCACCACCGTGTCACAGCTTCTGATCTCTTCTACCTGTACACCATCTACTCTAATGATGTTTACTGCAACATCCCGTTTTGGGTTGCTAGCTTTATGCATGGTGGAGTTGGGGAGAGGGAAGGAGACAGGATTTATGGTGGGATGTTTATCACCCGACTGGCTCAGTCTTATGGAGTCCTCAGGCCCGAGGTCATGAGGTATTTGAGTGGTGATGCATGCAGGACGGTGAAGGAGAGGTCCTTGAAGCAGATGGAGGTGATTATGGAGATGCATGATGGGTCCTTTATGTGGTATCATCCGGTCGGAGCTGAGGATGATGATGATGAGGATGATGAGGAGGAGGAGGAGCCCCAGCAGCAGCAGCATGAGGGGTATGAGGCCGGTACAGCTGATTACTACCGGCACATGAGCAGGGGGGACTGGCAGGCTCACCAGGGGACCTGGATGGGCCAGGTTGATACTTGGAGGACCAGGGTGGACGAGAGGTTCGACTGGATGTATGATCACACGGTTCGTCAGATGCAGCATCTTTCTACACGTGATCAGTTGGACCCGCATCTGCAGATTGACCCTTTCCCGGGTCGTGAGCAGGATTACCCACCTTATGGGTACTACGGGCACCTCCCTCCAGGCTACGACTATCGCCAAGGTCCCCCACACCAGTGATGATGTGATTTGATGTGTTGATGTTTGAACAATTTGATATTTGGTTGTATGTGTTGAAACAATATGGTCTGTAATAATTTAGGGAAGGCATCTGTTTGCCTTAAAACATTTGTTACATTGATTTTATTTATCGCATGCTAGCCTCATTTGATTGTTATTTATTTGCTTTGTGTGTTTATTTGTTTTATTTGCTTTGTGTGTTTATTTATTTGTTTGTTTGATTTTATTTTCCGTATGTGTGTTTAATTTTTATTATTATTGATTCATGTTCAAAAGTAAATTGTGAAAATGCATTATGTTGTTTTTAACTTCGTCTTAACTACATATAAAGGTATTTTGCAAAAGTTAAGTGTAAGGGAAATCTAAATCAGTTTATTAGAACACAAATTAACATGAATCATAATAATAATAAATTAACATACATATTCGTATTTGTTTGAGTCAAATGCTTGTATCGAGTCATAATGATGTTTTGCAGGATTTCCAGGAAGTAAGGTAAAGGTTTTTCCAGAAATTTTCCGGAAACTTAAAATGAAAATTTTTGTCAGGTCATTTCTGACGGCGTCAGGGTTTATAACCTGACGGCGTCAGATTTAATTTTCAGAAATTTTTGAAAGTTTTGTTTTTAAAAAATAGTTTTTATTAAAATCTCCAACTTATAATCTCCAGGAATCTGCAAAGTTATCATTCCACAAGCATTATATCCTTATATATAGATTTTTCCCGCCGATGTTATGCAGGTTTTCGTGTTTGTTTTCTCAGGTTTAACAGGTTATTTTGGACAAGGAAATGTTTTGAATCAAGCTTTTGGCGATGCATTAGTCATGGAGCTTCAACATTACTTTGGAAGAAGATCTAACCGTGTTACTTCATTATCCACCGAGCGAATCAGGGGAGTATTTGATTTCATTCTTTTACTTTATGCTTTTACATCTTGTTATTTGAACATTGGGGACAATGTTCATCTTAAGTGTAAGGGGGGGGGGGGTAAAAGTACGATTTTTGAGAATACAATTGCGCTTGATTTTTGTTTGTTTAATAGTAGATGTGTAATAAAACTGAGATAAATACCTGTTAGGGTAATTTTAGTGCCAAATTTAAAATTTTTTACAACATATAAGAGTGAAACTTTGATCTTAATGAGCGTCTCACGGATAGGAGTTATATGACTAGCACAAAAACCGTACCACTAAAAAATTTTCCACCCCCAAATATGTGAGGTTCGCCCCTAGAATTGGTAGGAAAAGCATTTTGCTATGATGTGTGTACCGGTAGTACTTAGATTCTAGAACTTGCGTTAGGACCATTCCGAGGCCACAAGTGAGACTACATTCGTGTAGTTAGATTTACTACATGATAAGAGGCATTAGGATTAACCCATTGTTTTACACCTGTGTTTTTGTTATAATTACATTGGCTACATTGGTCAAGTAATTCTCCCACACCCTTTGCGTTGTACTCATTTTTAGTACACGATACCCCTAGTACACCCCTCAGAGCCTATCTTTTCGTTTCGACCTTTGAGCATTTTACTTAAAGGAAGAATTTGTTACACCCCACTAAAATGTACACCCAAATCGCCTTAGCCTACCTTGTATGCACTCAATTTTAGTGCATTATTGTGACAACATTTGTTTAAACCCAAGTTAATTATCTAGTTGATTACATGGTTGCTAAGTCGAGTCATATCCTTGTACATATTGTTTTGGGACGATTGGGACTCATGGGTAAAGTACTAGTATAATGGAGTAATGGGGATGAACATCATTTATTACCCCCATATGTGCTAAATGTTTTAAAAGTACTCCAAGTTTTTCAATTATCTTAATTCGAGTCTTTAGATTAGTATTTGTAAAGTTATGTAAAAGTTCAAGTGTAAGGGGATACAATGCCCCTATGATGTATTATTTTGGATGGTAGGGCAAAAGTGTATGCAAAAAAAAAAAAAAAAAAAAAAAATCGAAAAAAATCAAGAAAAATACAAAAAAATGAGAAAATGAAAAATAGAAAAAACATACGGACTACCATCCCGTTTCATTTTATGTTTGTTTTATGTTTTTGTTATTTTGTTATTTCGTTTCTAGCTTAAGATCGAGTCTAGTCTTGGCTTAGCAACATTGTATAGTACATGTAATTGATCAAGATCTTTAGCTAGCCACCAGTAAAATATCCCTTATCCAACAAAACCGTGTTTTCCTTTTCCCTACACCTAACGTTATAACCCATTTAAAGCCCTCTTTGATAGTTTATCTTTGGTGCTTACGCCTAGTGGAGGAGGTTTTCGATCCTTTCCCAAGCCTATGGTAATCTATTTGCTATGACAGGTAGTGAGAGATATTATCCGTTTTCATTTATGAGATTTATTTTGATGACACTTGAGAGATGTGAGTATCTAAACACTACTTGTGAGGTGCTAGTATGTAATCTCCGTGCTTATTATGATTGAAGTGGAACGAATATTTGTTGTAATTACTTTTATGTTTGCATTAAATGACCCCTAACTTGTATTTTGATTAGAATAAAAGCGCATTTGCTTGAGGACAAGCAAATCTCAAGTGTAAGGGTATTTGATGAAGCGAAAAGTGTACCGCTTTTAAGGGGTCATTTAAGCCCTAAATCGTATTTATTTGATCAAATATCGCCCTAAATCGTTCCTTTTGTCATTTTAGGTACTTTTGAGGAGAAATCTGGAAAAGGAGGCATTTTGGACGTTTTTGGAGCATTAAAGTGAAGAAAACGGCAAAGTCTCAAAAATCGGCTAAAAGTTACCTTTGACGGCGTCACAATTTACCCCAGACGGCGTCATGCCTTGGCAAGAAAAGTTAGACGTGAAATTTACTCATGATAAGCCAGTGAAAATAGCATGTGAATTCTGACGGCGTCACGCTTTAACCTGATCAAGGGCGTCACGGCTTAAATCAAAGAGGGACGGCGTCACGTACAAGTTCTGACGGCGTCAAGCCTTGATAAGCCAGGACGGATTTTAGAGAGCTAAAGAGGGACGGCGTCAAGAAGGTCATCCGGGAACCCTAGAAGCGGCGAGGTGACGGCGTCACAATCCATAAGGTGACGCCATCAGATGCAAAAGTCTATATATAGTTTTCTAATTTTTTGTCATTAGTGTGGAACTTAGTGTGTGGAATTTTGGGAGAAAACCCTAAGACGATTTTAGCTTCTTTTTCAAGGCTTTTTGCCTTGAGATCTTCCATGTTACATTGAAGATAAGTTATCAATTAATCACTCAATATGTCTATGTGTTGTTTGATTTTATCTTATTCTTGTCTTTTGATTAACATGTTAGGCTAGATTTATCTTGTGTTTGCTTAGATCTAATGAAACCTAGCTATTGATTATTGGTTATTAGTGTGTTGTTAGTTGTATTGGATGATTGTTTATCTATGTTAGGCTTAAGAAAACTGGCTAACTTCCTATTCGGTAACTTGCTTGAACGTCTTAAGAAACATGAACCAAATGCGTACTAAAGGTTTTTATGGTTGTATTTAATGCACAAGCGAATTCTAGTGATCCCATGTTAGGAGCTTCCTAGCCGGCTCGACATAGGAGTGAAGTAGGAGCTTGTAGAGTTGGGGAAGTAAGTACGCCACCCCACGAATGGTATTAAGGAATACACCCGTCATCCACGCAACTAATACACACTAATTAACCGGTAAAAGATAGTTAGGGAGTAAGGAAATCTAAGTAAACACATTTCTCTACATATAAGTTTCCACCAAACTTTTCATTTTTGTTATTTTATTTTTTTGCATTCGTAGTAATTTAGGTTAGTTGACTAGCAACTAATTCCGCCCACTCCTTCAAACCCGAGATTTTACTTGCTTTCATAAAATTATAAAAACATAAAAAAAGAATCTTCCTCAACCCTTAGACCTAATTAGAGTAGCCTTTCATACCTAACGAACACTATTCCCTGTGGAGAACGATCAATCCCCCGTACTTACCACTACACTATACTACATCGGTCAGGTACACTGCCTGGTGGGGTTGTAAGCCTCTTGGGATCCCTCGAGAGGTAAAACCTGTTGTAAGGTTACAAAACCACGCATCACATGTGATTTTTAAAATGAATCACATGTGATTTTTACAAATCATATGTGATTTTTCTCGTCGGAAATTTTGAAAAAAAAGTTCGTCAAAAGTATATAAAAGTGAATATCTATAGAAAGTTAATTTAATTCTCGTCGCGATAGTGTATTTTTCGTAACTTGAAGATTTACCGTTTGCAAGATATGTTTGTTATAAAAAGAAAGTGGAAAATAGTTTTTTATTAATTTTGATAAAAAGTTGATAGCTAAGATTGGTTCATTAGATACATGGGAAATATGAGATCTATATTGATCTCAACTTTATTTATCTATATGTTTTAAAAAAAATTGTATTTGCTAATTTACACATAACTTTAATTTAATAATTTTTCTTAAATTTACAAGTAATTGTGTAAATGTTCTTTTAGCCGTTAATTCACTTTCATCTTTTACCCACATAAGTGTCATTGTATCAACGTGGTTTGAATGTAGGTTACTTTAGGGGGCGCGGACAACATTCTTAGCCCACATAATTTAATAATTTGGATGAAAAGCTGGATTCTTTGCACGAAGCTATAGCATATGTCGTAGCAACCCCTAAATCAGAAGAGGAAGAGGCGGAACACGTTCTAGAAAACTTCCATTCAAGCAGGATAATAAGAAAATTAATACTAGAATCACCTTCCGTTGCATCTATTCTATGGGAGAAAGCTTTCAAAGGTAAGTGTAAGACATGGGCCATGTTGGAAATTTAGTTCAATTGAGGGATATGATCATACTTGGAAATGGGTTTGGAGGTACGAAGTGTACACCCATTAAATCTCTGATTACCCTGACTCTAATAGTGGTTTTAAGTTTCTACTGCTAGTACTAATGTTACTATTGCTAGGCAGAGTTATTACTGCAAGTACTGATGTTACTACTGCTAGGCAGAGTTACTACTGCTAGTACTAATGTTACTATTGTTAGCAGAGTTACTACTACTGGTACTGCTAGAATTAGTTTGTAACTACTTTGACCTATTAATGGGTAGTTTCAAACTCGTAATTAAGACCATAATAACCTAGTCTTGTAACCAATATGGCTATAATGGAGGAACATTATGAGGAGATTAATTGGCCGATTAATTCTCATAATTCCATTGACTAAGAGTAAATCTATCCTATAAATAGGATACAGATCTGTATGAAAAAACACACGAAACATAAACACTTGTAAGCAAACAGGTTTTTGATTTGTTCCTAAAACAAGAACACCACTTGGTCTTATCCCACAGAGATATTTGTGTAACCTAGGCATAGGGTCGAATAGTTTCTATTAGCAACTGATAACACGATTTCAAGTGATATCCGGTATTCATTGATTATCTACACCCAACTAGGAATACACCGACAAGAAACCAACAATCAATAGAAACAATTTAGTGATAATCAATGGCTGCTGCTATGAGGCAAATGGCTGCTAACTTTTCCAAATTGGAAAAGTTTGAAGGTGTCCAATTCAGAAGATGGCAAAAGAAGATGCACTTCTTGTTGTCAAGCATGAGTGTGGTGTATGTGTTGAGTACACCTATTCCTGATGAAGGGGATGATGCTACTATGGAAGACATAAGGAAAAGGAGCAAGTGGGAGAATGATGTGACAAATCGTAATTTCAGGTCATTTCTAAAATTTTAAAATTTCACTATTCATCTTAGGAATTTACTATTCATGGATTACTATTCACTATTTTACTATTCATCATTTTTGAAGTCAGTTTGCAACTTTGAAACGTCACCAGAAATTTTACTATTCATGAAACACTATTCACTCCCGGAGGGAAATCACAATTCATGGTCATCATTCATCATTTATTAAACTAGGTTTACAAGAATCAAATTTGTGTAACCATAGGGGTAAACTACATTCATGGAACATCATTGAGGACACATCATATAGTCTAGGGTTAGTCCACGTATCATCAGTAACATCATCTTCATATTAGGTCATCCACGAGCTTGCATAATTTTAAATTCACATATAACTTTTAATTAAACCGACGTGAATTTTAGAATAAATTCCAAGTACACTAGGACTAAGGTTATATTTAGTCCACAACGCTCCAGTACCTTGCTCCTGCTCTAGTTCACAATTTTAAACTCTAAAACAATTTCTTTTTTCTTAAATTACTTACGGTTGTCAAACTCAACAAACTATATTCATTATTCAAAAATTTAACACCCGATATGCCCAATCCTCTCAACGATTATTTTTAATATATTTTCATATTTCCAAAAAGATTATAAAAGTTCCAAAAATATTTCCTGACGCGCAAAGTAAATTCTTTATAACTTACGTTTAATTACGTATAATTTTCGTTAATCACCAAAACAACAACCAATACCTATTTTTAACACCCAATACCTACAATATATACACTTTTATATAAAAACCACTCATCCAACCCAAAAATTCTACCCTTGCCGCCCCCGCTTGCCTTGTAAATAATTTAGTAGACAAAATAGCACATGGCCATTAATTAGCCTCCAAAACAAGGAAGCTTGTTCAACATGGAGGCTGAGAA
This sequence comes from Artemisia tridentata subsp. tridentata, assembly GCA_021014915.2. NCBI lineage: Eukaryota > Viridiplantae > Streptophyta > Magnoliopsida > Asterales > Asteraceae > Artemisia > Artemisia tridentata. Next base: position 75,376,194 of record CP139505.1, read on the forward strand.
CCCAATTGTCCCCCTAAGCACCCCATTCGGCCCCCTTCCTCCTAGCAAAATAAATGAAACTTGACCAAACTATTCAAAGTTTGAAATGGTTCAAGTATAAATATACTTACACTAGTCATCATTTCACTTCCATTAGCCATGTGAAAAAATAATAATCCCTGCCATTCAATATATACAAATCGACCCATATTAAGGAGCAAAGAAGAAAGGAAAGCTTGTTGGGCTAAATCTAGTGTCATTAGAACACTTTAACAAGGGTTTGGAGCATTAGTCTTGAGGTTAAGCAAGTGTTTTTGATGAGTGTGTAAATACTCATCATTTTACAAACATTTAAGACACAAAAATGACCAAAAACACCCAAATATATTGCAGATATCCTTGGTTTTGTGTTTTTATGTGTTTCAGGTACAAAGGATTGAAAAAGGAGCGAAAACGAGCATTTTTGGAGCAATTCGACAGCGATTGTGCATTTGGTCAAGAAAAGTCAAACGAAGTCAAAGTCAACCAAAACAACACAAATGGCCCTTGGATTATTTTCATTTGGCAATATTGGTCCCTTGGTTTAACTTTGGAAATATGGCAGATTTGGTCCCCATAAATTATAACAAATGCACTTTTGGTCCTTGGTTAAATTAAACACAACCCAAACCCTTTACCTTAAAACCACTAACCCATCACCACCCAAAATTAAACCCAAGCCCAAAATGCAAACATAAACCCAAAGCCCAAACCAAAAATAAACCCCAACCCGG